>CM061532.1:24386057-24430933 GCA_030545055.2 Neoaliturus tenellus | reverse complement strand
TGTTGATTGACACTGATTTCAATACAGAGGGGACCAGACTTTATTTTGAAGCAACTTTAAAATTTAATATTTAAAAAAACTAATCATACTGATTTAGAATAATAAATAGCATGACATTATTTTTTTTTTTTAACTGGGGAAAATTTAACATATATTATGTCTGAACATTTTACATATAACATTAACTTACCAAACATGTAAATGTCTAAGAACCTCATTTAAAATAATATGCCATCATAAAACATCAATTATCACGTGATTTTTGTGCCGAGACATTGTTGCTTAAAATCTAAATTTCAACCTCAAATATTCAATAAACTGCTAAAATTACGCGTACAAGATCAAATTGTAAAGTTTTCTTAAAAACCGTGTAAAACTAAAAAAAATATTTAAAGTGAGAGTTTGTATTTGACATCAGTGACTTCCGGTCTGGGGAGGTAATTTCAGATACACCCTGTACATTGAAATTACTCTCGGTGAATAGACCGCTTTTCCTATAAAGGCACAATTGGTTAATGTTATAAAATTTCTTAAAAAGGGTGTTTCGGTAATCCGCGACTTCCAGTATGTTGGCAATTTTCTCAGTAATACAGGTCGGTAAGTTTAGTTCTCGCTTGGGAATCACTCTGTAGTAAGTCATATATAGGAGATCTACTTTACCGACATTTGACGAATTTCTGATACCCCGATGAGTGAGTGAGTGAGTCAGTTACACATTCGGGAGTATATAATTTAGATTAAATCACTTCTAAACCAGCATAAATTTTGTTGCTCTTTTGTAGGTTGAAAAAATACAAACATTATTAAAAAATTCATACTACTTCCATATTTACTCAATATACTGTATCGCTTATACTGTACTATAATTACATACGTGAAGGAATGTGGGAATATGTTGATGCAGTATTATACTCGCGATTGATTCTGCGTGATTACGACCCGTGTGATTGGTAGAAATTGGTTTAAAATAACATATTACATTTAACGTCTCTTATGTAAATTTGAGACACCATTAGTATACAAATTTTTGCATGCTTGACTTTTCTTGCAAATCGCAAAATATTCATGAAACGTATTTAGAACAACAATGAGAGACTTTTTGTCATTTCAACACCGGAAGCGTGACTGCGGGGCGAAGTGGCCTTTGAACAGAAACGATCATTTAGCAATTCAAATGACGGTTAGTGAGACAGACACAATCGTACTATTGGGAAGCCGCGTCCGCATGTCAGACAACTGACAAATGCAGATCCAACTGGCATGTACCTCGTATGCTGTTACACTGTTGTTACTGTTTTACTTGAAAAATGAAGGGAGAAGCAACAAGTTCCCGCACAATTTATCATTCGTCTCTTTAATATAAGTGTAATTGTATATTTTGGATTCTTTTCGTTAGTATAAAAGTTATAATACAAATTTGTTCTTCCAGTATTAATATTATCTCTGGCTAGTGATATGTAAATGTGTTATTTTTTAGTAGATTATTGCGGAAATTTTAAATCACTGATTATTAAAATCAAGTCATGACGTTTCGAGATCTGGAATCTGATCCAGTCTTTAGATAGAAGAAATACCTAGAATATAACACTGAGTTTCTTCCCCCTAAAAAGGGGTCAGATTATAGAATTTTCTGGCTAATCAGTGATGGAAAATGTCCACATTAAATCGACTAAACAATAACATAAACTCACCATCATCAACAATGAACTTTTAACAAATAATGAAAATAGTTCGGGTGAAGTGGAGTAAGTGGGGCCACGGGGCTAATAAAGCAAGTGGATACATTATAAATGGTAAATTAAACCCAAAAAAATCAAGTTATATTTAATTGGACCTTTAGCTAATATATTTAACATAAACATTGACTGTGACAGGACAATATTTTTTTACTTAAAAAATCTTACGTGGGCCTATCGTTACCAAACGGAAATTCTTATTAGTATATGACTAATGTTAAATATGAAACATCCGCTACTCCTTAAACATTGGTCGAACGATTCATCTTTATGTCATTTTCAAAGAAATTTTAATATCTAGGGAACTGTGAAAAAAATCATGATTAGAGCGATTTATGAGATTAAACTACAGAAAAATGCGTCCATTTTCAAACAAAAATGTTGAGAATACTTTGTTATTAATTAATCAAACAATCAATAATATATCACTTTTGATTTAATATAGCCTTAGGTATTAAAATCTCCCATAAAATGGCATAAAGATGAATCTTTTTTGACCAATGCTAAAGGTTTACGGAAGTCTTATGGAAATAAAAAATGGCTTGGGACAGACTCTTAAAGATTAAAGGTCGAATTTGATTCTTTTAAAAGGGCTCAAAATGATATACTGACTGTGCAGACAAAGTTTCAATTAATTAGCTGAAACTACCTTCAAGACATAATTTATTTAGACCTCATCAGAGTAGGCTAACACATTTCAATGTTTTAGTGATTTGTGGTCTATTGCCTATTTAAATCTAATTTAAATAAACATTGACTCAATACTTTAGTCAAAGATACAATTTATTTAAATCCCGTCGAATTTTAAATCTATACTTATTTAATACGCTAAGGGTTTTTTTGTCTTGAGAACTCCTCCTACAATTTTTAACCGATTTTCAAGTTTTTGGTGTTGTTGGATAGGGCTTGGTCTGTAGTTATTTCCGCTAAAAACTGATGAGAATCGGACTGAAAATAAAGGCCCTATCCGCCATTTAAATCTAAAAAATTCCCATTTAAATAACATTGGTATTGAATAAAGCATTTTAAACATCTGTTAATAATCAGCTGTAAATACGAGTAGATTTTGGCCTTTAAAGATATTCACAATATTGGATTGGTTGGATGTCATTGGTTTAGATCTAAAAGTAAAATTTGTATCGTATTAAAATCAATTACTCTGTTTCGAGCAACACGTATACTAGTCATATATTAACGTTTTAAGAAAAAATCAGGTAAAATTTAATAACTTTTTAAAAAGACATGCGAATGTTGAATCCCTAAAATATAAACTCATCCAGTTGAAATGTGGATAAGTAACACATCTCGCCTTCCACAATGACAAAGCAGAGCAGAATTCATCACTTTACAAAAAGTTAACTCAGGTGAAAATGGGAATAAAAGTAATCCCACTGGATGAGCCTGAGTCGGTGTAGAAATCTGCCGCGCGAAAAGTAATCGGAGCCGTGTGCTGCGGGGGGGGGGGGGCACCGTCAAAACAGAAAAGAAGCAGACACTGACGTTGCTTTCGGCTCGCTCTGCAATGCAATGTGTGAGCGGCAAGCGGTGCGGCAAGCGGCAACGGCTCCAGTGGGAGGGGGAGGGAAACGATGGCGGCCGATCTGGCCCGAACCGAGCCGCCCCGGAAACGCCCGATCCTGACCGAAGCCCCTTTGTTGTATGCAACTTTCCCGAGCGTTTTAGTTGTTTACTAACCGTCGTTGCCGAGTGAGTCGCCGAAACTCACTCCAACGTACGCGTTGTACTCTCGGATTCCAACAACACGCCATTTTCCGCGACAAACTCGGTTCAAAGTATGTACAACGCGTTTTATTCGGTGTCTATCAGTCAGTGAGTGAACGAGCCAGGGTTCCGTCGCTTCTTTGTTCTCGCGGAAGGTTTTGTTCGTCTATTTGTGTCCGCGGCATGCTCACTCCCGGAGCCTGCCTTTGCCGTTGCTCCCCACATTTTTGCCCCGCACAGCTGTGACTCCAGGAATGTGAGAGACTGGATGCGCTGATAGTTCCTCGGTAGTGTAGTGTTTTTAGTTTGTGTTCGTCATGTCGCGAGTGTTTTTCGCTGTTCGTGTTGTGTTGTTTGTTTGCCTCCTGGAAGAGTTTGGGGTCTGGGCTCAACTCAAGGATGGGTCTGAGTACGGGAACCATTGGGCCACCTACTACGAACAGCCGTGCTGCGCGACGAAACGACATGTTCGTCATCATAAAGGTAATGCCGGCTTCTTATTTATAAGTTTCGTCTAAGTTGCTTACCGGTGTAGGCCCTAAACTTGTAGAAATAATGCAGGACAGAAATAATAGCCTTTAAGTTGAAAGATTATGACAGACTTTAAGTTGAAAAGTCAAATTAAATCGGTTACTTAAGCGTGATAATCCTCAAAGACCCTAGTCGTCTAGTTCTGAGTAGACTATAGCTTGAGTTCTAAGTTACATGTTTTGCAAAACATCACGTTTATGTTGCTTTAGTTTTGTCAAAACGCACTTGAAAAGAGCATCCCGGTACAAAATAGCATATGAAAATGACTCAAGATTCAAGATTTTCCTACTGGTACACCGGTAACCATTCTTTAAAGGTTGTTATCAATATTTATGTTTGACGATAAAATAGATACTGTATCTTGCAAATAAATAATGTATGAATTTTCCGTTATTTCCAGTAACTTAGGGAACAGGTAATTATGCAGTTTAGGTGACACCTCTTAAAATTGAATTTTTTTGTTCTAAACTGTCCAAATTTACACCCTGATTTTGAAAATGATAGTTTTTTTCCGCGGAAAAAGTCGGAAAATACCGGAAAATTAGAAAAACCGGAAAAACATTTTTTTGCCAAAATAAGTCAAGTGGGTACTTAAAATGACGGGGAAATCGAGCTGAATACAAATGTTCAAGAATTATCGAAATCCGTACATAAATGACGAAGTTATCGCCGGAAAAGCGGTGGAAATGCGGAAACCGGTTAGCCACCATTTTATTCAAAAAATACATCAAGTGGGTACTCAAATTAACCGGGATGTTAAGCTGATCACAAATATGTAAAAATTATTTCGATCCGATTTTAAATAAACCGGATATTGCAGGAAAAGTGTTGGAAAAGCCATCAGATGAACTATTTTTTATACTACAGTACTTAAAGTATGCCATGTGGGTACTCAATTGACGCGGAATTTCATGTAGAATACGAATATGTATATATTACTTGAATACAACAATTTAGTAAGGAATAAAAATAGAAATTAAACATTTAGAAATAAAATAAAACCGGACACTGAAACTCATATTCTTGAATGAAATACTAACTGTGGTAAAAGTGGTTGTTATTGATGTATAGCCCAAACTTAGATTAACATATAGGCCTAGTATAAAATATTATGTTATAGGTAACATAACTAACCTAACCTAACGTAACTTAACCTAACCTAACCTAACTTAACCTAACCTAACTTAACATAACCTAACCATGTGAGTACTAACTTGGTATGTTTTATTCCATATTAGGTAGGGTATATATTCGTATTTTACATAAAACTTTGCTCAATAGGACTCATATGATCGTCAGACCTTGGTTAGGTTAGGTTAGTTAGGTTATGTTACCTATAATAACACATTTTATACTAGGCTATAATATGTAAATATAAGTTTTTAAATATGCCTATAGTACTCCCTATAAGGCTAACTAGGCCTATAGCACTTTAGGCTACATCAATAACCACTGTTAAAGTTAGTTCGCTAAGTTTGAAACATATGAGTTTCAGGGTACTTTTATTTGATTTCTAAATGTTTTTTTTCTTTATTCCATACTAAATTGTTGTATTCAAGTAATATATACATGTCCGTATTCTACATGAAATTCTGCGTCATTTGAGTACCCACATGGCATACTTTAACTTAAGTACTGCATAAAAAATAGTTCATCTGATGGCTTTTCCAACACTTTTCCTGCAATTTCCGGTTTATTTAAAATCGGATCGAAATAATTTTTACATATTTGTGATCAGCTTAACATCCCAGTTAATTTGAGTACCCACTTGACGTATTTTTGAATAAAATTGTCACTAACCAGTTTCCGAATTTCCACCGCTTTTCCGGCGATAACTTCGTTATTTATGTTCGGATTTCGATAATTCTTGAACATTTGTATTCAGCTCGATTTCCCCGTCATTTTAAGTACCCACTTGACTTATTTTGGCAAAAAAATGTTTTTCCGGTTTTTCCGATTTTCCGGCATTTTCCGACTTTTTCCGCGGAAAAAAATTATCATTTTCAAAATCAGGGGGTAATTTGGAATAATTTGGCACAAAAAAATTCAATTTTTAAGAGGTGTCACCTAAACTGCATAATTACCAGGGAACACAATCGAAGTAAACACCATTTCCTGTTACTGTAAAATGCTAAGTTTAGCCTACCCTAGAATGCATACAACATATTTATATAACTTATGATTCGCATTTAAAATGTTGCGTTGTGTTGGGTTATAATTTAAGTTGTAAACTTCTAGTTGTTAAATGTGATATAAAAGCGACTGGAGGCTTACAAAATTTGTACACTTTGTATACTAGCCTATATTAGTATAGACCATAACTTATTATTTTCCGTGAAATCCTTCCATCAAATACAATTTCCTCCTTTTTCGTCGCTTCGATAGGTACCAACATAAATTGAACATTCTTACTCTTCTATAACTTAAATTTAGATATTTTAATACTAACTTGCGTACCTACTTTAATTACTCTTTGAAACGTCACAAAACGCAAACTTTATTTTTAAGACCAACATATTAAGTTCAACGTCATTTTATGAGTCATAAGTTTTGGCAGTTTACAACTTAAAAAGTAAACTTTACTTTGCGGCACGTTGTTTGGTAACATAATTACTGCGAGGCACGCTATTATGGTTCTTATGTTATTAATTCTTGGGTTTAAATTCGCTTGACGTGCATGTCAGAGTTTGCTTGTCGACAGGCTTGCGTGGCCTGGGGGCGCGTGTAGTTCAAGCAAAGTAGTTATTAGCGTTTTTAGCCATAATTACTAATGGAACGACGTGAAAAGTCTTTTATGCTAAATCTCTTTCGTATGTTTTTATAGCGTTTCTCCTAAAAGAGAAAAACGTTCAAATCACCTTTACTTGGTAGGCTACATCTTCCAATTTATGGCTAGGTAATAATAGCATGTTAGGCATCCCGTTAACCTGTTCCTAGCCTATCAAGCAATGTGTTTAAAGTTAGGCCTATTAAATCATATTGTTTCAACGTGTTATATGTGGCAAGTCCTGTAAGGCGATCGTATATACTGCTGGTAGGTAGGTGTATAAAATAGCCATTAGAAAAATATAAATAAAAAATAAAATAAAATAGAAAAATATATATAGGCCTATATGCATTTTTTGTGATACCGTCAACATAAAATTTCTTAAAGATAAGTTTCTACATTCATAAACCATTATTTTTTAAATTATAACAGAGATAATAGTATTTTATTGTTTAGTACAGAAGCATACCTACAAAAAATGTATTTAAGTTATTACTTATTTTTTAATAATATCTATGGCCTAAACTGTATAGGCCTGTGTAATACAAAACTAATAGTAACTTTTATCGTGCGAGTATTGCGTAATAAACTACAGTATGTGACCTTATATAATAGTCTTGCCATTCTGCTGTACGTACAATCGCCCGAAAGCAACTAATTTCTCCAAGTTATTTGAGCATGCTTAGCTACAATTCTGCTTTGAGTCACAAGAAATTTTCTTATGCGTAACTTAACCTCGAGGCCTATTCCAATGACAAAGCCCTCACTTGACCTCAGACTTTGACATACTTATCTAAGCCGTGTGTTATGCTGCGTTATCACCAAGTGAAGTTTCTGTCTAAGCACATTGTTGACTTGATAAGAAGATAAGAAGCCCGGTCGAACGGAAGCGGAAAGACTTCCTTCTTTGTCTCACTTGTGATGTTTCATTCATATGAAGTTCTATGTCACCGTCCACCATTCTATTCTAAATTTATTTTATTGCAATACTTAAGGCTGGATTGGTTTTATTGTAGAAAAATAACCAAGTAGGCTAGTTTTTAATTTAATTGTTGAAAAACTAGGTAAAACTTATTAGTTTTTTTATGATTTTATTGATAAGCGTTAATTGTGTTGTTTAAGAATCGTTTTAACGAAAGACACCCATAGAAATCATATAGGTTTATGCCATACATTCTATTGTTTCATTCCATTCTGTTTTTGGTTCATACGGTACAATTTATTTAATTATTTTTGCTTGATTTTTGTATCGAGTTCATGTCGTGTGTTACATGGACTACTGTAGCCTACAATCGCAAAGTCACAAGTCCGATTTAGAACACCATAGAGCATTTTGTAGTCGGGAATATTAGCAAAAAAATTGTTGTGAACACATTTAGCCATTAAATATACGTTTTGAAAAGTTTAATTATGCCTAATTCTAATAAAACACTCTACAGAGGAGGAATTCTAATTTCTTAAGGAGAAATATATATATATATATATATAATATATATATATATATATATTATATTGAATATAATATACATTGATCAAGTAAAAATGCCGCTCTTGAAACACACCACTACAACTAATTTTTAAGAAAAGTGTTAACCTGAATAAATGGAAACAGCCTATGTGACATCAGCGACAAACAATACAACATGACACAACCACTAGGATTTCATGTTTAATGGGAAAGTCAGTGTATACACGGCGAAAGGCTAGGAAAAATGTGTGCATAACATTATATAAATAAAAACTTTCTTACTACTTCTCCGAAGTATTTTCGTTCTAATAGCTCTGAAATATTGTAAATAGCTGAAGAATACAAATTTAATGGAGATAATTACACGTGTTTTAAAAACTAGCCAAAAGACTAGTTTTAGTTCTCGCCAGTTCGTCGTGGCAGCGGCAGAACATATATACCGCGACTATACCTACACTTCACAGGAGGACCGATGGCTCTAGGTGTCAAACGAGATTCAGTTCTCGACTTGTATATATTAGTCCCTGCCTATTATTGTCGATTTGAGGTGAGGATTTCTCCCCCACCTTTCGGCACTATCTACACCTCAGGGCCAAACTTTGTTCTCCATTTTTTAGATTTCAGTTTTTAAATGTAGTTTTTTATTACATTTATATAGTTTTAATGCCATGAGATATTATTACTTATACATGTGTATACTACTGAACTAAACTAAAAAATACTATTAAGTTGTCTATGTTACAATTAAAAAATACTAGTGCACGTGTTGCTCGACATCCAGCAATTTATTTTGATATACAATACAGTATAAGAGAATATAATAAATTGACCCCTGAAATTGCATTTTAAGAGTTTTAAACATAAAAAAAAATTATTTCAATATTCGTCAAAAAAGAAGGTACGTTAACATTAAAAAAAATTGTTTTCCTTTGAAAAACTCAATAAAGTTGCGTAAATTGCTCACCTGTATCGAATTTTCATAGCTTTCCTGAGAACGTTTTTCCAAAACATAAAAAATATTAGGCCCTATTTTACTATCTTAAATACAGGTTACTACTGTAGTTCCTATAAACAGGAAATTTAAATTAGCCTATCCAGGTAATTTTTTTAACTAAAAAACAAAAAAAGACACTAAAGATATTGATACGTTACTGTGGATTAAATTTCTCATAAAATAATTACGAAAATACCATTTTGTTATTTTTAATCATAGATTAATCATTATTAAAATTTGTAACATGAATGGTCGTGGTAGAGTGTATTAACTACCAATATGTAAATAGTCTGATGTCAGGAAGTGATTTGATTTTATGCTATAAAATAATTTTAATAGCCTTATTGTTCAAACAAAAGAATTTCATTTCGTATAAAGGGGTTAAAAAATTGTTTCCAACGGTTGAGTTTAAAAATAAAAACATATCCCGGTTCTTTGTTTCCCTAAAAAAGAAAGAGACATGCACTTTGATGCGACCTGTATTTTTAAATTCTTGTGACCTAATGATCATAGCACATCAAATAGAAAACTGGCACAACTCAAAATCTGCAAATTTTCAGGAGAAGCAAAATAAACTTCATTTTACCTGCCTCTCGAACACTTTGACTTTAAAACTTCAGATACAGTTTAATTCTTGTAGGGTATCTATTAATATATTTGGCTGATTGATTTTCATTTAAATTTTTTGAAAGGTCAATGTGTAAAAAAATATATTTATATATTTATTTTGAGTTGTGCCAGTTTTCAACATTTAGGTGTTCAAACATTTAGATTTAGTTTGAGGGGAGGAAAAAACAACACACACTTGAAAATTAGTTATAAAACTGCATTCAATTGAAATGTTTACAGAATGGTCAATTTCAATAAATACAAAGTACACTCTAACTGCGAAAAATCTTAAATTTTAAAATTAAATAACGTAAAGTTACTGTAACCATAATTTAGACATTAAAGTCCCAAACAACTAAATCTTTTAGTTTTACAATACTTTAATATTGTAATTCATCTAAAAA
The DNA here is from genome assembly GCA_030545055.2 of Neoaliturus tenellus. Classification (NCBI taxonomy): domain Eukaryota; kingdom Metazoa; phylum Arthropoda; class Insecta; order Hemiptera; family Cicadellidae; genus Neoaliturus; species Neoaliturus tenellus. The sequence continues at coordinate 24,420,702 of CM061532.1, read as the reverse complement.
AATAAACCTTATAGAAACATCTGTTAGTTACCCTACTTACACACTCTGTGTAAGAACTAAAAAGGGGTTAAAACTGTTTTAACCACATTATTGAAAAAAGTTTTTTTACTATTTTAGTTAACTGAAACTCCAATTAAAGAAATTAAAGAAAACAAAATAAGACACTATTACTTACTTTGTCATTAACTCACCAAGAATGAACACTTTTAAAGGTTTTTATAAAAATCCTGGTAAAAACTAGGAATTACGTGAGAGTCCACCAAACTCAGTAGATATGCTTTTTTCAGTCGCTGATTTTAGGCTTTGCTTTGAAATCTTTTAACAGCCGGATTGAATTCAATGGCTTTTTGTTTGATTTCCTAGTCATTTGGTACGTTTTAAAGTCTTTGTCAAGGTATGAGTTCTTGTAAAGTATCTTTGTTGGGTTTTCTTTCTGTACACTTATTACCAGTGCTTTGCTCAACATGAATTTATCTTCAGTTTCCGTGTCACTAAAGTCACTTTCTTGCTGTGATTGCTGCTCTTCCACATTATTTGTGTTCTTTTTCTTTTGGACATGACTGACTTTTATCCTCATTAAGCGATCGGTCGGTTCTATTTTCCATTGTTCTATACTCTCATTGTTGCTGTTTTCGGTTTTCATCTCTTTTTCTTCTTCAATATTTATTCCCATATAATTTCCTTCTCGATTTTCATCTCTCTCAGTCTCGCTTTCTTCAGTATTGCCTGATCCACTCCCTTCAACAGTATTATTTTTTTTCTTTAGGCTTGTCTTCATGGTCTGTCTTTTTCATTGTTGTCTATATCAATCTCATCGTCATTATTTTTGTTTTCAATAGTATTGTCTTCATCAGTCTTATTTTCATTAGTCTTGTCTTCATCAGTCTTATTTTCATTAGTCTTGTCTTCATCAGTCTTATCTTTTTCATTACCAGTCTTCTCTTCATCAGTCTTGTATTCAACAGTCTTGTTTGCAATTACTATATTTACTTCATCAGTCTCGCCAATTCCATTTTTGTCTACATCCAAATTGTCTTCTTTACTTTTGTCTTCGCCGTTAAGTTCCTCTTTGTCAGTCTCGTATTTAACAGTATTTTTTGCAAAATTAATTACTTGATCAGCCATTTCATCTGCAAGTTTGCCTTCATTATCCTCGTTTGAAATAGTCTTTACTTCATCAGATCTACCTTTTTTAGTTTTGTCTTTTTCGGTCTCATGTTTCATTAAAAAATCAAATTGGGTCGTATTTTCAGTAGTTTTGTCAGCAACAGCCTTTTATTCATCGGTCTTCTTCTTTAATCCATCTAAAGCTTGACTGACAAGGATTTTTCCTCTTGACGCCATCATCTGTAAATATAAATCACTTGCTAAGTTGTAATTTTGATATTTTATGTCAACCTATTAGTTATAAATGAAAAATAAGGAATGCTTGTAAAGTGTGCCTTACCTTAACATGAAAAACATTAACATGACAAAAAATAAATGTAAAAGTAATTGGGGATTTTTTATTTAGGTAAAATAAAACATTAAAAACAAATAAAAAATCACAGTAAAACTTGTTTTAAATAATATTATAAGAATATCAACCAAACTAATTTAACTCTGGATTATTTTTACATAAAAATCAATCGCACAACTTGAAAATCTATAAAAAGTTTTGATAAATATTTGCAGTTTTTAACAAGAAAACTGGCATTTTTAGAGATAATTCAAGTGGACACATAAATATTTGAATTTTTTTTCTGGAACACTGGCACAACTAAAAATATTTTCGTAAGAATTAACACAACAACATCTTTCTGGAATATTTTTATGTAGAAAACAGGCATAACTAAAAAAGTGTCACTATTACAAATAAAAGCAAGTAGTAATTAAACCTTATCCACAAAAGCACACTGGCACAACTAAAAATGTGTCACTATGGCAAATAAAAATAAGTATTAAGTGAAACTTACCCACTATTTGAACACCGGCACAACTAAAAATGTGTCATTTTTCCAGAGCAAAAAGTCCCTTGACAGTAAATCCTTCTTCGCCTAAGTCAAAAGTGCCACTGTTCTTCATAAGCGGTCTCCAAAACTGGAGAGAAGAAAACCGACACTAGCGCTGTCACGCGGAAACTATTTACAATAGGACCACGGGAGTACTGTAGAGCATGTAGCTGGGGTCTAGAAAACAGGCATAACTCAAAATCGGCAATTTTTGAGTTGTGCCGGTTTTCTATTTGATGTGCGAATGACCACTTTAGAAAGCCAATGCCGGCACCTGTAATGTTTTACCAGTTTACCAGTTAAAAATACTTTGGCAAACCATTTTATACGGATTTGATATTTGCCCATAAAACAAAGCAAAGTTTTATTGAACTGGGCCAAATCGGTATTAATCCAAATGTAAAGGACATGAACCAAAATAGGCCTGTCTTCAAAATTGTATTCATATAGGCTTACTCCAGTCCCATTAAGTTTATAGTAAAGTACTGGATCCAAGTACAAATTGGATGGAAGACCTCTTTTCTTCGAGTCTCTACAGCTAATATTGTAGTTGAAGAGATTTCCGATGGATAGCACAAAGTGTCCTTTAAGGATTTTCATATTACTGTAGCAACTCTTGTACAATTCCCCCTTATTTCTGACCTTCTCTTATTTAACTACCCTACTTATTAAGTTCTGACGTTTTTAAAATTGTTTAGTCTTTTTGAAATAAATATGGTTTTGTTAACAATGTACACAGTTCCAGTACGGTACCTAACGATGTATTAACAAATTCTTGAATGTTAATTAATAGCCTTCGCATTTTATCGTTACTTTTTTGATTGCAAAAAAAAAAAACTATTGATAGATAGGAGAGATATACAGATATAATTGTGCCAATTAGTCTACCGGTTATTCATTTGTACAACTTAATTGTTAAATATGAACCTAAAACTACTTTACTGTGTACCCTCATTTAAAGACGCAAATTACCATGTAGGCTACAGACTCTCCGTTATTTAAATACTTAAGTTTAGAAATTTTGCGAAATTATTTGTTTATTCACATTAAACTATGTTAATGTTAAACGATATAACTTATGGCCTACCTTGGTTATTTTGTATTCAGTGCCATTGACGATCTAGTTTAGGTATTTTCAAATATTATAATAATCCACAACTTGTCAAAAATACTTTTGCCTATATTTTGCTATAAGCTATCCACAAAAATATTAATAATTCTTACTTTAATGAAAATAGGGAAATAACTACTAACTTACCAACTTACTAAGAAACACTTAGGCCTACTAGGATCTAACTAGTCATTTTTTAGGTGATCTAATGGAAAATTAATAAATTTCTCAAATAGTAAAACCCGCAATCTTGATTTTTTTTCAATATTTTCGGGTCAAGTTTATTCGTGGAATTCAGCAAACACAAGAAGACCAATTACTGTATTTTAAATTTTCAATACACTTTTTCTTGCGCCACTTTATAGGATGTCGATTACAGTAGCCTTCTTGGAACACCTTTATTTCATTTAACATCTTGTCTCTTTCAAGTAATAAAGTATATTTTAATACTTTAGTTCATATTAGACATTTCGTCGAATTCGAGGAGCAACAACGTAATATTGACGCTGTCCCAGATCGAACACCTTTATTTAATTAAACCCATATACAGCAATAGCGAAAGAAATATTTCGGGAAAATATTTAGAACGCACGTGAAGATAATTGGTCAAATATTCTGTATAAATGTGTTCGTGGAAGTTTGAAAAATTTTTAGTTTATAATTTATCTCACACCCAAAAAGTTTAGAAATTTTTAACTGCCTTTTAAAAACTGTGAGCATTGTGAATTGTTATTCATACAAAGGAATAGTATATTTCATAACAAGAGTGGAAAGTGTCTTTTCCGGGCCGAGATCGAGTTTACGCGCGAGGCTTTAGCCGAGCGCGGAATTTCGATCAAGGCACGGAATAACACTTTCTACTCGAGTTATGAACGATATTTTTCATCACACTGTAGATAATTAATAATAGTAATTAATTAAATAATGCAAGTTTAAGAAACCACCTATGGATGCTCAATTGATTTCCGCAGTACAATGAAAGCAGTGATTCTGTTTTACACAGCTGATTACATTATTGAGAACGGCTGATTTAGGGAATAATATACTCTTAGCACTGCTAGCGCTACTTGTGTCAGTAATCATAACTAATTACTAGTGTGGGAAAATCAACAGCTGATTTTCCCTCTCTAGAGAGGGAAAACGGTTTTTCTACACTCTCAGCTGGTGATGAATATAGCTGTTTCCCGTACAGTGTGATGAAAACAATATAGCCTAGATTTAAGTTCTATCGTACACCTTAATACTTTAATTAATGCGCATTACATAAACCTATAACAGTGTTTACTTCCTTAAATCGTACAGATTTCGAAAATTCAGCCTAAAAAATCTGTGTCTGCGCTTAAGAAAAACCATTGCTCTAATCATGTCCACAATCAGTAGAGGAGGTCTTTGGTATTTCCAAATCTTCGTCATTCAACGCTCAATTTTCCATGGCTTTAATTTTTAGCTCGTTTAATTCAATGGCGTTAAATTGCTTCAGTAATTTATTGACATTCGAAATAAGTAAGATTCCCCCCTGGAGAGGTTTAAATCTGACGTTGACGAGCAATAAAACGGTAAACCTGTAAATAAATTAATAATTGCGGTGGGTATTCGGTCTGTTTGGGGGGAGGAGAATTATGTATGAGGTAGGCGTAATAGCTGTCAGGGGGCCAAGCCCCGCACCGCGAAAGTTTCGACTACCAATTTACGGCGCTTAGTTGCCTCGACTTGGTGCCAGTCGGACGCATAACAAACGTAAAGTGCTGTACTTTTGTCAAAAATATTGAAGTTTAACAACCCAAAATACCTTGTTTTTTATGGAAGTACGTGTTTGCAAATTTGGAATGGAATTTTGGAAGTTTATTTTGGTGAACCCAATAAGAAAACCATGATGTCATTGCGATGGCCTGCCTGAGTACGTGAAATGGTCGATAATCTTACTAATATTAATACATAATCCTAGTAAGAAACATAATAGCCTATAGATTTGTCGTTTTATGAAGTGTTAATGAATCTTGATTTGAGATTCCGTTTTGTGGTATCTCCTTTAATCAATTGAAATTTAGACAATTATAAATATTATTCTCTCCATAGTTAAGCTGTTAGATGTGTTTAGTAATTTTTTTTTTAAAGTTATATTTAAAAATGTAATAGCATAGGCGTAGTAGTATTTTTTTTCATTTGTGTAACCACATATTTTGTATCACTGTACAGTGTTCGTTCATTATGAAATGCGAATTAATAAAATATATACTTTGCCGTACCCTATACTAAAAATCCGTCTCTTAAAAGTTACAAGCACCACGGACACAAACTTCGCATAGGGCCTACATATTTTCCTATAGTGACTTCTGGCGTCCCCAAATAAAAAATAGTCCCCGTCCCGGACCTAAGGCTTGTCGTAATAGCCCATAAAACCATGGATAAAATATCCTAGGTAGACTATTAACTTAGTTAAAATTTCGTTAAAGCCGCAATATAACATTAAGGGTTGTAGGGCGTGAAAATAAGTAGCCCAGCCGAAGTTGGCTGAAAAGGTTCAAAGCTTCACGGACCCGTGTATTTGTAAAGGGCAGCTGCCATTGTAAGCTTTGCAGGGTGGGTCTATTCATAGGGGATTCGTTTCAGTATTCTGTAGTTCCCAAAGATCAAATCATTACGGTAATTCTGCGTACTGCCTTTATTCTACCGCGTGTGCGGTGGGTAATGCAGCGAGGGAAATGTACATTTGGTAAAAGTGTTTCAATTGCGTAATTTATTTACTGTTATCTTATTGTTTTTATTGTTTGATTGTATGGTGTTTATAGTGGTTTACGCGTTGCTCGAAATCTGCAATTCAGTTTGGAAAAGTTTTATTGTTTAATGTAGTTCGTTAACTAGTGTGATGAAGATACATTTGGCTTCGTTGGTGTACCGTTTACTTGTTAGGGCCTACTGCTGTTAAATGTTATTTTTTATTTCCTTATATTAGCAATCTTAATTAAATGGGAGGGATAAAGAACTTTAAGTGCTTATAGGGAGGTCCCTTAAGTTTAGGCCTAAATGGATACTTATCAATTTACTTTGGTAGTTCGAAGAACTTCTCGCCGAGCTCTATTCAATTCCATGAAAATCGTTAAAATTCCAGGCTGAAAACTAAGAGGAGTACCTTATTTAAAAAAAACTTCGTATTAAAAATGTACAGAATGAATGAGTTCCAATTACAACATATTGGTCTATTGTTTAATGGTCGCAAATAAATTATTTGATGGATTTCTTATAGGACGCATGAATGCGCACTTTTAATGACAAAAATTCCATAGGTACTAGGGTATGGTCAGCGATGACAATAAAAATAATCTCCATTTGACTGAATAAGCTACAAAACAACAAAACAATCTGTAATTTTCGCAGAAAATAATTATCTATCAAGAATATTTTTCAGTGAAACTCTAGATATTCCTCTATTTTTCTAACACATTACATAATTACAGATTTGTAATATTTTTACAAACAACGACGGTGAAATTATTTTGCTGGAAAATCATGATTCGTAGAACAAAAACTACAATAACAAATATTTAGATATTTACTTACTTGTCGCATTTCGTTCACGCACGAGGATGTTTTATTTTTTAACCATTTAAATTTCAACAGTGTTAATTATTTCCGCTACGTTGTCGATGTCTCCACTCTATTCTATCTGTCGCTGAAATCCAATACGTCATCAATTCAGCTGTCACCTGCAGTATTGTTGCCGGCCGCCACGGCTCTGTACAGCTACAAAGTCACTGTTGCAACAATTGGCGAAATCACTCGGTCCAGTTATGTATCTGGATTAGCTTTGGTTTAGTCGGTTTAGTGGAGTTTCACGTTTTCTTGCAAAATTATTGAACAGATAGACTACGCAAAATAGACAATTTATTACAGTATCATAATTACTGTTTAAACAATTATTATTCTAGTTACTTCTAGTTAAGCTATTCAATTAGGCTTACTTCTAATTTTGGAAGTTGTTAACATATGGTTTTTTTGATCGAATTAAATATTTGTGTTTGTGCATACGCCAGAAGCGGGGTTTTTTTTTTTTTTTTTTTTTTTTTTTTTTTTACAAGTTTTATAATATATCTTGAGTAAGAAATAGTTGAATGATGATCTGTACTTCTATTCAGATCACCATTTCTGTTGATCTGCAACAAGAATTGTTTATTAATATAGCCCTAACTGACTGGTTAAGGATGGTTTCATCAAACGACTCATCCAAAGTGGCTTGCACAGATTAAATTAAATTAATTAAAGTTATGCCTAATTGCATTAACTTTTTCCTCAAAGTATGTTTGTGCACACTAAGAACTAATTTAACTTTTCCAAGAGCACCAAAATCTAATATTAAACATTCTTAGGTGCTCTACAATGTTTCACATATACAAGTTTTTCCAAATTTTTATTTTCCAACGAATAATCCTTTTATAATCGACCCGAAGCATCTTAAGGTGAAGACGCTGCTCGTTAGAACAATAAGGAACCAAAAAGCAATTAGAGTTGAGGTCTTGATGAGTCCTATTGTTCCGGGCTTTTCTCCGTCGTCCCTCGTCTTCTCGCCTCGCCCTGCGATCGTTCGCGGAGTCGTCTTTCTCACCTTATTAATTCCCCGTTAACTCAGAATGTCGCGTGAAACTTTATTGATTCAATTTCTAGTGTGATGTGGTACTTACCTCATCATATACGTTAAGCGTAATCCGTAAGACTTTGCTCAGGTAAGATAAAATATGCAATTTTCTCAATACTGATTCAAATGATAGTCAAAATCACGGGAGTATCGTTCATGACGAATCAATATATTAAACCTTCATCGATTGAATTTTTGTGAGGAATAAAACTAAGTCTAAAATAAGCTAACTTAGTAAATAAACATTTAACTTTTGAATTAAAAAGATTTGTCACGTTCCGTAGTTTCTAACGAAATTTAGGTTTTAGATATATATCTATCCGAAAAGCACGGGTAGCAGTCGGTGTTATATTTTCGTCCATAAGCTTAAATAGGGATTTTTAGGATTCTATTTTTCTAACTATAGCAAAACAGAAGAGCATAGGTTAAAAACGGAATGGAAGCAACTGAAACACTGAGAAAACCAACCCAAAGTTGCACGAAACAGGTAGCCTACTTTTAGTAATTAATTGTTCGTGAAATTGATGTTTATTATTGTTAAAAAGTACACAAATGTAAAATAATGCCCGCCTACATTAATGTAAGTTATTAATGTAAGTTACATTAATAATAACGAAAGTTGAATTAGAAGAGTGTCAGTAAAGCCCTGAATCCCTCTCAAATATAAACAGTTGAGCCGCTTTCGCAGTGCGATTTTTTCGCCGACGACGACGGCGCGTGCACAAAATAATGTTCGGATGGTAACTACCCGTTTCCATGGTAACTACCCACACTCCCGTTTCCATGGTAACTACCCACACTCTAGTTTCCATGGTTACTACCCACACTCTCGTTTCCATGGTAACTACCCACACTCTCGTATCCGTGGTAACTACCCACACTCCCGTTTCCATGGTAACTACCCACACTCTCGTTTCCATGGTAACTACCCACACTCCCGTATCCATGGTAACTACCCACACTCCCGTATCCATGGTAACTACCCACACTCCCGTATCCATGGTAACTACCCACACTCCCGTTTCCATGGTAACTACCCACACTCTCGTTTCCATGGTAACTACCCACACTCTAGTTTCCATGGTAACTACCCACATTCTCGTATCCGTGGTAACTACCCACACTCCCGTTTCCATGGTAACTACCCACACTCTCGTTTCCATGGTAACTACCCACACTCGTTTCCATGGTAACTACCCACACTCCCGTATCCATGGTAACTACCCACACTCTCGTTTCCATGGTAACTACCCACACTCGTTTCCATGGTAACTACCCACACTCCCGTATCCATGGTAACTACCCACACTCCCGTATCCATGGTAACTACCCACACTCCCGTTTCCATGGTAACTACCCACACTCTCGTTTCCATGGTAACTACCCACACTCGTTTCCATGGTAACTACCCACACTCCCGTATCCATGGTAACTACCCACACTCCCGTATCCATGGTAACTACCCACACTCCCGTTTCCATGGTAACTACCCACACTCTCGTATCCGTGGTAACTACCCACACTCCCGTTTCCATGGTAACTACCCACACTCTCGTTTCCATGGTAACTACCCACACTCGTTTCCATGGTAACTACCCACACTCCCGTATCCATGGTAACTACCCACACTCCCGTATCCATGGTAACTACCCACACTCTCGTTTCCATGGTGACCATACAAACTCTCGTTTCCATGGTAACTACCCACAGTCACGTCACTACACTGAGAATAATATTTTCCAACTTAGATAGCCTGTTAGAGCTATATAACGTTACCACAAACCCCACATAAAATTTAGTTATAAGAAAACGTGTTTTTATAACTAGCTGACAAATTGATTGATTAATTTGAAATAAATACTACTAAAGTTTACCTATATTTATTTTGAAGTGTGTACTTACTTTAAAATTAATAGATAAATTTGTGATCAAAGTATGAGAAGCGCATTGTAATTTTTTATATATATTTCCATGGTTTGAAATGTACATAAGGCCTCACCGGGGAGTAAAAACACAGAGAATAGTTTCCAACGTGCAAACATTCGCCTCCAGATCCAGGTCGCATTGTTTGGGGATCATAACTCATGATGTAAGGACTTCTCATCCTCATTGTTCCAAAACTCTCAACCCCGATGAAATCCCCGTCCTCATTTTAAAATTTACTGTCCCTTTTAGAGTTTCTTTTAAAGTCGGTCGAGGGTTTAAAACAATTCAAATAAAATCTGACTGTTCAAATAAAATCCAACTAACATATTTTTGCATCCAACATAATTATAATGTCATATTATCACCTAAAATACGTAAATATTAATTAAAACTGGCTGGGTAGCTGAGTGGTTATAGTGCTCGCCTTTGAATTAAAAAGTTGCCGGTTCGATACTAAGAAAAGTTAGTAGCTTTTAAAAGGTTCGATTCTGGACCCAGTTGCCATTAATTTGGGCGCCTATTAATTAATGATGCTTTCTAACAACTGGTCGATGTTAGATAGTAACAAGACTGGGGTTTGGACCGTTCCCCGTCAAAACGTTAAAAATGCCACTGGCGTAAAAATACACTCAAACAAATTTCAATATAACTTCCAGTATAGTAATAATTTTACGTATTTCAAGTAGTTGTTATGATTACAAGTATAGCTATGCTTGATTACACCGTTTTTTAATATAAATTAACGTTTACAAAAATTGCACCTTTGCTCTGCAAGAAGGCCTGACGTTACTTCAAGTAGTATCTCATGGTAAAAAAATACTTCACGATACGAATATTTACCTTCAACAGGTGTTTAAACCCTTATCCAAATCAGTTCATTAGAAGAACTTTGAATTTGTAGCTTATATGTTATGCAAATGTAATGAACATACTGCATTTTCTGTGGGAAATTTAATTATTTGAATACTTGGAATATTAAAATAATGGTGTGACACATTCTCAATAAATAGGAAAATATGAGCATAAGTGTAAGGTATTTATTGAAGATTACTTTATGATGAATTGTGGGTGTACGTGATGGTACGTTATTTGGTACCGTATAGGAAGTAGAAAAGTGATGAAAATCGATGTATAAGAAAGTGACTTTACTCAACTGAATTTCAAGTTTTTATAAATTTATTATCTATTAATTTACTATCATTAAATTATTTAATACTCCATGTACTTATTTAATACGCTTAAGGGGTTTTTGCTATTGGAACTCCTTCAACAATTTTCAATAGTTTTTCAAGTTTTTGGTGTCGATGGATAGGGCTTATCCGTTGTTTCCGCCAAAACATTGTTGAAAATCAGACTTAAAATAAAGGTGTTATCAATCGTTAAAGTTTAAATAACAATTTTCCATTTTAAAATGTTACAATGAAAAGTATACTTTTTTGTGTGATTACTGACAATCACAACATTGGATTGGTCGGGTGTAATTGATTTACAAAATCAAAATTTTCACCAATAACATGAAGTTTAATTTTTATGAAAAACTAGCTTACCCGGAATGCTTTGTAATGCCAACCAGAGGAAGTTTTAACCCTTCAGGTGAGCTCGTTTGCTCCGCTCACTCGCCATCAGGTTTAGCTAGTTCGCTACGCTCATTTGCCGCAAGTCTGTAATATCCTCTAGTTTTATTACCTATATACTTAATTTACCTATATATCTATATAAGTTACCTCACTTGAGATGTGAACAACTGTCTAAAGAACTAATATTTCTAAATGTAATCATTTATGTTCCAATACTAAAATGTCGCTCCGATAAGAATAACATGGTAACTTTGAAGTCTTGTGGGGCGGAGCCCTAGGTAATTTTCTTCATTTATTAAGATTTTAAAGAGATTAATTGCATGGTTTCGAGCAATGTTAACACTAGTTTATGATTAGTGTTTGTTTTTAAATAAATAAAACTATACAAATAAAAATGGCGTAAAATTAACTTAGCCTATTTTTTGTAGGCCTGTTTGAATCAAAAAATTGTTTTGCTGCCAAATCCACTCCCACGCGTTTCTAGCGAGTTATTCCAACAATGGAAAGCGGAGCGTGTTTCTTGGTGACGTAGAATTTGGAATGTAGCGATGATGAATGTTGTTGACTGTGGCGTCACATTTAATTGGATGATACATATATGTCCGTGTTCCACGTCCAATTTAGCGGCCTGCAAAATGTTGAGGCGGGTGGTGAAACGAGGGAACCGCGGTGCGGCGGACATTAAAATATATAACTGTGTTATATTTAGTTAATGTAGTAGATTTTTTTACAATAAAAAATTCAATGAAACAAAATCATTTAAAACATTCCTAATACAGCGTTACAGTATTGAAGAAACTAAACAAGTAGGCCTACCTAGGCCAAAACACATTTGGAAAAATTTACAATCAACATACAACAATTTCTAATGTTATGATTTTTCTATTTATTAATATACAGGCATGATTATGTATCATCCTTTGTTCTTAGCATCGTAGCAGTAATAAACGCGCTTACCGTTAGAATGGTAGTGTCTTTGTAGATGAGCAGAATCCCATCAGGGTAATTGATGGAATCGTCACGCTCCTTTCACACATCACGTTTTTAGCCGTGCGGGAAAAAACCGCACGATTTAAAAACCGTCCGTCACACCATACAAGTAATTGTCAGGCGGTTAAAAACCGTCGCCATGCCAGTGTGAAAGGTATCATAATATTCTATTGGAATGTCCGCCGTACGATTTGTAATCGTACGGGCAAAACCGTGATGTGTGAAAGGAGCGTTAGACAGCTGTTGCAATAACAAATGCTAGCAAAATGAAAAGTTGAAAAATATTTTTACTTTTCAAAATAAATTATTAAAGAATATATTTTATAAGTAGAAAATATATTCTTTAAAGTTGGCTTGTAGACGGTCCAGATCGATTTAAATGTTTCCATTTAAAGTTTCTCCAATTTCGAAAAGTGAGCTTTCTATAGTATGAATTAATACAATATTTTGTTAAATTTGAAAGAACAAATACTCAAAAATAAATTGTTTATATATTGGTTTATTTGTGGATTATACATAATGTAAAAACTTGAATCTATAGGCCTACTTATTCATGCGAAGGAGGTTTTTTTAATTAAGAGAACTCCTCCAAAAATTTTCAACCGATTTTTAAATTTATAGTGTCATTGGATAGGGCTCGGTCTCATAATTGTTCCCCCAAAAATTGTTGAGAATAGGACTAAAATTAAAAGCGCTATCCATCATTGAATTTTGAAATTTTTTCATTAGACTAATATGGGGATTGTGTTGAGAATTTTAATCATATGTTAATGTACAGTTGTAAAGAGGAGTGGTTTTAAGCGATTGCCTGTACTGATTATCACAATATTGGATTAGACGGGCGTCTTTTATTTATTTATTATTATTATTTTTGCTCATATCTACGCCCGAGGCATTTTGTTAAGGAGATTTGTACTAGTTACACATAAACGCTTTTGGGGAAAGCGGACATCAAATTTTCTTGGCCACCCCGGCCTCTTGAACCCGTCACCTCTTGAACCGAAGTCCAAGACGCTAACCGTTAGGCTAGTGGATGTCCAATAACTATTAATAATTACGGTTATAATTAATTTATTATTTATTGAATTATCTGGTCTCATGAACAAAACGTAATATTTAATGCTTGATTTCGAGCAATTTTTGCACTAGTTTAATACGTAAGGTATTTTCTTAACCTTAACCAGTTAAAAGTTCAATTTGCTTCATCACTATCATTAAATTTAAAAACAGATTATACTTGACATTCATCTTTTCAGCCTAAGCTGGCTTGTATTCATATTTTAAATTATCTTTTTAATTACTCCCAGAGGGGCGTTCATAATTCTTCTGCAGGGATCACAATTGCAAGTCAAGCGGCAAATTCGCTCTGCGACATTTTTGGAAGGGAAAGAGAACAATAAGGATTTAAGGGATGAAGAAGGGGGCGCTTCTTAGGTTTTAACTCATCTTCAATTCCGGGTAGTTATTAAGGCTCAATAATTAATGTAGATGATTTTTGTTTTAAATACTATGTTGTCACCATTACAGCATCGCAATCCTTAAAAAAAAAATTTAATAAATGTATGAATATTACAGTCTAGCTAGATTCTTTTATATCGGTCTTAAAATATATACTGAATGCCAGAATCGTAAGGCACCAAATGGTTATGCTAATTCCACTGAGCATGTTGTAGGTGTAATCTGATAAGATATTACAACTTAATCTGGTATCTCATTAGGCAAGAAAGGGTGAGCTTTCTCCACTCTCCCGCTCTGTTTGCTTAAATATTTGAGCACCTGACCCTCCCCCCCTTGTAATGTCGTACTTCATGTAATTATTTATCAAATTAAGAAAATTAATATTCTTAAAAACTAATTTGGTTTAAATTTCATTTTAATTTCGTTAACATTAAACCAGTTGTGTTTAAATTAACCATACTTGAGATCAAAATAAACAGTTATTGTCCCAAGTGTTGTTGATGGTTAGAAGAATTTTCCACTAACTTATGTCGGATAAAATTTAATTTTAATGGTCATTGAATCTTTAACAATGTGCCAATAACCTACCTAACGTAACCAAATATTATTTTTTTTTAGTTTTACAGTGGATAAACATACCGTCCAGAAAATTTACCAGAAGGACTTTCTTATTTTATTCCTAAAATACTCTTAAAGTTTCTTTATCGTAAATTAACGAAAAAATACCATTCCATGAATCATGTTACTCACGGGTACCGGTATCAAAAACGGAACTGCTTATTAAAGAGCTATCTATAAGGATTCTTAGGGTTTTTTGAACTCAGATATATATACTGTATATATATATATATATATATATATATATATATATCTTTGTTGAATATTAAAATGTATATATATATACATATTTTATGTATTACATGTACAATATTTACCCACTAGTAGACTATCCTCGGTATATAGTGTAAAATATACCGATGCAGTGGCCAGGACGTATATAACATAGACTAATGCATGCAGTAGTTAGGTAGAGTTATGGCTCGAGCCGGTCCCTAAGGCCCAGCGTGCAGCTCTCGTGTGTTGAATAACTCCATTGTTGTATTAACACTTGCACTGTTTAAATTCTGTAATTATCACGTTCTGTATACCTAGATGTGTGAGTTCTTTCTTTTTAAAAATTATTTTTTCTACCATTGCATGGCATGGAAATAATCACATTGCCATTCCTGTAAACTTTACGCATAACAGTTCATTTTCGTTTTCCGTTTCTTTTCCGCTCTAGAGTGGCAATGTTCTTTACTGCACGCTAAATCAAACAGCAATTCAAAGTCAGCTGTTTTTACAAACCCAAGCCACAGCTGTTGGTCATTGTTGTCGTTTAGTAGGCCTAATCGCTTCTTTTTTTAGTTTGAGGTTATGTTTGATAGTTAACATTATGTTTCAACAGAAACAATTTCAAACATAATCTAAATTATATTTTGTATACAGC
The DNA here is from genome assembly GCA_030545055.2 of Neoaliturus tenellus. Classification (NCBI taxonomy): domain Eukaryota; kingdom Metazoa; phylum Arthropoda; class Insecta; order Hemiptera; family Cicadellidae; genus Neoaliturus; species Neoaliturus tenellus. The sequence goes on along the minus strand of CM061532.1, from coordinate 24,405,530 downwards.
TAAACATTTGATTTGCAGCAATTATGTTGGTAGGAAAAATCTTGTGTGTATTACGAGCGCCAATTATCATTGCTCTCGAAATTTCACAACTCTCATCTAATTCTCCAGTGGCAATGACGTACTTTACGCTCTTAATACAAAAATAACTATTTTATTCGCTGACAAAAATTAATTTGATGCTTTTTAATATAAAACGTTGCGTTGATCTATAGTTTTATTTCAAAATTAATATATAGCCAATTAACGGGTGTGTTGCTTAAATAGTATAATTTAGTGACTCATGTTGTCACGTGACTCCAGAGTTGTAATACTTTTGTGGATTTTGCCGAAAAGTCGCATTATGTTCAGTGATTTTAATGATGTCTATACGCTAAAAACAAACGTTAGGCCCATTCTAGTAGACCCAGATAAAACGCCGTGCTAGACGTTAGTTCTGAAGCGTCGACTATTCGCTCGTTTCAAGTAACAATGTACTGCAAATTGAAAAATTCTACTTGTGAGCTTCTAGAATAACTCATAAAGGTATTATAGTCTGTGAAAAATACCATCATTACATTACATAAAATATACCCCTAAATCGTCCTGCGCACTAAGCAGACCTACATTAGTTACAGATTTTACGTTCTCCATAAAAACACCATAGGAATAAGAATTTAGGTTTGCTGCCATGGGATATTCTTAGAAAATGTATGTTAATCCCTCATTGGTGAAGGTAAACTCAAAATTCTATAAAATTTGACACTTTTATTTTTCCAATAAATCCAAAGAGGGTGAGTAAGTAGGTTTGCCGCCTTATGGGTTTTATAAGCAAGTTTACGTTAAACCCTTTGTAGATAATACATACACATTTTTTATTAAATGATGTCAATAAATGAGCAAGATTCAGGGTTTCGTCGGTTTCCCATAAGAATACCATAGGAAACACATTTTTTTATTTCCTCCGTAATCAGTTACGCTAAGTTAAAAATTCAATATGAAAAATTGTTTGTTTTTTGAGTTCTTTTAAATGGTTTTATTTAAAATTGAATTTTAAAAATTGACGTAGAAAAAAGCCACAAAATCAGTTACCATAATCCGATCATGCTGGTTCGCGAACTCATGGGAGTAGTGTAAAATTGCGGCCGCTGGCCCAGTTCAAGGTCACCTGAGGGATGACGTCATCGAGGTCAATGACCTCACCGATGACGTCATCGATGACGTCATCGATGACGCAATCGATGACGTCATCACTAATGACGTCATTTCGATGACGTCACACCCATGACGTCACAGAAATGACGTGCTGATGACGTCATCACCCCTTACATCATCAAAACGACGTCACCGACGCCACTAAGGTCAAGGTCACGCAGAAACTTAAAATTTTTTAGCACTTTTGCCGTTTCTCGCACTACGCTCCGAGTTTCAGTCAGAGTCCCCGTGACCTTGACCACTTGGAGCGAATTTTCGACAAGAAACGGCAAAAGTGCCAAGTTAAACTCGAGTTTCTGACATGACTCTGCCTAAATGGGCAGGCAATCGGTTATCCCTCAGGTGACCTTGAACCAGTACAACGCCCGCAATTTCATGTTACTGTGACCTTGAACACTTAACAACGGAGCGCCGACACCGATGCGCACCCCACGACAGCCATCGAGTGACTGACTGTCAGGCTCTGTGTATGCTAGGTATATCGGCTTGAGAGACTAAGACTCTAAACTGTCAGGAATGGGAGTAACTAACTGAATTTTGCAAGGAAAAGTCATTTCATCCAATAATTTAAACAAATCCTCATCAGTAAAACTGACATTAGTCTGTTTTGTATAAAACTTAGGGTGTCCGCGCAACAGTTTGCGCCACTTAGCTAAAGTTGAAACTCTCTTAACTTTGGGTGGTGGACAGTGAGCAACTAATAAAGCCTTAACACGGCTAAGTTTCTTACCTAAAGTGTCCCGCGACATGGCTTCCCTCACAAAAGTCCGCACAATACTGAGAGACTGCTCGTAGCGCATGAGTCAAGGGAAAAGAGGTGGGGAAACAACAGGAGTGGGGGAAGGTCACAGTGGTGGGGGAAGGTGAGGTAGTACGCTGGAGTATCGCATCACTCCACCATGAGCTGTCCTACAGTCAACACACTGTTCTCTTGGCCCGAGTTGGCACTAGAAGAAACATTTCTGTACAGCTTAGGCTGTGAGAGCCGAGGAAGCAAAGTCAAAGTGGAAATTGTGTTAAACTCCAAGATGAAGAGTCTCCTAAATAAACTAATTGTATCCTTGCAATCTCCTATAACTTTAGAGAAATACCACTTTATTAAGCGACACCTTATACTTTGGCAAAACGAAGCGGAAATGGAAAAGATTACAGTAAAATTAATTTAACTTAAAACTTGGACTGGACACTCATGGCGATACCACGTGGCGTGAAAACGCCACCCTAAACATTACAAGTTAGGTTATTGAGCACCTCTGGTACGATAACCGATGTGCTAGAGTTAAAGTGTGATGACCTTGAGTCAAAACACTGAAATACTACAAGTCGATATCGTCCCAGAGTTAAAGTGTAGTGACCTACATTCAGAACTTGTAAAATTACTTACATATAGAGAGCTAGAGAACAGCGAGACGCACCGCATGGAAGCCGGAGACATACTGGCGAAGCGGTGTTGTGCAGCCTAGGGACCCAGTTGTGGTGGGGGTATAGCCAACACTTAGAGTACAAGTGTTGTGGGTGACCTTGACCTTTGACCTTTGCATTTCACAATTACCCCCACTACTGTAATTACCCCCACTACCGCACTAGGATTCAAACCTGCTTGGATGCGAAAAACGGTCAGTCTGTTGCCAACTAGCAAACGATGAGCACCTTGTACGAGCTTTGCATACAACGAGTTATAACTCACAAGGACTTGTTCCCAACATGTTTACAAGACAATATCCCACTAACAATAAAAGAAGATGTCAAACGCTACAGGAGGGAAAATACAGGGTATTCGGAATACTCCTGGTATAAGTTCCACGACGGGGAAAAGTTTTGTAGGCCTTGTGGCGAGGCCGCCGTCAGAGACCTTCGGCGATTCGTACAGGATGGTGGTATAAAACAATTCGGATTTCTAGCGCCACTGTTTCGATTTGAAAATTACAAGGACACCTGCGCTATTTGTTCCATTCCATTGTATCGATGGAAAAAGTTTAGAACTGTTTAATTGGATTTTCTATACCCCCACCACTATTACCCCCACCACTTTTTCATGTACCTCCAAGCGCTGTGCCTCGGCTTCATTTCTACTCCAGCAGCCAACCTAGCAACATCAAGATGTCTCTGAACGTTAGTTGCGCAAGTTACGAGGAGGTGAGCATCAAGACTCAGCAGGAGCTAAACGACTTATACAAGGAGTTGCAGCTGATGGTGGCACGAGGCTACCGTATAAATGTGCAAGTTTACGCTTGCAATATACGGAACACCCGGCAGTCAAAGGAAGAGCCTGGACACTCCTCGACGGCTTCCTCACCAGCGTCCATGAAGACCGAGCCAGACAACTTGGACTACTTCAGCTGACTAGCAGTTGTATTTCTTGTCCTAACCATTGTAGAATATGTATATTTTTTCATTATATTAAAGAAGTAAAAGAGCAAAAACACCTATCTTGTTACTGACATATAAGCTCAGTAACAAGATAGGTTTTTTTAAAACACAATTTGGATGACCTTGAAACTCCCCCCTCCACTGCTTTGTTACCCCCACCACTTGACTATTGGTGTACATGGCACATCGCAATTGGAAACCTCATTCCATCTTCAACAGCCACACCGACAACATCAACAATGGCAAACCTACCAACAGATGAAAGATGTCCTCACGCATGTTGTGACTTCGTCCACGAGTTGGAGAAGAGGATGCAGGAGAGGGCGATAAGAAGAAAACAGATCCACTCAGAAAATATCATGATAGTCAACGGCTATCTTTTATTGTTCGGCCTTATTATGGTTGTACTTTTTATACTGTACGGCATAGTCACATGTGTCGGCAAGGTTGCAGAAGAAAACGCTCGCCACCATCAATTGGAAAGTTTCAATGTTACTTTGTAAGTTTTCCTTTTTTTTAAAACTCCGTTTGGATGACCTTGAAAATTCCCCCACTACTCCACCACACCCCCCACCACTTCACCATGTTCCTGCATGAGCATCACATCAACCGTCATTCCTTGTCCGACAAGCAACCATGGCAGACAACAACACCATCAGCCAAGCTGACTCCACTACTGATGTCGGTACAAGTACGGGTTGGACACTGTCGATCGATAGTGTACACTATTTGGAGTCAATTTGCGAACGTATGAAGGAAATACTGCGGGACAACCCTGGGATCATAATACAAATGAATTTAAATTATGATTGGTCCCAAGTTAGAATGCAAGGGGACGACAACAACGGTCAACAATCTCCACAATATTCGCCCATGTCCCCGATCTATCCTTACGGCGAGTCTGACGTCGATGAAGATGAGGCTGATGAAGATGCAGGGGACAACGAGGCTGAAGAGGAGTAAGCTTCATTCCTTTTTTTTAAAACCTAAATTGGATGACCTTGAGAATTCCCCCTCCACTATTTCCTTTTTTTAAAACCCAAATTAAATGACCTTGAAAATACCCCCTCCACGTACTTTTGGTTTACCCCCTCTACTTTTCAATACTGTTACCACAGTCTGTAGCTCACATCATTCCTTGCTTAGCTATCATGGCGGACAGCACTCTTTCTCGAGTTGACTCCACTACGGATGAAGAATGGCCATTTTCCTGGAATGTTCATCTGCAAGACTCGGCAGAAGTGGATATGTTGCATGAGAAATTGGTGTATGTATTAAACGAAAACCCCAACATTGAATGTAGAATGACTATGGATTTCGATGCGACAGGGGTCCACACTCAACCTTCCACTTCCGGCCAGCCTGAACCTCAGCTACAGCCAAAGAACTTTACACATCTTTACACTCCAATACGGCCGGAGGATGTGGTTATCAGCGAGGCAGACTCTACTACAAGTTATATTGAACCAACGAATTGGAAGCTTGTTGTTGACACCTTACACAAGGTCGACTTAGTATGTGACAAATTAAAGGAATTGATGATGCAAGATCCTGGTCTTCGTTTTAAAATTGATTTGTTTTTCATCTGGGAGCACCTGCACGGGGCTCTTCGTCTGACAGCTCTCTAAGTACAACGGATGAGGAGGAGGAGGAGGACGACTAGTTATCTTTTTTAAAACTCCGTTTGGATGGCCTTGACCTTTCCCCCTCCACTGAGTTTATTTAAGGTGCACTCTCAATGACTGCAGCATCATTTCATCGCGCACCTTCACCACAGCAACATGGAGAGTCAACTCAACTACTGTTGCGAACGGAAATGTTTTTCATGGCCGAATGACATTGATGTTGCGGATGGCCTGGCGTGTAGAAAATGTGAAGCTTTTGGTCAATGCATGTGTAAGTGCAAGTCTTGGAAGAAGCCGAAACCGGAGTTGAAGACATTCCATGTGTACCAGATGAGAGGGCATAAGTACACTTGTTGCCCTGAACGTTGCATTGAATTCACATTAAAACAGCTAACTGGCTGCAAATTGTGCAACAATCATTTTGCAGGTTTTTGCAAACATTATTTAGGAGCCTGTCAGTACAGATCAACTTGGCATACAGAAGCACTCACTATCAATGAAATCGCTATAGATACACAAGAGTAGTCTTTCTACTCTTTTCTTTTTTAAAACTCCATTTGGATGACCTTGACCTTTCCCCCTCCACTCACCTTAGTTTATATAAACCCCATTCCCACTGACCACAGCATCACTTCATCGTGCTCCCTCGTCAAAGCAACATCAACTATGGAAAGTAAGCGCATCTCATGTTGCGAGCATAGGTGTTTGGAGATACAAGGCGTCACATATTGTGCAAAGAAGCGTTGGGAGGAAGAGACGGGGACAACCTATTGCTGTGAGGATAAGTGTTTCCTCTTACCAAAGTGGCAAGTGGATGGGCTGGCCTGCCGGCAATGTGAATGCTTCGGATGTTGCAGGTGTAGATGCAAGAACCAACAGCTGCCACCGCCGGTACTACAAACTTTCAAAATCTACAAATCCAAATACTTTTATACTTGTTGTCCGCAGCGGTGTATTAAATTTCACTTCTCCAATCTTACCAATTGTCGGAAATGCTACGGACAACCTGATGGGTGGTGCACCTGTTTTCTGGACTCCTGCCGCTACAGATCGGATTGGTTTACAGATCCATTAGAGATTGATGAGGTCGCCCAGGAAGCACAAGAGTAGTCTTTCTACTCTTCAACTTTTTTAAAACTCCATTTGGATGACCTTGAGATTTCCCCCTCCACTTCCCCATATACCTAGAGTACACAGAGCCTGATAGTCAGTCACTCGGTGGCTGTCGTGGGGTGCGCATCGGTGTCGGCGCTCCGTTGTTAAGTGTTCAAGGTCACAGTAACATAAAATTGCGGGCGTTGTACTGGTTCAAGGTCACCTGAGGGATAACCGATTGCCCATTTAGGCAGAGTCATGTCAGAAACTCGAGTTTAACTTGGCACTTTTGCCGTTTCTTGTCGAAAATTCGCTCCAAGTGGTCAAGGTCACGGGGACTCTGACTGAAACTCGGAGCGTAGTGCGAGAAACGGCAAAAGTGCTAAAAAATTTTAAGTTTCTGCGTGACCTTGACCTTAGTGGCGTCGGTGACGTCGTTTTGATGACGTAAGGGGTGATGACGTCATCAGCACGTCATTTCTGTGACGTCATGGGTGTGACGTCATCGAAATGACGTCATTAGTGATGACGTCATCGATTGCGTCATCGATGACGTCATCGATGACGTCATCGGTGAGGTCATTGACCTCGATGACGTCATCCCTCAGGTGACCTTGAACTGGGCCAGCGGCCGCAATTTTACACTACTCATGGGAATAGACCTTGTCTTGTAAACACCTCCATAGCAAATTTCCAAAAATTAGACGTTTTCAAAAGTTATCAGTACGACAGACAAATTTATATAGCCTAGATAGAGATTGTATATTGATACACAGTTATGATAATGAACGAATGGTGTTTTCGGCTTCTGGGAACCTTAAAATGAAAACAAGATGGTCCCATGCTTAGGTCTTACCTTGACTACCACCGTAATAGCGCATTCCTGGTTGAAATTCGCCAAAAGTAATGACGTATAATGTTTTAATCAAAACCCATTACACATTTTGCTGGCTTCTAAACAGTGAACGCAACTAGTCGATGTTTCGATTCAATTGTTGCCGGTAATTAATTTATCTGCCAGGCAGGCATTGTCGTTCCTTGACCAATCCAACCTCTCATGACACGCCATTTGTCACCCATTGACAGCTACAACATTACAGTCCAACTGCGGTAAGCGGTTCGAGGTTGTGGTTTAATTTTTATCGTCTGTTACTTCTGACTACTATGGTTCAGCGGCATTTCGAAATATGATTGCGATGGGATGATTCTGGTAAAAAATCGGTTACTCATATCGAAAATCTTGAGATCAATTAAATAATGACGGAACTGTGAAACATTGACAAAAGTATGGCTCGATTAAATCGTAGATTAAAAACTATATTTATTTAAACATCAAATAAGACAGTTATATATATAATTCATTTGTTTAAAATATGTATCTTCAAAAGGAAAAGTTAATTAATTTCATGTATTGTTCTAAAACTTGCAACTAGATAGTTATTTGGCAAAGGATTTATTTTTTTATTAAAATCATTAGTTGAATCTGTAGAGAAAATATCGTATATGGAGGAATAAAGAATATTCTAAAAAATCTATTCGTAACCTAACCAACCGATTAGTGGACTAAAGCTAAAGAAATGACCAAAGATTTTTTTATGATAAAGTAATATACTTTATCATAAAATGTGTGAGATACGTTTAAGTTTCGAATAGACTTATTAGAACTAGAAAAAGGATTGTCTTTTTTATTCTATTCTTAGAGCTAATAGCTAATTTTAATTAGTAAATCTTAATTCACATCTTCACCTGTGTTTTCACCTCCTAAACGAGGCGTAAGTTGTCTTTCATCGGCTAGTAACTTTTAATAAAGTACAAATATTTGCAACCAAATACATTTACTTAAATTTAATCCTTTGATTTGAATTGATGATTGTGTTTATGGACTAAGCTCAAAGCCTTTAGAGTTTGGATGTGCATTGTTTTTACTCTGGGTAAACAGTTCTAGTAAATCCCAAAACTGATATCCGAATCACGTTCTTGAAATAGCGATCAAGTGATATCAATGCATTGGTGTCAACGAGCAAATATTAGGGATTTAGCTTAAACCCTTCTATTTTACTTCAGGATACTATTGGTTTTGAATATGTGAAGAGAAAAAAAAATTGAATAATTTAAACCAGTATTTTAAAGAATAAAAAAAATTCAACACTATTTTTTAATACAGTAAAATATCTAGCTGATTAAAGTTTATTTTGACCTCCTTATGTTTGGTTTTCCCATTTAGCAAAATTCGGAATATTTGCCTTCTTAAAAAAAAAACTTATAATAAGTTGGTTAGGATACTTTAGATGATCTGTTACCTACAAGACGAATTGCAAAATATGTCCCACAGGTAATTTTACCGGTTAGAAAACTTACATATCAGAAGTATATAAAAAGATTCGTTGTGCATAATGGAACTAGTCACATCAACGATTCAATGTCTGGGATTTTGAAGTAATTTTAATCATGTCAAATCTATTTCTAGATTTTTATTCAGGCTAAGCACAGTAAAATTAGGCTTAGTTAGTTTATGTTGAGGGCAACACAGACATCATCAAGCTCTAGACCATCAGATCTGGCAGCCAAATCCGTTCACCCCCCCCCCCTCCCCCTCCTTCAGCGTCCCACCATTACTCACTCTTGCTACACATGTCTTCCATTGTTGTGTGATTATTATTATCCTCTCTTGGCCTGTCTTCTGTTTTATGAATTTATCATGATTTCGAGAGCTTATATGGAGTACTTTGTGATTCAGAGTTCTGGTTTAAGAGAAATTGCATTTATATCTACTGTACATTGATTTGGATTTTCTTATCTTTTACGTATGATAAAGTTTTAGATAAACATGACAATACAGATTAATTTACAATTCAAATAAAAAAATACTTTTTAACAAATAATCCCATGAATGATTCATGATCACGATGAATATAACGATTCATCTCTTGTAATCAATGAAATGCCTTGTAATTCATAATTTTTGTGAATAAAAAAATCAAGATATGTAATACTGTACCATACATACTTTAATACATACCATACATTTTAAATTTCTTAGCGTTTGCGGTAGAAAAAGGGTTGTAAAAATATTTTGAAAAATTACAGGTACCGTACTTTCAATATTCAAATCTAAAATTTATTTTATTTTAAAAATCAATACAATGCATTAATAATAATAATAATTTTAAAAAATGTATAGAACTTACATAAGCAAATGCCTGTGCATGGGCCCGAATTGATGTGCATTTTCTCCTACCTGCTTTATTCCCCAAGACAAATGTTTATTCTCAATAAAAAGTTTGAATTTGACACTATAAATTATAAAAGTAGTTTTAAAATCAAATAAATAATGCGGAACGGTTAGTACATGTATCCCCTAAGAAGACAAAAAATATTAATTTACTCAATAAATTTTCCTTAAATTTAGACTGAACAGATTAACTTATGTTATTTATGTCTAAACCTTTTTATTTCATGCGTTAGTTGTATAATATAATTTTTGTGTTCGATTATTTCATTTAAATTGTAATTTTTATAGTTTATGATTTTAGTGGTGTGCAAAACATAGTGTTTAAATATTTTGTAACCAATTGAACCTAAACAATTAATGTATTTATATATTTATGTTTTTACCTAAAACATAAGAAATATAATGGATATATAGGTTATGTGAAGGACTTATATAATAATCGATTATGCTTTGTGTTTGTTTGCAATATTATTAATAGTTTTTTTATTATTTGAAAAGTACCTGAAAAGTAAAATCTAACATTTGCTTTGTTTACGGAAAAAATAACGACATAATTATAAATTAGAGATAAACCGCAGTAATAATTTACTGAGTTTTGTAGAACAAATTGCATCGACAAAAGACTCGAATACAATTCGTCTGAAATCCATTGTCTTGCTTAATGGTAAAGAAGTCTGGAAAGTCACAATGTCAATGTTTTATTATCCTTTTCAATTGCTTTTACCCTTCCTCGCATTTACCTCGCTCGAGATTACAGTACTTAGCTTTTGTTCTTCCCATTTAGTATTTTATATCCGAAAGACTAATCCACTTCTTAAAAAAGTAATTACTTTTTTGTAAAATTTATTACTTTTTGACACACGCTTTCTTACATTAACACATTTTATTGAGTGTTACATTAACATGTTTCAAAAAGTATATTTTGTGTAATGTTTGATTTCAGTAGGCTTCAGTGTATAAGCTCATCATACAGACAAATAAAATAGTAGGCCTACATATTTTTGAACTATTTGAAATACGCCTAAACAACTATGCCAAATTACATTTTTTAAATAATAAATGTATTTAATCATATACGCTCTAAACATATAGCAAGAGGTAAAATGTCTGTTGGTAAATTGTGTAACAAAAATTACAAGAAATGATTTTACAAAATATATTGCATTCAACGGACAAGACTTTCCAAGAAATTTTAATTTAAACGGTATCAAAGCAAACGCGTGAACACGTTTCTAGTTTGTAAGGTGTTAAGTAAATGCCATCCCCTTGTCAAAGAGTTTTCCTCATGTTTAGATTAAAATTAAATTATAGAAGCAGAGTCATTATTGGTATTTCGTTTAGGTGTAGTTTTAATAAAAAACCTTAAAACTCATGATTAGACTACATGAATACAATTTTTTTTTAAAATACTGAATATACTGGTTGTCCCAGACCAACCGTACAACCCTTTAACAATTTTGAACAATTAATTAATTAATTGTCACAAAAACAAATTGTGCGTTATTTTCAAACCGGTTGCTCTCCATCGACACTAATTTCAATGTACAGGGTATACCGAAAGTCGAATTATAAATACAAACACCAATTATTGTCAAATATTTTGATTCTACAAGTAATTTTTAGACAGATTAACAATTTAATTTGTAGGCCTACTCCTAATCCTAATGTTTTTGGTGGTTGGATTTAACTTTTTCCCGAAAATTTTCTTATTTATTATCTCTGAATGTCTTACATTAAACAGAACTGTCCAAGAATAAAATGTCTTAGAACCTAGTTGTAAACCAAATTTCATAAAAAATATCGATTATAACGTAATTAGTTTTACTTTTCCATACATTTTAAATGGACCTACGCAATATTGTAGGCATAGACAATATTATCATAACTAGTAATACAATTAGCATGTATTCTGTGTCATTTTGTTATACTAACCATTAATTTTATTTTCAGGTATTGCAGAAAGATGTAATATTAGAACAAATGCAGTAAATTAAACTTCCATATGTAAGTATAATAATAGAATATACAATTTTATTATCAAAAAAAGAAACACGTAGTGCTGTTAACCATTTGTTTTGTCAAAACAGTATCTTGCATTGCACTATATTTCATACTAGATTTATCGTAGGCAAGAGCAGTATATATCCCCGTATAGTAGCGCGGTGCACCCACCGAAGCACGTAAGCCAGTGGAACATACATAACTTGGACTAATGCACGCGCAGTTACGTTAAGTTATGACCCTCTAGTTGGTTCCCATAGGCCTCATACCGGCTTCGAAACTGCATGACTGGCGTATTAATCATATCGATGCATTGTTCGTATTAATAAAAGAGCATGTACATAATTTCGTAGTGTAATAAATTTTACTAATAATATAAATTTTCTTTCGTGACTTTTTTTTCATACATACGTTCATGTCTAATTAGAACATAATTTCAATATTGATCGTGTTTGAATAGTGTTTCTCTGGCAGTCCACACTACCGGACTTTGCTCCGGACCGTTCCTCGGATCGAACATCGAACCGAACATCGCACCGTACAGGGCGTTTTTCTCAAATTTACCCCAAAAATTTCCCCGAATAATATATTGGTCCGAGCATCGTACCGGACACACTCACTGAGCGAGGTGAAGGAAGTTTAGAAAGAGAGGGAGAGCTCTAAAGGATTTGTCGCGAGGGTTCGGGGATCGGGGCAAAATTGACCCTGACACACTACCGTACACCGGACCGATCTTTTCTCTAATGTTTCGCCAGCAAACCGCCTCCAGAGCGCTCGGCTCGACGTACGGTACGTTGCTCGGTCCCGCGTCTTCTACGCTGTACGGTCCCATGACACACTACTGGACTTGCGCTTTTCGTCTGGTACGATGCTTGGTCCGATGTATGGTCCGGTGAAAAGTCTGGTAATGTGCCCCCGGTCTTAGAAACGTGTCGGTGACACACGCGGTCTAGAATCTGCCTGTTGTCAAATAAATGTGCAATAGCGCTGTAAGTCGAAATAAAAAAAAAAAAAAAAAAAAAAAAAAAAAAAAAAAAAAAAACGCCTCTGTAAATCGGACTACTGTATAGGGGCCTACGAATCGAAGAAAAAAATGATGACCCAGTGAATATCGAGCTATCGAGATTCACGATAGACTTAGGAACACAAAATTCTGATAAGCTCAGAGTCCATTACGTCAATATTTCTTATAATGCCAAAATGACAAATTAATTTTCCCGACATTGTAAACGATTGACCAGACAGTCACAGACGGTGATGACAGTCCATTTGTCATTTTCGACATCGACCAGGTAAAGTCCTAAAACCTGACCGCTTCCCCAACAGAGAATGGTGGGTGGATCTCTGGTCTGAATAATTTGAGAAGTTTTCTGTTAAAGTTGGTTAGATTATTAATATATATATATATATATATATATATATATATATATATATATATATATATATATATATATATATAGGCCTAGGCCTAGATATATTTTTCAACGGGTTTTTTTGTTCTACGAAAGTAGCATTTTTTACGTTTTTACGGGGAACGGTCCAAACCCCAATACTATCTAACATTGGCCACATGCTAGAAAACATTATTAATAAATAGCCCAATGACAAATAAATGACAACTGGGCCCGGAATCGAACCTTTAAAAAAAATCTAGGCCTACAAACTTTTCTCGGATTTAGTTGCGAGTAAAATTAATAGAAGAATTACGTTCGAGCCGAAATTAAATTGAACCAGTCCTCACTGTTACAGAATTTATGTAATATTTTTTATCATGTAATTTTTTAAGCGACTAAAACCAATTTAAATGATTCAATACTCATAAAACGTAAAAAAGATCGATTATAATATGAGTTAATGTGTATTTTAACTTTTGTTATTTGCTTTCAAGGTCAAATGTATTGCTTACCATCTCCTCCACGGTCATCCATTTCCAGGGTAGGTTTGCATCATCATACTCTGGTATAAGACCTTCATTTTGATGTACAAACCAACCCATGATTACAGTACATTTAAGATTTCCTCTTCACTCCGTCGCCGTAAAATAGGTTCGTCGCCTCGTAAAATATGATATTACCTACACAAAGTATATTATGCGTAGTATTAATTATTTAATTAGTGCTTTAGCTTTATCTGAAATCGCAAAGAAAATAATAATCCTTTGCGGTACTTTTGCACTCCAATCTTTAGGCCTACTCTATTTTATCTCCATGGACCATTTACCTTGTGCCGCAATGTTGCAAAGACTTTCTTGAGTTAGTTAGTTGTATTAGACAAAACGTCACCCCCTCCCCTCCCCTTAAAAAGTCAACATTTCACTGCACACTAAAACGTCACCAAACCAAAAGTCACCCCAGCGACACTCAAAGTTTTTCTCCCCAGCCGCCCCGGGTCCCCGGAGTCCCCGGCTATTACCCCGCACCTCATGTATAATTCCACCCCCTCCCTCCACTACCCCCGCCCACCCGGACCGCAAGCCCTCAGACATTTACCGCAAGTAATTTATTTATTTACCGGCCCTCCAGAGCCGCATTGGTTGTCGCTGGAGAGATTAGCGCTCGTTATGATCTGAGCCTCTGCATAACGAGCTCGTTTAGGAGCTCCGCGCTTATTCGCAATCAGGTGATTCCTCTCTCAATTGTCATCCGTCTCTGGCTGTCACTTCGTGTCGGGCATTGTAAGAAATCGTTTGTTGAATACATTCGAATCTGGTTAACCTGGACCTCGATACCTCGAAGTATTCAGTATGTCTATCTAGCATTATTTATAGTGCTCTTGCAAAATCCTGTGTAGTTAAATAATAAGATAAAGATAGGCCTAGGCCTAAATCAAATAAATTTTATGATTATACTCCTATTTAACTTTATTAGTGCAAGAGATTAAAAAATTACATCTACAGAGTGTCTCAGAACTCCCTACCAATATTTTAGGGCATTGTTCCTGGGTTAAAAACATATCTAAATATCATATTTAAATTGTCCGGAAGTCTTAAGTTACTCACACAGCCGCCATTTTGTTTTTTACACATAATAATTTTTATTTCGGTAACGGATGGTTGTATTCGTAATTAAGTCGTATAATGCCAAAACTGTGCTGTACATTACAGTACCTCTGCTAGTCGAAAAACTCTGTAACTCAAACAATTTTAAGTAGATTTATATGTGACTAGAAGGAAAATAAAACATTGAACTGTGCATGCGCAAAAATTGAACGTTTGCTATTACACATTTGTAAAATTCTACGGTAGGTTATGTTAACCTAATTGCTTTTGTAATTTTTGTAAACTTCAAAACAATTAAGACAAGGACTGATCTTTATTGCTTTGGTCGTGGCAGTTTTCATGGACATGAATTACTCCATGAACTAAACATGGTTATTTATTTTCGGTCTTTAGGTTGAAACTGTGGGGAAAATGAAAGACAGAAGTTTTTAAATGATATTCGTGATCGAGTGGCATTTAATTGTCAACCTTTCAAAATACAGATTAACGCTGCGTCTTTGTGCTTCCATTGACCCTCCCCTTGAATCGTCCCCAACCCTTCCCGCATAACAGGAAGAAAATTAAAAACTTCATTTTTTGGTGCTTTTGAAATGCTGGCTTTATGCAATCATATATAGACAATATCAATTGAAAGAAAATTATAAAAGGGGGGGGGGGTGGTATTATTTTTAAACAACTTTATTTGTAGATTCAGAACATTTATTCCAGTTAAAATCAATAGATTTTAATGCAAAAAAATTTTCTATTACTACATTTTTATGTTGTTACAGTACAGTACATCCTTTATCTAAGAATTGGGGGTTTTGTTTTCTTAAAGGTGTTTTAATTTAGTATTTTACCATTCAATATTATCTCCTTTAGCTTCATTCATAAGGATAATTTATAACAAATTGACGTTCTCAATTTCCTATTCGTCTAACAAGGAAACAGTTAATACTTGGAACTTAAGTCATCGATTGGGTTTCAAGGAAGGAAAAAATTACAACTGACGATATCAATAACTAGAAGTTCTAATCCTTGATTACTATACGAATCAGAACTGAATGCAAAATGATTCCACGTATTCAAGCAGCTATATTATTATCAATGCAGTTTCATACGATGCCCCGGGTTCATTAAGCGATCTCGTATCAAATTCAGCCCGGAAGGAAATCATTAGATCTGCTATACGTGCGAGTCGAGCCTAGTAATCTGAGCGCAGTTCATTAAACAGGTCATTACCTCTAATGCTGAATACTACATGAGGATTACAGTTTGGGGAAATAATACACGGATGTAATACTCCATGCATATGTTTTCCTGAAAGAACCTTTCAATTTGTATGAGGTTAGGTTTTAGTTTTCATGTTTCCCAAGTTTTTGTTGGTGGAATAGAAAAAAACGTATAGCAACCCTAATTAAGTAACGTTTTAGTTCTCCATTAAAATACGAAAGAGTTGAAAGTTGCTTTGTCCGTTCAAGAGTCAGAGAGGATGAACAACAATAATTTCTCTTCGGTGTTAATAAGTCGTCAAACCTTTATAAAAAAAAAATAAAAAAATAAAAAAACCGGTAACCGACAAGACATTTTCTTAGTTGTCCATGTATGGACTCCTACGCAATTATAGTAGGCAAGTAAAACAATAGGTTTGATCTGAGCATTTCGTGTTTGTGTACTACTTTCTGTTGTTACATCTATTGCGTAATATACCCAAGGACCTGGCCTTCTCTACGTACCATGTCCCAAAGAAATGTTCGGGTTCAATCATTTCAAATCATGAGACAAACTATTAATTTTTATACTAAAAGCGTTTAGTTCTATTACACTACTGTATAACGATTGTCATTAAATAATGAAGCTATCAAACATAATTTCCACGTAAAATAGTAACACGACATGGGATTGGACCGTTCTACATAAAAATGAAAGAAATCACAGTTGTTGAAATACACAAAAAACTTGTTTTAGTTAGGTACAGTCAAAGTATTCGTATAAACATGGGCTGTTAACCCCTTAAAAAAGATAATTCCATGAATCCAACGTAGTAAAATTGAATTTTCCTCCGTTGTAGTTAGCAAGTGCTGTACCACTTTGCACTCGAGTTCAAAAACTCGGGGGATTATCTCGATCCATTTGCCGTTGCCGGCGCCGCGCCCCCGGGGCTCCAAATCCCAAAATCGGGCGCCGCGGCACGTGCCCTGGGCTGATCAAACAGAGATTAATACATCGCCGGTATTGATGTAGTACTTTGTCGAGCGGCGGCTTTCAACAGAGGGCGCGCTGGGATAAGACACTTTTTATATAATGTAAGTTTTATTTACCCGTACACGGCTGTAAATTACCTTAAAAATTTATAGGTTTTTACATTCTAGGGTATGATGACATATTCTAAACCCCCTGGACCCCAACCTCCTCTAATATTGTTATTTTGGTATGTGATATGGATACTGACAAAGTAACGATCACACTGACAAAGTTGGTTTGAATCTCAACCTGTTTCTTCGGCCTCGGTGTTATTCAAGATGACTGTAGTGCCACAGGTGAACTACATCCCATAAGAGCAATGGTGTCAGTTTCTGAGACATCCGTGGATGTCGCCTCAGAGTTTTGTTTTGTTAAAACTGTTAATAAACCAACATTTTACTCTTTAGTTACCTGCAAGTGTTGCCAACGCTGTAGGAAACAACAATCGTTCTCGGTTGCGTTGGAGATTTTTTGTCTCAACTATTACTAAAATAAGAAATTTAAAAGCATTAGGGTAGAATTTATGGTTTTATATTTACCTTGATTGATAATTGTTATTTGGTCACTACCTAATGATTTGTTAACTAGTAATCCGAATGTAAAATAGAGTAATGTGGTGTCGTTACGATAAATATTGTACACGTGGCAAGACTGCTTCATTCTCTTTTTTAGTCAGCTGTGTAGTAATGGTAAATATTATAACGTAACTCGACTTCCGGCTTAGTTTTGACGCTTCATATCCGCACAAAAAATAGCTTTTTCTCTACAGACCTTAGATGTTATTCTGCTGTCCCCTGATCATTATTCACTCCACGCCAAGTGTCACTTCATTGTTGTAAGGCCATTCTTATCTTCTTGGTAACTCTAGCACGCCCTTCCTATATTCAATACAAAATTTTATATATCATATGAATTAGGTGCGTATTTGAAGTTTAACATTAAGGATGGGTCGGTGTCGTAAGTTTTATGAGCAATAACATAGTGGCAATGATTTTAAAATTACCGGTATATAAGCTTTGTTCAAAGTTCTTTTACTTATTTGTTATGGAAGAATGTTTAGTGAAATGGTGAGTAGTGGTTAAACGTGTAGTGTAGGACAACTAAATATTATCAACATACAAATATTCCAGATCTGAAAAATATGTATAAAAAAGTCAAGAGGCAAAACTGCCAGGCGACATTTTTTGGAAGGGTAGAAGAACAATAAGGATTACCAAGATGGGTGGGGTGGGTAGATGGGGTAAGTCTTCCGCTTTTGTCTTGAGCTCTCCTTTTTTTCGTAGGTTGTAAAATTTTAAAATGATTTTCAGAAGAAAATAATAGGGTTTGCCCTTAATTGTTTGGTTGGTAATTGTATTTTGTTTTCATTTACCTGTAATGCGTTCCCACATTGTTTTATTTTTATTTTGAGCGTATCTATGCGAGTGGCACTTTTTAACGTTTTGACGGGGTACAGTCCAAACCCCAGTTTTGTTATTGTCTAACATCGACCAATTGCTATAAAGCATCATTAATTAATACAGTAGCCCAATGAAAAATGGCAACTGGTTGCGGAATCAAACCTTTTAAAAGCTATTAACTTTTCTCAGAATCGAAATTGCAACCTTTGGATTCAAAGGTGAGCACTATAACCAATCAGCTACCCAGCCAGTTTAATTAGGGTAAAAGTTTTTAAAACATGTCATCAATTGAACACAATTAAGAACACAACTTATCTTGTTAAGAAAGAGTTAACATGGAGAAATAGATTAACGAGTTAGCTTGTGGTATAGTCACCATTATGACAACCTTTGTTTTGAGGTTACATGTAAAACGAAGATTAGAATTGTAAGATTTTAAAGGAGGCTCAATTTTGACCTGAAAATCTTCTCTCGTCGTTACTTTCCTATGGGTTAATATGGAGTTTCAACTACCAAGATAGCTTGCAGACGTTTTCACGAGAACAAATACGGCTTCAGGATAAATTTTCAAGTTATGGAGTGAATATTAAATTGATTGTTTAATGACAACTTAATTGTCAATTGTAATTTTACGTCTTTTAAGAAATTGTTTATACACTTTAAAACAACAGTCGAATTATGGTTTTTTTAGGGTAGTTTTTACGAAAATGTTGTTAAAAAAATTTAATAGTTCTTAAAAATGACTTACATTGGACCGTACATAAGTTCATTGCCTTAACAATTAGATCTCAACATCTACTAAGTGTACATCGTGTGGTTGATGCCCTATTTGTTCCCGTGGAAACCTTTGTTCTCTCATTTTTTCTTAAGAGTCTGCAGTACCTACGCCATTCCGGCGTTTCGTCCCATAAGAACAATGTTAAATTCAAAACATTACTGTTAGGTTGTTTTTTGTCTGAAAATTACAAACTTGATGTCATTTAAAATGTTACCAAAGTGTGTTTCATTGGACGTTATTGAAAATTAATTAAAACGTTATCCACTGGAATAATGAATAAAAAACAACGTATATTATCAACATTTTTAGACCATTTTAGGAGGTTTATTAAAACAACTATCCACGTCACATGAACCGAAATACCATTATTGTGAACATATTCCAGTTTCATGCTAATCCGATGCAAGATTATAGAGATAAAGTGTTTCAAAGACACCTATAATTAACATTATTCTTGTGGTGGGACTTAAAATCAAGATGGTGGAGGTACTGCAGACTCTTAAGATAGAACGAACCCCTTTAGATACAATGTTCCATCACCTACCTAAGCTGGGGAGAGG
>CM061532.1:23971756-24385957 GCA_030545055.2 Neoaliturus tenellus | reverse complement strand
CATAGTGAACTTTGAATTAGTCTTCATAAAGCTTTGTGTCGTCTGTTTAATTGACATAGACGATATGGATGCTTAGTTAGGTAGGTAAAACAAAACAAAAACAGTGAAAATATATTTTAATTATGCCTGCTCTTGCATCAACAGCCTCGATTTAACCTTTTTATGACTAGCCAAGACGAAGACCAGCCAATATTTCTTCTTGTATTTTTTTCTTGTGGACAAAGCCGTCTAAGCGGAAGTAGTGAAGTATAGGCCTACGATGTAAATTCACAGGAGAGACGGAACGACATAAAAATACCTGAGTTTATTTTTTTATGAACCAACTAACTTATAAGTTACTCTGATCTGATACGAGTAAGGTAAATTTGTAACTGTGTATGTATGCACACGGATCTCAAAAACGGCTGTTAACGATTTTCCAAAAATCTGAAAATAACTTAGGTAGGTATTTAGTTCTGAGATAAAAAATATATTATTTCAAGTCTCAGTGTCAGGAAAAATCTTATTTCGTCATAGTCTTCAATTTAAATGGTAACACTTTTAACATTGGCCTATAAACAAAGAAATAATGAACACAGCTGAATCAACTGTCAAAGTATACAGACAGTGAATTCGAGTTTCAACATGATGCAGTTTTGAATGGTAGCCAGTTACTAGTAAATTATAGTACTGAATGCTACTATAAAAAATACAATTTACGTTTTTTTTTAAATCGCACTTTATAATGGTGATTATGAATAAATGAAATTTAGGTGAAAGGATAAAACAACTTTGCAATTTGTGGCGGGATTGTAATTGATTTTAAAACAAAAGAATTAAAAATTAATTAAATCAGATGGTAACCATAGAAATATAATCCATGTGTTACGGATTCAACAAGTGGTTAAACAAATATATATTAAAGTGCAGCACACGTAGGCCTTCTTAAAAATAGTCTAAAAGGCATGGAGCGGAGCGAAAGAGCTTGTCTTGAATAGAAACAAGCATGTTTGCACTTGGTATTTTAGGGTACTGTCTGTTACTGATATTACTATGAAGAATTATTTATGTTTCCCGAGCAAATGCTCGGTCTTCAGATATTTATTATAGACTGAGGAAGAGTGGAAATAATATGCTGATATCGAGTAATATAGGCTACTGTGATATTTATTGTGTTGTAAAATAATCAATTTTAGGCATGTTATTGTTATATATTGTTAGCATTGACATTTAGCGACTTTTAATCGTATGTTTTTTTAAAGTTAGCAAGCTTCCCTAAAAATAATAATGTAGTTCATATGATGATTAATGCTGTATTTTCTTCGATGCTAATAATAATTATTATTGTAATTATATAAGTAGGCTCCTATTTAAATATTTAAAACGACAAAAATCATGCTTTAACATTATATTATAGCCTATTAACAATTTAAAATGAAAGTTTGATAGTTACTACGCGGAACTCAAACCCCCCCCAAAATTTTTTTCTGGCTACGGCTTTGTGTATTAATATTAGTAAGATTATCGACCATTTCACGTACTAAGGCAGGCCTTCGCGATTACATCATGGTTTTCTTATGGGGTTCACCAAAATCAACTTCCAAAATTCCATTCCAAATTTGCAAACACGTACACCCACTAAAAAACGAGGCATTTTGGGTTGTTAAACTTCAATATTTTTCACAATAGTACAGCACTTCACGTTTGTTATGCGTCCGACTGGCACCAACTCGGGCAACTAAGCACCGTAAATTGGTAGTCGAAACTTTCGCGGTGCGGGGCTCGGCCCCCTGACAGCTATTACGCCTACCTCATACATAATTCTCCTCCCCTCCAAACAGACCGAATACCCACCGCAATTATTAATTTATTTACAGGTTTACCGTTTTATTGCATGTCAACGTCAGATTTAAACCTCTCCAGGGGGGAATCTCGCTTATTTCGAATGTCAATAAATTACTGGAGCAATTTAACGCCATTGAATTAAACGAGCTAAAAATTGAAGCAATGGGAAATTGAGCGGTGAGTGATGAAGATTTGGAAATACCAAAGACCTAATCCACTGATTATGGACATGATTAGGGTTTAGGTTGAATGCATGTAGTCCTAACGAATGAAGATAGTTTAAGCGAACACTGTTCAAGTATTATAAGCTGTTCGATAGAACTTAACCCTCTATTGTTTCTTTTGTATGAATAACAACTCACAATGCTCACAGTTTTTAAAATATACAATTTAAAAATTTCCAAATGTTTTTGGGTGTGAGATAAATTTTAAACTAAAAAGTGTTCAAACTTCCACTAAAACATTTATACAGAATATTTGACCAATTATCTTCACGCGCGTTCTAAATATTTTCCCGATAAGTTAATGAAATATTTCCGAAAATTCGCTATTACTGTAGGCTATATGGGTTTAAATAAAAGTGTTGGAACTGGGACAGCGTCAATATTACGTTGTTGCTCCTCGAATTCGACGAATTGTCTATGAACTTAAGTATTAAAATATACTTTATTACTTGAAAGAGACAAGATGTTAAACGAAATAAAGGTGTTCCAAGAAGGCTACCACTGTAATCGACATCCTATAAAGTGGCGCAAGAAAAAGTGTATTGAAAATTTGAACTTCTTGTGTTTGCTGAATTCCACGAATAAACTTGACCCGAAACTATTGGAAAAGAAAATCAAGATTACGTTATTTACTATTTGAGAGATTCATTAATTTTCCATTAGACCACCTAAAAAATTACTAGGCCTAGTTAGATAGTAAGTATTTCTTAGTAAGCTGTTAAGTTAGTAGTTGTTTTCCTATTTTCATCAAAGTAAAAAATATCAATATTTTAACGGATTGCTTATAGCAAAATATAGGCAAAAGTTTGTGACAAGTTGCGGATTATAATATTTTAAAACACTTAAACTAGATCGTCAATGGCACTGAATACAAAATAACTATATGGTAGAAGTTGTCGTTTATTAACATAATGCAATGTGAATAAACAAATAATTTCGCAAAATTTCTAAACTTGTATTGAAATAACGGAGAGTCTATAGCCTACATGGTAATTTGCGTCTTTAAATCAAGGATACACAATAAAGTAGTTTTAGGTTCATATTTAACAATTAAATGGTAGAAATGAATTAGACTAATTGGCACAATTATATCTATATATCTCTACTATCATTTAATAGTTTTTTTTTCTTTTTCTTTTTTTTTTTTTTTTTTTTTGTAATAAAAAAAGTAAAGATAAAATGCGTAGGTTATTAACTAACATTCAAGAATTTGTTAATACATCGTTAGGTACCGTACTGGTACTGTGTACATTTTTATTAAAAACCCCACATTTATTAAAAATAGACTAAACAATTTCAAAAACGTCAGAACTTAATAAGTAGTTAAATAAGAGAATGCTAGAAATGAGGAGAAATTGTAAAAGAGTTGCTACAATCATATGAAGATCCTTAAAGGACACTTTGTGCTATCCATCGGAAATCTCTTCAACTACAATCTTAGCGGGAGACTCGAAGAAAAGAGGTCTTCCATCCAATTTACCTTGATACCTTGATACCTCCGTCTTCATCGTTGACCAGTAATACTGAATTGATTGCGTCAAATTGTAAAAAAAACTTAGTAAAATAAAAACACTTTGATTTAATAAAACTTAAGCAACTTATACTTCCGAGGGCAAGTGGCGGCAGGGTTTACATAATTGTGTCCTTTCCAGCCTCAAAGTATTCCCCAATACTGGAATAAAAGGGATTTTTCTTAAGCCATGATTCTACTTTTCTTTTGAACTCCCTGGGTTGCAGGCTCCTGACAGTGTTGGGCAGGGCGTTGTACATCCTCATAAAAAGAATGGGGAAGGAATCTTTTTTCTTGCTTAGCCTACATTATGGTATGTTGATGGTGTCTCTTCCCCTTGTCCTGTACGAGTGCTGGTCCGATCTTAGTTCATGCTCACTCATAGTGGTTTTTATGTGAAGTAGGTTGAGGAGGACATAATTACTGTAAACTGTAAGGATACCCAATCTCTGAAATATTGGTTTACAGTGGTCTCGATAACCAGCAGAGTCAATGATCCGTAACGCCTTCTTCTGCAGCTTTAAAATTCTGTCGCAGCCTGTGGCATGTCCCCATAGTAGTAGGCCATAGGTTATATGACTGTGGAAGAGGGCAAAGTAAACCACCACCAGGTAATCTCTTGCCAGCATCGTCTTAAGTCTGCGCAGCAGGAATATGACCCGGGCTAGTTTGGAGCCAACACTGCTGATATGGTCCTTCCACGTTAACTTAGGGTCCAGAGCAAACCCCAGCAGCTTTACCCTAGATAACTCCTCATTTGCGATGCCAGGGCCGAGGCTACAGATCATGTGCTGTGTTTTTCTTCATTTAGACATAGTTGGTTGTCTGCAAACCACTGTTTAGTCCTGCCAAATATCTCAAGAGCATCTGACTTCGCTGCCTCAGGAGAAGGACCTTTAGTGAAGATGGTGGTGTCGTCAGCGAACATCAGTATGTTACCCAAGAGTCCCAGGTCATTGATCATGGCAAGAAAGAATATGGGGCCAACCACAGAGCCTTGGGGCACACCATGTTTGACCAACAATGGTTGAGAAACAGCTCCGCTGATGGATAAGACTTGCATCCGGTTCGACAAATATGAACGGAAAGTAGCCATTACCTCACCTTCAATACCATAAGCCTCCAGTTTCTTCAGCAATACAGCATGAGGGACACTGTCAAATGCCTTGCTGAGGTCTGCCAGTATCAATGAGACAGAGTCCCTTGCCTCAAACGCCTCAGAAATTTCAACAGTCATTTGGGCAACAGCTGTCACAGTAGACTTTCCTTTTCTGAACCCATGCTGGGCAAAGAGGTGTGTGAAGAGACTATTCTTTTCCAGGTGCTCGACAAGTTGTTGCTTCATTAAGGTTTCAAAAACCTTACCCAGGACCGGTATGATAGATATTGGTCTATAATTGCTCATAATTTCAGGGTTTCCCTTTTTAAATATAGGGACAGTACAGGAGACCTTTAACACATCAGGAAAATAGCCCTCTTCAAAACATACATTAATCACGTGAGACAAGGGCAAGGCAATAACGTCAGCCACATATTTAAGGGCAACAACAGAAACCCCATACACATCAAGACTTCTAGAACTTTTGAAGTTTTTTATAACTCTCATGACAGCGGCGGGTGTAACTCTATTCCATTTCCGAAGCGATACAAGGGTGTCATCAGTAATAAAATGATAACTAATGTCATTGTTTCCTGTTCCCGGGATTGAATCAACTATTTTCTCAACTTCACCCAAAAGATGTTGATTAAAGTCATCTGGTGAGGCACTACATTTAGGTCTAGGCTTAGACTTTGAGACTCGGTTTATCACTTAATTTGTACTTGGATCCAATACTTTACTTTAAACTTAATATTACTGGACTACACGAATGCAATTTTAAAGATAGATCTATTTTGGTTCATTCCCCTTACATTTGGATTAATACCGTTTTGTCCCATTTCAATAAAACTTTGCTTGGTTTTATGGGCGGATGTCAAATCCGTATAAAATAGTTTGCCAAAGTATTTTTAACTGGAAAACTTGTAAAACATTACAGGTACCGGCATTGGCTTTCTAAAGTGGTCATATGATCATTAGGCCACAAAGTATTTAAAAACAGGTCGCATCAAAGTAAACGTGCATGTCTCTTTCTTTTTTAGGGAAACTAAGAATAATTTTTTTGTTTAAACTCAATTGTTGGAAACAATTTTTTTAACCCCTTTATACGAAAAAAAAATTCTTTTGTTTGAAAAAATAAGGCGATTTAAATTATTTTATAACATAAAATCAAATCACTTCCTGACATGAGACTATTTACATATAGGTAGATAATACACTCTACCACGACCACGCAGGTACTGTTACAAATTTTAATAATGATTAAACAATGATTAAAAATAACAAAATGGTATTTTCGTAATTATTTTATGAGAATTTTAATCCACCGTAACGTATCAATATCCTTGGTATCTTTTTAGCGAATTTCCCTATAGGGAATACGCTATTACGGTAGTAGCCATGGTAAGACCTAAGCCCGGGACCATGATACTTTTTTGTTTTGAGGTCCCCAGAAGCCAAAAACACCGTCCGTTCATTTTCATATATATGTATATATATATGTGTGTGTCCGTGGTACTGATAACTTTTGACAGCGACCTCCGATTTTGATGAAATTTGGTATGAAGGTGTAAGACCAGGTCTATTTCCATGAGTTCGCGAACCAGCGTCATCGGGTTATGGGAACGGGGTTTTATGGGGTTTCAAAGGGGTCAAAAATGGGATTTTGGCATTTTTGGACCTCAGTTTTCAAAATTTATAAATTTTAACTAGAACCATTTAAAAGAGCTCAAAAAAACAAACAATTTGGTATTTTGAATTTTTATCTTAGCATAACTGGTTACGGGGAAAATTCAAAAATTTGTTTTCCATGTTATTCTTATGGGAAATCAAGAAAACCCTATGTCTTGCTTATTTATTGACATAACTTAATCAAATTCGTTATGTAGGCTACATTATCTAGATAGGGGTTAACTTATACTTGCTTTCAAAACCCATATGGCGGCAAACCTACATACCTCCCCCCCCCCCATGGGGTTTATGGGGAAAATAAAAAATTGCCATAGCTTGATACAATTTTGTGTTTACATTCACCAATTATTGATTAACTTAGATTTTCTAACAACACCCCATGGCAGCAAACCTACATATTCGATCCTATGGTGTTTTTATGGGGAAAGTAAATAATCTGAAATTCCATGGGAAATTCGCTGAGTACGCAGGTCTGCTGCGACGGGGGTATTTTGTTTTTAGGTTAAAAAAATTACCGGGATAGGCTAATTTAAATTTCCTGTTTATAGGAACTACAGTAGTAACCTGTATATAAGATAGTAAATAGGGCCTAATATTTTTTTATATTTTGAAAATAAACGGTATCAGTTAACTGACACATACTTTCTCCCAACAATATAAAAAAGATGTTAAAAGCTTCAAACATTAATGTCTTGATGACTCAGTCGGATAGCTACCAGCTGAGCAGAGCTCGTTTGACCCTACGCGCGTGTGTGACTTTTAACAACGTACTGCGTTTACCGCTAAACGAAAAATTGAATTTTCTGCGCAACCACTTGACGTAGAGCAATAATTTAAAATACTGGATTATTTAGTTTTTTGAGCTTGATTTAATGATGGTAAGTAAAATTTAATTCAAGGTAACAGCTATTTTGAAAATCCAAAAAAATTCATTTTTGAAACACTTTTTACTCCATAACTTTTGAACGCGCATTTTCTCGGAGATGCGGGTGGTGTCATTTTATTCAGCATTTTAATCTTAATAAACAACAAAATTTTAACCAAAATCGTTAGAGCCGTTTTTGAGAAATTTTGATTTTTCACGTTTTTTGAGGGTTTTTGGGGGTAAACTACCCTTAAAAATCGAAAATTCAAAAAAATGAAAAAACGCCTGGAATTATAGTGGGTTTGGACCTCCATACCAAATTTCACCAAAATCGGACCATTGGGGCATTCTCTAGCTCTGTTTACATCCAGACACACACACGGACACACACACACACACACACACACACACACACACACACACACACACACACACACACACACACACAGACATCACTCTGAAAACCACTTTTTTGGGCTCATGGGGCACCAAAATGGATAAATTTACCAACAACTCAAATTTTAAAATGTTGACAAAACCAATACTTTCTCCATATATACATTTATAGGGGGAAAGGGGGCTCCAAAATGGATATATACATCATCAAAGGAATTGGAAAATTTTTACGAATACAATACTTTCTCCATATACTATGGTATAGGGGGAGAAAGTAAAACGTTCTCAGGAAAGCTATAAAAATCCGATACCGGTGAGCAATTTACGCAGCTTATGTAAAATAATTTTTTTTAAATGCTACCGTACCTTCTTCTTTTGACGAATATTGAAATATAAAAAAATGTTTAAAACTCTTAAAATGCAACTTCAGGGCCAATATATATTATATTCTTTTAGACGGTATTGTACCAAAATAAATTGCTCGATGTCGAGCAACACGTGCACTAGTATTTTTTAATTGTAACATAGATAACTTAGTAGTATTTTTTTAGTTTATTTCAGTAGTATACAAATACATGTACAAGTAATAATATCTCATGGCATTAAAAACTGTATAAATGTAATAAAAAACTACATTTAAAACTGAATTTAAAAAATGGAGAACAAAGTTTGGCCCTGAGGTGTAGATAGTGAGGGAGAAATCCTCACCTCAAATCGACAAAATAGGCAAAGACCAGTATTTACAAGTCGAGAACTGAATCTCGTTTGACACCTAGATCCATCGGTCCTCCTGTGACGTGTAGGTATAGTCGCGGTATATATGTTCTGCCGCTGCCACGACGAATTGGCGAGAACTAGAACTAGTCTTTTGGCTAGTTTTTAAAACAGGTGTAATTATCTCCATTAAATTTGTATTCTTCAGCTATTTACAATATTTCAGAGCTATTAGAACGAAAATACTTCGGAGAAGTAGTAAGAAAGTTTTTATTTATATAATGTTATGCACACATTTCCTAGCGTTTCGTTGTGTATACACTGACTTTCCCATTAAACATGAAATCCTAGTGGTTGTGTCATGTTGTATTGTTTGTCGCTGATGTCACATAGGCTGTTTCCATTTATTCAGGTTAACACTTTTCTTAAAAATTAGTTGTAGTGGTGTGTTTCAAGAGCGGCATTTTTACTTGATCAATGTATATTATATTCAATATTATATATATACTAGTGGCTCATAGGGGCAAAAGCCCCTAATCATAAAATTAAAATAGCATGAACCATAACGTATTAACATTTCTTCCACATCGAAGGTTTCCAGAAAATTCAATTTTAATTTGAGGTTTATATGCCTAATATTTTAACAATACTGTTTGAACAGACTATTCACCCCCAAGTACTCTTATCAATCCTGTACTATTATGTTACTCGTTAGCATCTTCACTTGCTGTTAATATCCATCCCTCCTAATGAAAACTCTTAATTTTTAAGGAGAACCTTTCATTCTTATATATTTCCCATTTTGTTCTAAAGTTTTTTACCTGCTGCATTTTCCTCTAGTATGTAGGAAAAACGTCTGATTTTAACTCGTCTCCTGTAATCCTACAATCTATGAAATGACTGCAAGGTTTCTCGGAAAATTCAGCTAACAGAATACCAAAACTTCACTGACTGATACACTTTCATCGTCGACTGATGTGCCATCGTCATTCAGTATAATCATTTGACACTTTTCGTCTTAAAATAAAACCAAAACAATGGAAATAATGTAGGTGTTTCTCAAACCACAATTCATCGCCATTGCATCTCTATTAACGATCAGAAAGTATTTTATGATTTGCATACACGCTCATTTTTTTTACAATTTAAATTATAGTAACAACAGTAAAATCAGCAGTCAATTTGTAATAGTATGTAAGGTTAACACTCCTAGTAGAATTTTTAGTAGCTCAAAGCAACACAACCTCTTATTATAGTATTACCACTCTAGGGTTAATTTTTGTCATTTGGCTATGAGTAGTTCTTTACTCAATTTTATAATCTGTCTCTCTTTTTAAAATAAAACCAAAACATATGTTTGAATGTACACAAAGAAGACATTTTTCGAATCCCCATGCTATTCTTAAGGATGACGTTTTACTATATTTCTCATTTCCTTGTAACTTTATGGATACGCTTTATGGGACCGAAATCTTTAATTTGAGACTCCTACCATCTTCCTGCGATTTGTAAAACGCTCACAATTTTGCCCTAGAAAGTTCGTTTACAGAATTATTATATAGATTGCTTCTCTTGGTGTGAATTATTTTCTTATCTTCACTCAATGTTATCATCTGTGTCTCATTTTGAAATTAAACCATAACACATGTTTTAATGTATACGAAGCAGACGTTTTTTAAATTCCCATGCTATTCTTATGGAGGACGTTTTACGTGATTTCTCATTTCCTGTTAACATTGTGGTCACGCCGATAGTTTTCCCTCGTGCATGGGACCGAGACCTTTAATTCAAGACCACTCCCATCTTTCTGCGATCTGTATGACGCTCACAATTTTGCTCAAGAAATATCGCTTACAGAATTATATATAGATATATATATTTCTCCTTAAGAAATTAGAATTCCTTCTCTGTAGAGTGTTTTATTAGAATTAGGCATAATTAAACTTTTCAAAACGTATATTTAATGGCTAAATGTGTTCACAACAATTTTTTTGCTAATATTCCCGACTACAAAATGCTCTATGGTGTTCTAAATCGGACTTGTGACTTTGCGATTGTAGGCTACAGTAGTCCATGTAACACACGACATGAACTCGATACAAAAATCAAGCAAAAATAATTAAATAAATTGTACCGTATGAACCAAAAACAGAATGGAATGAAACAATAGAATGTATGGCATAAACCTATATGATTTCTATGGGTGTCTTTCGTTAAAACGATTCTTAAACAACACAATTAACGCTTATCAATAAAATCATAAAAAAACTAATAAGTTTTACCTAGTTTTTCAACAATTAAATTAAAAACTAGCCTACTTGGTTATTTTTCTACAATAAAACCAATCCAGCCTTAAGTATTGCAATAAAATAAATTTAGAATAGAATGGTGGACGGTGACATAGAACTTCATATGAATGAAACATCA
Source organism: Neoaliturus tenellus (assembly GCA_030545055.2). Classification (NCBI taxonomy): domain Eukaryota; kingdom Metazoa; phylum Arthropoda; class Insecta; order Hemiptera; family Cicadellidae; genus Neoaliturus; species Neoaliturus tenellus. Next base: position 24,375,209 of record CM061532.1, on the reverse strand, counting down.
CAAGTGAGACAAAGAAGGAAGTCTTTCCGCTTCCGTTCGACCGGGCTTCTTATCTTCTTATCAAGTCAACAATGTGCGTAGATAGAAAAACTTCAGTTGGTGATAACGCAACATAACACACGTCTGAGATAAGTCTGGCAAAGTCTGAGGTCAAGTGAGGGCTTTGTCATTGGAATAGGCCTCAATGTTACGCGTAAGAAAAGTTCTTCCGACTCAAAGCAGAAACGTAGCTAAACATGCTTAAATAACGTGGACAAATTAGTTGCTTCCGGGTGATTGTAGACACAGGATGGCAAGCCTATTTTATAAGGTAACGTACTTAGTTTATTACGCAATACCGCACGATAAAAGTTACCATACGTTACAGTTAGTTTGTTATTACATTTATACAGTTTTTTAATGCCATGAGATACCAATTTACTTATACATTTATTTGTATAGGCCCTACTACTGTAGTAAACTAAATAAATACTTACCTATTAAGTTATCTCTGTTATAATTTAAAAATATACGACGATAATGTTTTATGGACTTAGAAACTTATCAAATTTAATAGTGACGGTATTACAAAAAATACAGTAAACTTGTCCGCCTATCGGTACTAAATACGACCGCCTTACAGAAATTGCCACATATCTTTTTTTTGTATTTAGGCCTAAATACAAATATCACGTTGAAACTATATGATTTAATAGGCCTAATTTAAAAACACTTTGCTTGATGCCTAACTTGCTATTACCTAGCCATAAATAGGAAAAACTGCATAATTACCAAAAAATATCTAGTAAAGGTGGGTTTGAACGTTTTTCTCTTTGAAACGCTATAAAAACATACGAAAGAGATTTAGCATGAAAGACTTTTCACATCGTTCCATTAGTAATTATGGCTAAAAAAAACGCTAATAACTACTTAGCTTGAACTACACGCGCCTCCAGGCCACGCAAGCCTGTCGACAAGCAAACTCTGACATGCACGTCAAGCGAATTTAAACCCAAGAATTAATAACATAAGAACCATAATAGCGTGCCTCGCAGTAATTATGTTACCAAACAACGTGCCGCAAAGTAAAGTTTACTTTTTAAGTTGTAAACTGCCAAAACTTATGACTCATAAAATGACGTTGAACTTAATATGCTGGTCTTAAAAATAAAGTTTGCGTTTAGTGACGTTTCGTTAAAAAGTAATTTAAGTACGCAAGTTAGTACGGTATTAACAAATCAAAATTTAAGTTACATCAGAGTAAAAATGTTCAATCTATGTTGGTAGGTACGGTACCTATCGACACGACGAAAAAGAAGGAAATTGTATTTGATGGAAGGTATTTTCACGGAAAATAGTACGTTATTGTGTATACTAACAAAGTGTACGGTACCTACTTAAATCTTGTAAGCCTCCAGTCGATTTTATATCACATAACAACTAAGTTTACAACTTAAATTATGACTCAACACAACGCAAAATTTTAAATGTAAGTTATATAAATGTGTTGTATGCATTCTAGGGTAAATTTAGCATTTTACAGTAACAGGAAATGGTGTTTACTTCGATTGATTTCCCTACTGGAAATAACGGAAAATTCATACATTATTTATTTGCAAGATACAGTGTCTATTTTATCGTCAAACATTAATATTTATAACAACCTTTAAAGAATGGTTACCGGTGTACCAGTAAAACTTAGGAAAATCTTGAATCTTGAGTCATTTTCATATGCTATTTTGTACCGGTATACTCTTTTCAAATGCGTTTTGACAAAACTAAAGCAACATAAACGTGATGTTTTGCAAAACATGTAACTTAGAACTCAAGCTATAGCCTACTCAGAATTAGACGACTAGGGTCTTTGAGGATTATCACGCTTAAGTAGGCTAACCGATTTAATTTGACTTTTCAACTTAAAGTCTGTCATAATCTTTCAACTTAAAGGCTATTATTTCTGTCCTGCATTATATCCACAAGTTTAGGGCCTACACCGGTAAGCAACTTAGACGAAACTTATAAATAAGAAGCCGGCCTTACCTTTATGATGACGAACATGTCGTTTCGTCGCGCAGCACGGCTGTTCGTAGTAGGTGGCCCAATGGTTCCCGTACTCCGACCCATCCTTGAGTTGAGCCCAAACCCCAAACTCTTCCAGGAGGCACACAAACAACACAACACGAACAGCGAAAAACACTCGCGACATGACGAACACAAACTAAACACTACACTACCGAGGAACTATCAGCTTCAGTCTCTGACATTCCTGGAGTCACAGCTGTGCGGGGCAAAAATGTGGGGAGCAACGGCAAAGGCAGGCACCGGGAGTGAGCATGCCGCGGACACAAATAGACGAACAAAACCTTCCGCGAGAACAAAGAAGCGACGGAACCTTGGCTCGTTCACTCACTGACTGATAGACACCGAATAAAACGCGTTGTACATACTTTGAACCGAGTTTGTCGCGAAAAATGGCGTGTTGTTGGAATCCGAGAGTAAAACGCGTACGTTGGAGTGAGTTTCGGCGACTCACTCGGCAACGACGGTTAGTAAACAACTAAAACGCTCGGGAAAGTTGCATACAACAAAGGGGCTTCGGGCAGGATCGGGCGTTTCCGGAGCGGCTCGGTTCGGGTCAGATCGGCCGCCATCGTTTCCCTCCCCCTCCCACTGGATGCCGCGCCGCACCGCTCACACATTGCATTGCAGAGCGAGCCGAAACGAAAGCAACGTCAGTGTCTGCTTCTTTTCTGTTTTGACGGTGCCCCCCCCCCCCCCCCCGCAGCCAACGACTCCGATTACTTTTCGCGCGGCAGATTTCTACACCGACTCAGGCTCATCCAGTGGGATTACTTTTATTCCCGTTTTCACCTGAGTTAACTTTTTGTAAAGTGACGAATTCTGCTCTGCTTTGTCATTGAGGAAGGCGAGATGTGTTACTTATCCACATTTCAACTGGATGAGTTTATATTTTAGGGATTTAACATTTCCATGTCTTTTTAAAAATGTTATTGAATTTTACCTGATTTTTGCTTAAAACGTTGATGTATTATTAAAAATGCGACGGGATTTAAATAAATTGTAACCTCGTCTAAAGCATTGAGTCAAAAATTAGATTTAAATAGGCAATAGAGCACAAATCACTAAAACATTGAAATGAGTTAGCCTACACTGATGAGGTCTAAATAAATTATGTCTTAAAGGTAGTTTCAGCTACTTAATTAAAACTTTGTCTGCACAGTACAGTATAATATTTTGAGCCCTTTTAAAAGAATCAAATTCGACCCTTGATCTTTAAGAGTCTGTCCCAAGCTATTTTTTATTCCCATAATACGTCCGTGAACCTTTAACATTGGTAAAAAAGAGTTATATTTATGTCATTTTAAGGGAAATCTTAATACCTAGGGCTCTATTAAATCAAAAGTGATATATTCTTGATTGTTTGATTAATAAATAACAAAGTATTCTCAACATTTTTTTTTAATGGACGCATTTTTCAGAAGTTTAATCTCATAAATCGATCTAATCATGATTGTTATTTCACGGTTCCCTAGATATTAAAATTTCTTTGAAAATTACATAAAGATGAATCGTTCGACCAATGTTTAAGGCGTGGCGGATGTTTTATATTTAACATTAGTCTTATACTAATAAGAATTTTGTTTGGTAACGATGCGTTGGATTTTTTAAAGTAAAAAAAATTGTCCGGTCACAGTCAATGTTAGTGTTAAATATATTAGCTAAAGGTCCAAATATCTTTCGCAATTGACCACTTATAAGGTCAAGGTAGCCACTGGCTTCACTAGCCCCGTGGCCCCACTTACCACACTTCACCCGAACCATTTTCATCCTTTGTTAAAAGTTCATTGTTGATGAGTGTGAGTTTATGTTATTGTTTAGTCGTTATCGTGAACATTTTCCATAACTGATTAGCAAAAAATTCTGGAATCTGATCCTTTTTGAGGTGGAAGAAAATCAGTGTTATATTCTAGGTATTTCTTCTATCTGAAGACGGGATCAGATTCCAGATCTTGAAAAGTCATAAATTGGTTTTACTGATCAGTGATGGAAAACGCCTGCAATAATCTACTAAACAATAACATATTTACATATCACGAGCCAAAGCTAATATTAATATTGAAGAACAAATTTGTATTATAACTTTTATACTAACGAAAAGAATCCAAAATATACAATTACACTTATATAAAAGAGACGAATGATAAATTGTGCGGGAACTTGTTGCTTCTCCCTTAGTTTTTTTAGTAAAACAGTAACAACAGTGTAACAGCATATTTAGGTATACACGCCAGTTGGTACGTACTGCATTTGTCAGTTGACTGACATGCGGACGCGGCTTCCCAATAGTACGATTGTGTCTGTCTCACTAACCGTCATTTGAATTGCTAAATGATCGTTTCTGTTCAAAGGCCACTTCGCCCCGCAGTCACGCTTCCGGTGTTGAAATGACAAAAAGTCTCTCATTGTTGTTCTAAATACGTTTCATGAATATTTTGCGATTTGCAAGAAAAGTCAAGCATGCAAAAATTTGTATACTAATGGTGTCTCAAATTTACATAAGAGACGTTAAATGTAATATGTTATTTTAAACCAATTTCTACCAATCACACGGGTCGTAATCACGCAGAATCAATCGCGAGTATAATACTGTATCAACATATTCCCACCTTCATTCTCGTATGTAATTATAGTCTACAGTATAAGCGATACAGTATATTAAGTAAATTTGGAAATACTGTTAACTTTTTAGAAATGTTTGTATTTTTTCAACCTACACAAGAGCAACAAAATGTATGGCGTCACTTTTGATATACCTCCATTAAATGGCACTGTCATATGCAAAACATCGTAAAACGTATCAGTTCTGCTTTTTTTTGCCATCCGCATTCTTAGATCAACTTGTAGCAAGGAAGTTCTCATTGACGTCTATCGTGGATATTGCGAGAAAATTTTGCGCTATGGAATTGCTGTTTGGGGTAGTTCATCGGATCTTGAAAAATTGTTCAAGCTTCAGAAAAAGATTTTGAGGCTAATTTTTGGCCTCTGCCCTTGCCATCAATGTAAGGAAGTGTTTAAAGAGGCCGGCATTCTTACAGTGCATTCACTGTATATTCAACAGGTCCTCATTCTGACCTTTGTTAACAAAGATTAATTAATTCCTTTGGGGCATTTTCATGACCACCGAACGAGGTATGGCAACATCCTCTGTTATCCAAGACACAGGACTGCGGCCTTCGAGAGGAGCCCGTTCTACAGGGGAATCGCGTTTTTTTAAATTGCCTCTGGTGATGAGATCTGAAAGCTCTCTTTCCCTTTTTAAGAGAAAATTAAAAAGTTTCCTTGCATGTAATCCTTTTTACTCCGTAGCTGAGTTTTTGAGTTTGTAATTTGTATTCAGGGCAAGTTTGTAATGAGGTATACCTACCAAGAATATTTTTCTGTTACCTTTGTAGTCTTTTTATGTTATGTTTTAGTTTTAGTGATACATGGACACTGCATCATATTTGTTACAATATATTGTATACAAATCTTATATGCAAATAAATGATTTGATTTGATATGTTGGTCTAGTCATGCTGGTTTAATCATAAGAATTACAAACAGTCAATTTGTTATACCCAATTGTACTCACTCATCTTACAACTTCTTGTAAGATAGTATGTTAGTTATTCAATGTATCAAAGCAAGGCCGTAGCCAAACTTTTTTCGGATGATAGTGGGGGGGGGGGGGGAGGGTGGGGCAACTGGTCTAGGTTTGTCAAGATCGGGTATTTCCCTTTTAATTACCCATTTGCTTAGCTTAGTTTCGTCTTGTCTTCGGAACTCAGCAGTGAGCAATGCCCATAGAACTATAAACATGGAACGCTGAGTGAGTGAAGCGAAAACGGTCCGGCGGCGCGCCGCTACCCCCACCCAAGGTCGGTATGCCCGGGCGCTTTGGTCCACACAATTCAATGGGCACGACGCGTTTTTTAGTACTTTCGGCTCAATTTAAACGTAATTGATTGGTTTAAACGACCAAAACCAAATTTCTTTGCATGAAGGGATGTATGGAGCAATAACTGATGCACATATATTTAGCAAATATGATTTATTAATAAGTAAAACAAACAAAAGAAGTTTTTTACAGAATGAAAATTACACATTCTTCAATAAAACAAGTTTGTTTAGTTTTTGTCTAATACCTAACTTTGATTTATTTATAGAGAGATTTTTTTCTTTGACATATGAAAAGCAAACAGCATTAAAAAAAGACAGAACCGATTAATTTTATCAGTCTTAACTCATGGCATTCACAAAACTCTTGATTGATTGCATGAGCTTTGAAATGAACAAGGGGCTGTACTATGAATTTTTGAGCTCAGGATATGCAAGGAATCTGTAATTTTAATATGATTAACTGTTGCATATTTATTTGGAATTACATACTAGGAACTTTGATTTGTATGTGCACCATTCGAGGATCTTTTTAACTTTTTTCTATATGTATAAGAAATATAAGCCTAATTTTTTTGTTTAACTCAATTAACTGATGATATTTTCTTTCCTAAAATAAAAATATTTATGTAAATAGCTACATAGTTTGAGTCAATAATGTTGTCTAAATATTGAAAAGAGTAAAAAAATTCAATAAAAAATAATTTTATACACTACATATAGTCTAAGTCTTCGTCAAATTTCATGGATTAAAAAAAATTGTAAATCTTTCATTTTATGTGACAAAATTCATTGTGGTGAAAACAAATACAGTATTCTTAAGCTGAAATGTACATATGATAAGTCGACCTTTATTTTAAGACGGAATTTATGTCAACTGTATAAGTTTTAATGGCGTAATTCGATGTATGCCATTGTATAGTCTACTTTTTTGGATATTTTCAATTAACTGTAATTATAAAAATGTAGAAAGCTAAAACTATTGAGAATATTTAAGCAAAATTTAGAAACTCGTTATTGTGCCATATTACAGAGTACTTTTTATAAAAAATACCCTTTTAAGTGCAATACACTAACTAGTTATAAAATATGTTTGATCCTTTCCATAGGACGTAATTTAACTATTGAATACGACGTTACCTATATACTATAGACCGCATTATAAACAATGGGTTAGACAAAATTCCTGTAATTAGGCTTACTTGTGTGCAGATTTTTGCAATTACAGTATAAGCTACACAATATGTAGGCATTCTACTTTAGGCCTATACTACAACAAATAATATCACTTGACACATATCACAAGATATAGTACAGTATATACTACAATTGACAACAAATAACAAAAAAATTCGTCAGGCACTGCATTGAATCAGGTGTCTCCGGCCAGCGACTGTTTTATTAAAATGTGCTACGCTACGACGACGCAACGCGACGCTTCCGCCGATTCGTAGAAGCGGTCGCTAAAGATAAGATTACAAAAAAACGGCTTATCATACAGCAGATATTTTTAATGCAAGATAAAATTCAGAATCTCCTCTATAATTCATTCACTGGAAGTTTTTTCCTGACCTTACAATAAAAAAAATCCTCGCTTACTACTTTTTTCACTACATGATCAATCCAAACTAAACAAACTTTAGGCTAAAACAATTATTATAATTTTAAATACTTTTTTGTTGGCCTGAAACCGATACCGATTTGTTAATCATTTAAAGCTGTAAAACCCTATATAAATTTAAACTATATTGCTTAGCGTTTTATAGGTTAAATATCGAGTTGAGTGAAACGCTGCATCGTCGTCGGTCACTCAGATTTTGCGGGAATTGCAGTTTTATACCGACCTCGGGAGGGGGAGATGATACAGTCGGACCGTTTTTGGCTGCCTTTTATTACTCGAGTCAGCATTCCATGTTTATAGTTCTATGGCAATGCCTAAGTTCTCATTAAGTTTGTAAGGCTTTAACTTGCACAGTGTTATAAATATTTATTTCAAAATTTCGGGAGGGATTTTCACCTCCTAAACCCCCTCCCCCCCCTCTTCACTACAGCCTTATTGATACTGATTAAAATACGGATATAGATATCCACTTAATGGTGTGGATAATTCGGTTATGTTATTATAACGCATAGCAAAGGTCTGATCTACTAGAATAATTTTTAATGTCAGTAAAAAAAATATAATTCGAACTCAAAACTAATTCCAGAACTGTAAAACGTCTCTATCCACCTCAATCCCTCTGCACTCCCCTAGCCAATCGACGGGAAAACTTGTAAGTCCCGGATCCAATCATTTATCATTGGCCGGGCGGCCGCGTAATTGGTTTTGGCGGGAGATTATCAGCTGATGACATTTTTCCAATTCCCTCGCGCGGGAACGTGACACCGGTTAATCCCTAATCCCTAATCCTTCCTCGATCCCTGGGGAGCACAGCTAGAGATCGTGGCTGTCCGAGGTGGCGCCAGAGTGAAAGGAAGGGTTTCGTCACTATAAATGATTGATGAAGTAATTAAAATACTTAAATAGTAGTTTATGCAGTTATTATGATCGCCTTCAAGCCATGAGTAAGAATTTAAGTTCTAACTACGGTAAATATCTTAAGAGTGGCATATAGGCTGATTATAATATAGTTGCATATATACTACTATATCAACGAATAATTAAAATTTGGTGAAGGATTGTAAATGTAAAGTAACAAAGAAATCGACCATCTATAGGCTAGGTGGTAACCAATCAAAAATGGGCATGACCTAACGAGGTTAAACAAGATATATAACTGCTACAAAGATATGAAAGTTTGCCCCTTGTTAATTGGCGCCATTTTATCCATGATTCCCGCCGTTTCCGTAACCAGTCCTTTGTTTACACTCTCCCACCAGTTATTTGCCATTTTACCCACACCTATCAAATCAAAGACCGTCAAATCAAAATGGTTAAAAACAAACAACAAATAATCACATGTTTTAAAAGTACAATATGTAATTTTTTAAGTTTGTTGTGGCTAACCAGATTAGCTAAACTGGTAACCAAGGAAACGAGGGTAAAGTGTGGGATGTTTATCAAGGAAACAGCGGTAATCGTGGGTAAAATGGCTCAAATTAACAGGGGGGGGGATAACATGTGTTTATCACTCTATATTTAGTTTTAACCTCATTATAACAATGCAGTCTCGTCAATTCTTCGGTTTCACTCACAATAGATAACACTTTTTAAGATAAAGGACAAAAATATAATAAAAAGCTAAAACATGAATTGTGATGGAACGATCAGTTATGGTGTGCGAAATTAGTAACTTCCACAAACACTACTTTTGTCGAATTCCAATTTCTCATTGGTCTAGAAATCGCATAATAAAGTGATTCCTGTACAATATTGAACTTACTGCTGGATTTATTTGGTATAATAATGTATCTCTTTATGATGTTACTTTACCGTGGTTATAGCTCCGGTCGTAGATCTTTTTCAACAAAATATGTTTCCACTCTTATTAAAAGACAGGTTCAAATTTACAAATAGCCATTCTAATTTTTAAACAGTATTGAAAAAAATGTATTTTATTTTATTTAAAACAATTTTAAACTGTTTGTTTATAAAAAATATTATCATTGTTTTATCCGTTGTTAAAATGCTAGATTATATTCCTTAACAGTGTGGTAAAACAAAAACAATACTTTCTCCCCAAAATTGTTTTAGTGCACTCGTAAAACATTTTCCTTTTGGGGCTTCACCCCATGGCTGTGGAGTTCCTATGTTGTTATTGGGACTCGCACGTATTCCCCCTTCTGTGAAAGTAAACATTTTTGTACAATTTACATTAGCGTATTTTTTATTACTGGCTGCTTTTATTTCAACTACAATATTTGAAATCATTACTAGTGGGCCCATATAGTTAATAGTAGACCTGCAGTATGAATAAACCATCTATATGCACATAAAAATACTGTGAGGTATAAAATGCTAATTTTTAATACAAATAATGAATTTCATAATCTGTAAATTCATAAAGGTCATTGGTTATAAGGTTTTAAATACACAGACTTTACATATCAACATCTTAAAGTATAAAAACATTAATATAAACATTTAAAATATACCTTTAAATCACGTTTTCAATGTCATTAGAAAGATGTAGATGACAATGAGTGTTTATGCAGTTATAATGCAATTCCATGTAGCTTAGAGCCAGGCTGCCAGCGGCATGCAACAATACAATGGTAGTCGGCCACCAGTGCCCTCTAATGGATTGTAGATCTACGTACTGTCTGAACACTGTCTAGCCACATTGGACAGGACAACCTACACATCCGATTCGATAGTCAAACCAATGCAACATAAAAATATTTTATGGAAATTGTAACAGCTGTGGTCCTCCACCCCCTCACGACCTGCAATGTTGTCATTTACGTACACACTAGGCCTTTAAAATACGTTTCTAAGCAGTGGGAATAGATCTGGCAACAATGCATCATCGCTCGTCGGACCATTTTAGTTCATTTTACATGTAACTAGTAAGGAAAATAAATATTTTTGATAAGCAATGGTTAAAGGTTGATTTGACCTATAGGGTTTGTCAATACAGGTTAATTTTTATGTACCCCAGCACCAGACAGGCGCAAGTCACGGTAGGCAGATTTTTTAGGAGACCACAAAACTGTGGAGAGTTAACTTTACTTCTGAAAAAAAGCAGTTAAGGACTTGGGTGTCGTATTTTACTTGTTTCATTTTTGTTTACTTGGTTCAATCCTGAGAAAAGTTAGTGCTTTTTGATGCACTGTTAAAAATCTAGTAAGAAATGGAGTCAAAATTAACTCCAAATGGGAGTCCCAATAGGTCCAATCCATTTGGAGTAGAAATAACTCCAGTGATTTTGAGTGAATATATACTCCTTAGTTGGATTCAAGTAAGTCACTCTCATAGGATTATCATTAACTCTTAAAGGAGTTAATAACACACTGAATGGGAGTAAAATTGACCCTATGACTGAGTGAACTTGACTCTAATTGGATTAAAGGTTATTACTCCAACGGAGTAACTTTAACTCAGATTGGAGTGGTTTTTACTACTCAAAGGGAGTCAGATTAACTCAGACTGGAGTGGCACTTTTTACTCTATGAGATTAAGTTCAACACCCACCGGAGTTATTTTTTTTTACTCCAGAGGAGTAAGTTTTAACCCTCCTGTTACTACAAACCAAATGTAATCCTCATTGGGGTATACTAATTTAAGCGAAATACTAATAATCCAATAAATAAATTCAATTGTAGGTTAATCTTTAACGTAAAAATAAAAATTGGATTACTGTTCTTTAACTTTAATTACAAATTGAATGAAGACCAGCTACAAAAATATGCTTTTTGATTGAAATAATGTTTTGACTTAAAACAAAAACAATAGTTAAAAAACAATGAGTAATTATAATGGAAAAACGATTAAGCATCAAAAAGACGGTTTGGTCCAAGTGATGAAGCAAGTTATTGAAGTTTTTTATGCCTATCATAATGCAGAATTACACTTTTAATCGTTAAAAATATTAACTATAAAGTTGGATTTTCGAGGTTATGTTTACAAAGTAAGTTATATGCAGCGTTTACATTTCTGTTATTTACAAACAATGCTCTTTATATCCTTTGAATTTCAAAATTCTGCATCTTAAAATTAGGTCTAAATGAATAATACAGTTAGCAAACAACAGACTTTTCGGTTATACGACTTAAAAATATTTCAGCTGATTTTTCAGTCCAAGGACAAAAAATAAATGTTTTTAATACTATTGGGAGAAGAAAAAACAGGCTGATTTTGTGCAGAATGATAAAAAACAATTTTATTTTAAACAATAATTAGTTACTAAAATCATGTTAGCTATCGAGTAATGGGTTGCATTTATATTTCCTTTAGTTTTCCATGTAAAAACTCACAAATTTAATGTAATTAAAATTTCTGAATCTAAAGTGCATAGAGGGGAAATAAAAATAGATAGATAATAGAATACACTTTTTTAATAGCATTAAACGTAACTTGAGGTACATGAAATTCAAAACGACAAAATATGATCTAACTTAAATACAAAATTTAGTATTTAAATATTAAAATATCGAGGAGTTACAAACCACTTAGTGATATTATAAACTTGATGCCTTTCAAATTGGATTGGCAATACTGGATTTCATATTTATGCTGAGTAGAGGAGTGTCCATACATGGAAGGTCACTTTTAGACCCAGATCTTATGTGCAAAGATTCTCCCTCTTCACTTGTGATCTGAAATTAAAAATACGAATGAGGACCAAATACTGTACTTCATTATTCAGTAAAAATGTTTACTGTAACCCTACATTGGGCGCATAGCAGGGGTTAACTCCACACTTGCAAAAAATAAGTAAAAACCTCCGTCGCAGCAGACCTTGGTAGAAAGTGTTTAGTTGTTAGGAAATGTTATGGTTAAATAAGGTAAATATAATATTGTATTAATATTCGGAACTATTTAATTTTCCCCATAACCCTGCAATACACAACATCACTTACGAAATTATTTAAGTTCATGTCAAAAGATGAAAAACACTTATCACAATCACAAGACTCTACAACATAGCCTAATATGTGATCATTGCCCGTCAGAGTGAATTGTGGACTTACCTTTGAATACCGGTATGAGCGCTTGAAGGCCCCAACTTGTTAGTAGTATGAGATCGACTGGATTATCGTACGTTTCGGTTTCAATAGTGTCCATTGCAAACAACGCACAGAAGATGAAAAACTTATAGAACTTATAAAAACTGTTGTTGCTATTGCTGGAAGCTCCATCAACTTCACCAGTGCCAGTATCACCAATAACCCGAAACTGAACCAACGCAACGTCGAAATGCGATAGCCTGACGGAATGCGCATGCGCCAACTTTGTTTGGAGTCGAATTAATTACAAGCGGAGTTAAATAATGCGCCAAAATATATGTCGGACTCCAATATGGTGTTAATCCTTGTACTACTAACTCCAAATTTATTGACTCCAACCTAAGTTTACTCCAGAATGGAAAAATCAACAGTTCAACTCGGAATTGAGTAAATTATTTGACTCCACAGCAGTAACTCCTAGATTTTTGACTCCATATACATTTCCATTTTTAACAGTGTGGTTTGATACTGGACCCAGCTGCCTTTGGTCATTGGGCTGGTCATTGGGCTATTAATTAATGATCCTGACAAATGAAACAGCTGATATTTGTCAGTAACAAAGCTACACCTCATCTGATCCATTACAATCATCACACTCACCCCTTCAGTCATACTCACCTTAAAATACGCACCACAGAGTGTGTCGGTGTTTCAAATAAAGTATCTAAAGTATCTTGTGACAATTACAGCCAGTCTAGCATAAGTCAAGCTGTGGACTATAAGTACATCAAGTTGCTAAAATTCTATTCACTATAAGTACTCTTTACTTTCTTTTAAGGGAGTCAGGGTCTATTGATGTTTGGCTTGTAAATGTCTAAAACATTCTGTGTATAATATTTTTTATTATTTCTTTAATGTTTTTGAGCTTCATCGAAACTTCATTAGGAAGCAAGAATGTTACATCTATATGCTATATAGGCAAGCATGTTTCTTTGCCTCCTTTTTCAACTTGTGCTCATCATAGGAGATATCCGCTAAAAATTGTTACCTTTTAGGAATAGAAATATACAATTAGTCCTAAGTCTTTTACAAACTAAAAATATGCTGGTAGGATTTTCTGCCCTTAAATACTACATTGACAATGCACAGCAAATGTAATATACTTTTTGTGTTGTGTATCAACACTACGAGACAATATATTAATGAAAAACAACTAGGAATTAACATAACATAATGACATGGTAAGATAGACAAGTTTTATTTTAATGTGCTTCTATGAATAATGCGTAGCTTACTACACTAGTTGCTAGTTAATGAAAAATATTCGTTAAAGTGAGAGTTTCTCGCTTTAGAATTAATTGTTTTAGCATCAAAAGTAAATTAATACAATTATAAATAAAAAACCATACGAAATTTCTTATAATATAGGCAACATTTACAAAAGTTATAATAGAATAAACACTTCAATAAATATAGAAACTGGAACAGTAATTCTCCGATGGAAAACACAGTCGGATGAAAAAGACATAAATTGATCAGAGCTTAACTATTCAGAACTGACAACACAAATATACACCTGTTTGAAAACCTTGTTACAAATGCAAATCCTATTAAATCTTTTATGACTATTCTACTCATTTTAAACATTTACTCACTTCTCACTCTTTTGGTCTCCTGGTTTATTGGAAATATCGACGAGCTTATACACTATGAAAAAGTATCACTGTATTTTTAATGGATCCTGGTGAAGTTAATGTTGATTTAACATTCTATTTTTCAATGAGCTAAACCAAAGATATGAACACATTTAATCTTGGCCAATTATGTGAAATTGATTATAATATTTGATTTTAATATAAATTCCTCATTTGTTTTGGTTAGAGATAGTTAAAAAAATATATAAAACCACTGTGTTAATTTTACTAATTATTTTTCTGATAAAAAAACTTGTGGGATTAATGAAACATAGTAATATTTTATTAAAAACGTGAATACTAGGTAAGGTAGTTCCTTTTTGCAACTTAAAAATAATGAAACTTTATCAAACTTAAATAATAAAATGTTTTTCAATAATCGAGAGTTTTGCACACGGTAAATGAATACGTAAACGCTAAACGCTATTTAAATAATGGTGGATTTAGGTACTTTTGATGCTTAAAGCTACGAAAGTTCGTTGAAAAGTGATCAATAGTAACCATTAAAACTAATAATACTGTTGAAATAACTTTGTGTTAGTAATATACGTAAATTTGCCAACTTAAACTTAAGCGTTTGCGTTTACCGTAAGATTTACCGTATGTTACAAAAACTCTCTATAAGTTTGAAAAATAAATATTTTCTATAAAAATGGTATTTGTTGATAGTTTTGCAGTAAAGGTGCTTATTTTGTAAACCAGTAGTCTTTGGTCTTAAATCTACTAGGGCCATTTAATATACCTAAAATGATCTAATTTTAGTTTGTAATTAGGACAATCGACCCATCACCCGATCACCAAACCAAATTATTTATCCTTCCTGTACTTTTAAACTGTTAAAATTCAAAAGTCTGCTTTTGTATCACTTTACTGTGATTGTGTTGTAAATCCTGAATCCTCCCTTCCATTTGTGGGATACTGCAAGCCTATATAAGCAGGGTTACCAATTCAGGGTTACCAACCTCTTTTCGCAGATACACCACTCAGTAGGGCTGCCAACCTATAATAATTTTTCCACTGCTGCTGGTGTTTATACAGTAATATGGGACTGCAGTTTTATTTACTTCATCACCAAGCAATAAGCTCTGCTTGGTTGGGGTTTGCTTTATTTGCAAAATTTAAAATAGAGTTTTCAACTTTGACCCAGCTTTTGTGTTTTGATTGGGGGTCGGAAATTTTATATTACTGCTTTTTTAACACACCCTCAATGTCCTTTACCTAATACAAGCTCTTAGTTTCCAAAAAAAGTTAGTTCAGTAAATTGTCCTATAAATTATTGGGAAGAGGGGGTTAATGACGCTTAATGGGGTTTAATATGAACACCATTCTTTAACATATGTGCCTACGTTAATAATAAGAGAAAATACACGGTTATTAAGATTAGCTAAAGATTGCGATAAAAATTTTACTCGAAATGTACCGTACTCACTCTATAAGAAAATTACTTATAGTAAGTATTTACTAGGTAAAATAGTTAATAGCAAAGTTTTACGAAAAAAGTTTCCATTCTATAGTAGTTAAGCTAATGTAACAATTTTATATACGGTTGTTTTTCTTCGGCCAGTTTTTAGCCTACCTCCTAAACATTTCAAAAATATTCTTTAACTTAAGGTGTTATTTTTTATTGTAAACAAGTACTTCTAAGTAGTTATAATTTTTGTTTGAATTAAAAAAAATAATTGTTGTACACCCACAAAATATTTTCAAACAAGACTAAAACAGAATGTATGCCCCGGAATGAAGATTAAAAACAAATCTGGCGTGTTCGTTTGCTACTGTAATTTTCACTTTAGACTTTTGCCCGCTTGTTTAATCTTGTTTTGATGATTAAGTCTATCTGTTCGCTCTCGAATTGCTGTTTTGTGATGTAGGCGGGCAATTTATTTATAATTT
The DNA here is from genome assembly GCA_030545055.2 of Neoaliturus tenellus. Taxonomy (NCBI): domain Eukaryota; kingdom Metazoa; phylum Arthropoda; class Insecta; order Hemiptera; family Cicadellidae; genus Neoaliturus; species Neoaliturus tenellus. Next base: position 24,359,076 of record CM061532.1, on the reverse strand, counting down.
TTTTTGCGAGCATCCGAATAAAAATATAGAACAATAATCAACTTTTTGAATATTTGTTTTATTGAACCAAATGAAGTTTTCTAGAAATAAAATTTTAATAGTACATTAAAAAGGCCATTATAGCATGAAAAGGTAAAACAGATAATAAATTGAACTGTTTCACAGCTATAGCACGAAACACATATACGAGTAAAAGTGAAAAATAAAAATAAATTATCCATTTCATAGTTCAGAATTGAATATAGTACTGTAAATCCTTTCTGTAGGGTTGTCCATAGAACTCAGTGCATACCAACAATAGAAACATTTATAGGGGCCTATTCTTATATTTGAATCAGCTCATTCTAAAAGAATACGTAATAGCTTTGAGGGAATTTTACAGGCAATTTGATTTATTTTCAATGATCAGTTCCGATAATTATTTTGGATGTTTACATTTGATGAAGTAGAACTAAGAAAAGTATATAAATTCGATTGAATTAGGAAGTAAATAATTTAATTTTTATATCTTGCGTATTAGTTGAATGTGTTATTACCAATCTTCCCTCAATACTTTTAATGAGAACAGTTTAGGTGAGCTTGTTCGCTACGCTCACTCGCCGTCAGGGTCAGCTTGTTCGCTGCGCTCACTCGCCCCAAGTTTGTAATATATTTAATTTTTATTACCAATCTTCCCATAATTCTTTAAATGAGGTTAGCTCGTTCCCTGCGCTCGTTCGTTATGCAAGTTTGTAATATACTATACTAGCAAACAGCCCGTCAAAAATGACGGGTAATTTTCATGACTATTCATGAAAGTGATTATAGCAAATCAGGAAGAACAGTTTGTTTTATCTATATATTTTTTTTAACTAATTAGCTCAAGATCAACTAAATATTTGGTCGAATTTTGACCAGTGGGCGATTTTCTAGTCTATATATTAATAGACAAGCATGTTTCGTTCCCTCCTCTTTTCTCATTGTGTGTGCAACCTAGGAGAAATCCCCTCATACCGTTAGAAAGGTCCTGTAGATGAGCAGAATCCCATTCTAATTCACTTCGGACTCATACGCCCCACAGGCTTTCAAAGTTCCAATGTTAATCTTGTGGAGGAAGGATAATTGATTGAATCATTACAGCTGTAAAAACAACTGCTAGAAAAAGAGGAAGAACAGATGTTTCAGTTATAAAATTTTTTAAAACTTATTGGGTCCAGAACTAAAATTTTGGTCTAATTTTGATCAGGAGGCGATCTCTAGTATATCATTAACAGTTTATAAGTTTAAATAGTTTATAATACTTATTATCATATAGTTTTACAATAGGCCTTTGAGACTTTACAAAAAAAGATAATGATTAAATGTTTTTAACCGTATTTCTATAAATTCCATTCGAGATGTTTGGTCAATTAAATTATTGGTATAAATTCGTTGACTCAGAGTCCATTAAATTTGTCAGAATTTGGGATTTGTATCTTATTTGTTAAACACTCGAGATTTACCAATCTGATTAAATGTGCCTTCAACCTCTGGCATTTTTGCCTCCTTACGTTCTTGTTTAATTTTGTTAGATTTACGCAGAGTCCCCATTAGGTTTTGGTATCACCACCACCGCTGAGCACCATTCCGTGCTCTTCCACAGTGTTTATGCATCTAATTGAACCTTGCTTTCAAGTTCTGACTTAAATTTTTTACGCAATGGTATAGAAGTACAATCCTGGTACTCAGTGCTACTGATTTGTCCTCTAAGTCAATCGTATAGACTTATTTCTTCCAAAATAAGACTTATTTCTTCCAAATCATAGTTCTGCATTTTCACATTTTTGCACTCTATTGTTTATTATATTAGTAAGAACAATAAATCAACTGTTAAACATGTAGAATCATAAACCTACATGACCTTAAAAGGTTGAAAAATATAAGGATGTTATATATAGGCCTATATGAGGCAGTTATAAAAAAATAATGGATTAAAATAAAGTGGGGAGAATTAAACAATCATAAGATTATGTTTATATATTCCAAAACATGAAGCTCATTGATAATTGATAGTTATAAAAACATATGTGTAAAGAAATATTAATAAATAACACGTAAGTTTAAATGCATAAATTAAATCATCTATATTAAATAAAATCTCTTTATAGTATAGCAACCAAAATTTTATTAAAGCATCAGCTGTTAAATATTTATTTTACTGCTTTAAAAACCACTGCAACATTGCATGTCCTTGATTTAATTTGTATCTGTCATCATAGAATTAAAAGTTGTCTGTTTTTGTTTATAAAAGCACTTTGTGAAGCAGCAGTGGTGTCAAATTTCAACGTAGGATATGGATCACCTGGAGCAGTAAACAAATCGACAAAATCACGTCTTAGATTGGTCTAAATAAGGTCTAATTTTCATTTTACGGCTTTATAAGGCATTTTCTGAGGGATACCATATTTTTCCTATCATCTAGGGGCCATAAGAAATCTATTGACACCAAAACGGCCTCGATCCGTTCAGTAGTTCTCTCTCTAGACCCTTAAATGCACTCTTTTATTATATAAGATTTTTTTTTAACGATATCAGCTGTTTATAAATTAGTATTCTTAATGTAATCAAGTGTTAATCACTAAAATGTTGCTTCTATGACAATAATGTGGTAACTTCGTATATACGCTGGGGCGAAGCCCTATGAAGGTTGGAAGGATATCGTCAACTTTTATGGGGTTTTCAAGTCAAGAACTTTCAATCAAGTATGTGTTATTAGGGGTTTTGACTTATGGAAATGTCTAAACAATTTGTGTTACATTGGACATTCAAAACCGAACGTCCAACTCTAAAGCTATTTAATGTGAAAACGGTAAAATATTGAGTAGAATTTTAAATACAAAAGTTGTAGATTATCTAATTCCACAGTAAAGATTTTCCATCAGATTTCAGATCTGATACATTCTTAAGGATGTGCTAGTCTGCAAGAACATTCTGAAGGAACTTCGTCGGGAACATCTGAAGGAACCCGACTTATCAGCCACCTCGGCAATTGTTAAAGGTCTCTATTTCTTAAATTGTTGAAGAGGGTGATCTTACGTCAATTTTTCTGAAGTTTCACATCAATAGCTTTAAATCAAGTATGTGGTTGTTGGGTTTTTGACTTCTGAGAATGCTTAAACAATTCGTGTTGCATATTTCCAACTTCCATTTATTAATACTAAAAATCGCCTCCTGATCGGAATTCGATCAAAATTTCAGTTGATCTGCACCCAAGGAGCTTAAAACATATTAGAACTAAAACATCTATTCTTCCTAATTTTCTAGCAGTTGTTTTTACAACAGCTGTCTTATGATTCATTCAATTCTCATTTCTCCATAAGATTAACATTGGAACTTTGAAAGCCTGTAGGGCGTATCCCTGGAGTCCGATGTGAATTAGAATGGGATTCTGCTCATCTACAGCACTATACCTTTCTAATGGTATGCGTGGATTCATCCTACGATGCACACGAGCTGAAAAAAAGGAGGAAATGAAACATGCTTGCGTATTAATATATAGAAGACTAGGGATAACCCACTAGGGGGACCAAAAACTCGGTTCATCTGAAGCCAATTAGATTCTAATTGTTTTATATCTGAAACAACTGTTCTTACTGATTGCTTAGCATTTGTTATTAACAGCTGTCTAAAGATTCAATCAAATTTAATATCCTTATCCAAAATGATTAACATTGAAACTTAGAATGCCTGTAGGGCGGAGCCCTGGGGACCAATGTGAATTATAACACGATTCTATGCTCATCTACGGGATACCTTTCTAATGGTGTGCGCGGATTTCTCCTACATTGTGCACAAGCTGAGAAAAAAAGGAGGAAAAGAAACATGCTTGCCTATTAATATGATGGGTGATTCACGACGAAGTGCAGAAATTTCGGGAGCTGATTCTACACAAGAAAATAAACAAAAAAGGCCACGTAAACATATGTCCTAAAATCCTTCGTTTAGCCGCTAGCCTCCATTTTGTTTTTTACACGTAATAATTTTATTTCCGTAATGGATTGATGGATTTACTTAATATTAGCATGGACCTATATCACAACAATGTTAATTTATGGAAAAATTATTATTTACTGTGTGTATTTTCAAAATGGAGGTCATTTAAAAATTTTAAAGTCAAATTTCTCAAAAACAGCAAATTTCATGAAAATTTTATAACAGACAAAAAAGTTGACAAATTAAATTACCTAAGCATTTATACCAAGTTTGTAAAAATATGACAACAAATAACGGAGTTATTACAATTTTCTGCAAAATACATAGATTATAATTAATGTAAATTTAGGTTATTATAATAGAAAAATCTCAATACAGTACTACGTTATTTATCGTCAGATCTTTACCAACTTTGTATCATTGTTTATATAGTTTAACTTGTAAACTTTTTAGTTTCTTATAAAATTTTGACAAAATTTACCGTTTTTGATAAATTTTAGTTTAAAGTTTTAAAATGGCCACCATTTTAAAAATACACATCGAAAAATAATAGTTTTTTCTGAAAATTACCATTATGCGATAAAGGTCCATACTAAAAATAAAGTAAATCCATCAATTCATCACGGAGATAAAAATTATTACGTGTAAAAAAACAAAAAGGCTGCCAGCGGCTAAACGAAGGATATTAGGACATATGTTCATATGTCCTTTTTTATTTTCTTGTGTAGAATCAGCTCCCGAAATTTCTGCACTTCGTCGTGAATCACCCTGTATATATATTTATTATATATATACATGTTCAGCATGATTGAAACACCCGCTCAGCTGGTCATAACACGGGAAATAAAACTAAACCCGATTCTAGATGTGAAGTAATTTATAAGAGAGGAGCGAATGACGGGGTGAATTTATACTTCATTAGCACATCAACATCAACCTACCCCCTACATGTAATCAACTAATCCAGTTAGACTAACAAGAGTAACCCCTTTAGTAGTTGATTCGCTGCCATTTGAGTTCAGGATCACTGAATTGGCAATTCCACCGAGGGGTCAAAGGAAACCGGATCATTTTTGTCGACTAATTTTATTCCACTGCGTCGCAATTTGTACTTTTATTATTCATTTCCTTCCATATTTTCCTTACTCAGGGGCGAAAATTATCTACATGTATAACGAATGTATTAAATGTTAAGTAAAATAAAATTACTTTAAAATATTTTATAAAAAAATATAATAGACCCCTATAATTTTCACATTGCACCTAAGAGTCTGATGTACTCGCCATCTTAAATTTTTATTCCCATAAGACTAATTTTAAAGTTCAGACATCAACTGTGCCTTTCATTTCGGTAAAAAAATTCATTTTTATGTCATAAAAAATATAATACTCAAGGCCCTATGAAATCAAAAGTTTAATATTATTGATTGTTTGTTAATAAACAACAAAGTGTTTTCAACATTTTTTGTTTGAGAATATGCGTTGAAGGCGCATTTAATCAGTGCAGACAAACCACAATGTTGCAAAGCATGTTATCTGACTCATTTATCAGGCTCTATATTATTGCTTTTGTTTTAGCGTTATCCAAGAGTTTAGGATGAGGTAAAATGTTTTTGTATGCATTGTGTCTGAACTAAGACCTAAGCAAAATTCGAAATAATAAAACCGTGTCAAAGATTATCTGTTTATTCGGCGTCTTTAAAATGGAAAAGTGCGAATTTTTTTATCTTAGAATATCACAGGATACGAGTTTTTGTCACCACGAGAATTTTTTTTGAAAGTTATAAGTAGGCATATACTATTTAATTTAACATATAGCATGACAAAATTCTCGTTAAAAGTTTTTATTTTCTATGCAGATTGTTAAGTGGTAGATTTCAAGTTTTGATGACTCATCCTTAGAAGTATATCAAAGCTTAAAATCCGTCATGGACCATTTTCGAACGAAGTGTAGGATGATGGAGACCGTATTGAGCCATATACAGAGACTCTTCATCCCTTACATCAAAGGGGTTGGTCCATGCTACAAGTTTACCGTTCATCTTCATAATCAAAGTTCTCCATTGAATACACAACTTCATATTCATCTGTTCAGGTCTTTAGAACTTTCACCATTTTACTGATATATAAATTTGTACATTAATTTACTGTACAAATATGGAGGGAAATGTGGAAAGGTTGTATTGCAAAGGAAGCAAGTTTGCCACTGAAATACGTTTTAAGGAAAAAATCCCATTATTCGGAAAAAAGTTTAATTGCTGATTATTAGTTTTCAAACACAATTTTTTATTTTATTTTGAGATTACGAAGTGTTTACAGTAATCCTATATCTAACTACCTAAACTAAAATATTATACACTGGTTTAAAAATACTCGAAATACTTTTATTAAATATTACGAGTTTAAGAGATGTAAAGGGATTTCACTAAAAATATAAATTGATAACACTGTCACTATCCTAACTTTGATGAAATTTCGCTGAGTACGCAGGTCTACTGAAAAATATTTGTTTTTAATAGATTGATATAAAACGGATATCTATGTCACAGTTTATGCATGCAGCCTAATTTCCCCTGGCTCAGTAATCAGGTAGGTCGAGCGACCCTTGTTCAATTAGGGATGCATGTTTAATTTCCCAGAGCTGCGTGGAAGACTATCGGATGACCCCGGGGGGGGGGGGGGGTGGGGGGAGGTAATAGTAAACGTTATTAAATGCTGTTTACTCATTCTTAAGATGTCATTTTCAATAGAACTGTATCTGGTAAATGACATTTGTCCTGTATAAATTATAGGAAAATGTACCTTATTAGAAATGTTGTTTATGAATATATGACTTTTCCTACAAAATTTGTGAGTGTAACGACTTGATTTAGGTTTATATTAAAAAGTACATAATGTTGAAATGACCATTACCGAAATTTGTCAAAGAAATTATCTCAAAACTAATCTATTTAAAATTTTAAATGAAAATTAAAATACATGACGATAAGATTTTATATTTTATTCAGTTTTAATAGCGTTAAAATCGGAACCACATAGAACAAATAAACATGAAAACTCATTCTAAAAACTGAAATTTCGTAACCGTTGGATCAAATATGTATACAATACAAATAAATGTTTTAATTATTTTTAATTTTTCTTGGTAAGGCTAATGTGTCATTTCAATGCTCCATATTGACGTTATATATTGTAAAACTTTAAATGTAATGTAAGAGTAAAATGTAAAACAAACTAATCAATTTTTTATTTTGCTGATATTTATTTTGATAAAGGCATTATAACCAGTCTCATTGATCATATATCAGTAGTATAGTTTGCACAAAACTAAGAACATGATTTTCCCTTAAACGATTGGTTTTTTTTTACAAATCAACCAGACAAAATTGTCAGTTTGTATGCGGGTCTACTCATCAGTCTATATCTTGTACCAACATCTCATAACTAGCACGATATCATAGTCCCCCCCTGTCACTGACCCCCCCCCCCCATACACCTAAGTACCTCACCAATATCCCTTAGGTCAACCAATCAGCTCATTTGTCAAGCTGAGGGATCTGGCCTCATTTCTCTCATAGCTAAAATTAACCAATAATTACTATCGGTTAAGAGTTTGATTAAGTAATATTTAACTATGAAACACCTAATCTATAAAAGAACAATGTTCACTGTTTTATTGGTTTTGAAGAGTATTAATTTTAAAATATTATTTTATTTAGGTAGACAGATAGTTTCTTGGTAAAATACCATAGCTAAACATTTTTATTAGGCCTAAATTGAATTATTTAGGTCTAATTATTATTTTTTGCATATGTTAATTTAGAACATAACGATAATAAATTTTGTTATAACAATTTTTTATTTTATTTCGTGACTATATGTGCATACATTTTACGTAAAAAGTATGTGAGAGTAGGTAAATTTATAAGAAGAAAAAACATGATATAAAACCTACAATACAATAAATAACAAACAAACAACTTAGACAAAATAAATACTGTAATATCATACACAGTATTTAGTAAAATAATTATTTATCCAACTGATTTATCCAAATGCTTAAGTTTAAAAGGATTTATTAACAAAAAGGTATAATTGTTGTAAACGTGTGAGCGTTACAATAATTGCATTTGGCAGCGGCTACTGCTCCACGTGGTAGCTGCCCCGTGGGCTGAAGGATCAGCGGGGCTGGAACGGGGCAAAAAACTGAAACTGTAAATAGATTTATGTTCGTAATTGAGTTCACTCCACGCCGTTGTCGTCCGGTGCTCGTTGAATACTGGGCAATAAAGTCATATATTGCGACTATGTCGTACTCCATTACTAAATAATCAAGAAGATTGGAATTTATTACATTTTTTATCAAAATAAAAAGTCATAAACATACAATAGTTAAAATACTGTATGTCTTTACAAATTATCTATATTAATAAAATAAGAGTTTTGTCTGTACGTTGCTTAGAATTTTGAAATTTTTTGTTATTTTTACTTTTTATGCATCGAAGAATCCAAAATCGGTGTCATCTAAATTTCTTTCCCTCTGTCTGTCTGTCTCTCTCTCTGTCATTCTGTCTGTAACGCTCATGGGTCCTATTTTGTCCTCTTTTCACTGGATAACGACTTTACCTAAGGGTCTAAATTTTTTTCATGTCATAGACTAGAGTGGTGTGAAGGTTCATTACAACTTTAATTGACTTAGCGACCTTAGGGCTTTGCCCCATAGTATGTCAAAGTAGCCAAGTTGTGCTAAAATACCAATCTTTAATCTCTTTTCACACGACAAGGGCTTTAGTAAATGATATGAAAATTTTTATTATTGTTAAATGTTGCAATTAGAACGATTTTAGCTGCTCTAAAGCATCGTTCGTCAAAAAGGCTCTGCCTTATAGTAAAAGAAATATTCAATGTTAATCTAATGGGAATATTTAATTCAACCTTTTTATCTATGCTCTTTAATCAGCTGGATTAGACAGTTTGTCATTTTCACCACAGATGGCAACACTTAAAATTTTAAATACAGACTCTTTCATATCTAACCCTTTAACTTTTCACTGGCCTAAATACAGTGAATAAAGTCAACTAATTCTTGGTTCTAAACATTAATATTAAAATAATTTATGGAAATTATTACAAAACGAGTTTTGACCCTTAAATCTTAAAAATGTTTCTTATTATCATTACAAACTAATTTTAGTTCCCAATTTAGCTTTCATTGCACGTTCTGACAAAAAGAGGTGTATTTCATCAAACACAATATGTAGTTAAAACCAATGAGGTTTTAACATTGTTCAATCTTTCAAGTAGTTCGGGAATAGACGGGGCAATATTAATGTGTAAGAACTTAATGAGTAGGGTTCTTATGAAGAAGTGAGAAAGTCGCTCAAAAAACACTCATAGTACCACTGTAATTTTCATTCAAGGATCATGCTGATTGGTTGAATGAAATCAGATGTTTTAAGAACATATTTGCAGAAGTTTGTTATTGTTTTTTTATTTTTTGTAAACAAACAAATATACTTATTTTGACATTTAGAAGGTAAAAAGAGCGCTTCCCGTGGCAATATAAATCATTTCAATATACCATTGAAAGTAATCCCACCATCAATGCTTAATTTTTCTCCGTTTTACGACATAACTTTTTAACATGGGATGTCACTATTTATTCGGTTTTGTATACATTGGCAACACATGAGGTTTTAGGGTAAAAATGTAAAGTCTAAAGACAAAAAAAATTGAATTAAGTAAACCTAATATCTACACTGTGGTGCGGTGCCTATACGTTACTGACAGATGTTGCGTTGTTTTACTTGGTTTGGGAATCAAAATTTTAACTATTTTGAATTTAGATTTAATATTGTACATGTATGTACATATCTTTCATGGGTAGAACAAGATGCAGGGGTGGAATACATTGGATTTGGCATATAGCTATCGTCACACCCAATCAAGGATTCAATATTTGATTTCATAAGAATCTATAATATTTTTTACAAGTCTGAGTTTTCTTAAATCGTCTATGAGTTTATACTCATAGAACTATAAAGTAAATCACCATACGAATATAAATGTTTAATCAAACTGCAACAAAATCATTAATAGAAATAACTTCTAGACTAAATGAGAAATGGATTTAACAAGATTTTGACAAATGTACCTGGTAGCTATTAAGCATAAAACTTGATATCTAGATACGTTAGAATGAACCAATTGAAGGTTACATATTGAATTTGTGAAATCACTAATATCATTCGTTTAATAAACTGTACACACACCCCGTGCGAAGAACGGGTACACAGCTAGTGTTGATAAAAAATACATTAGTTTTTCCTAATCAAAGTGTCTTGACAGACTAAAGTAAAAAAATAATTAAATTTGTTTGACCTCCTAGATGTATTTGCTAGTTTTCTACAAGACTAACAGCAAAAGAGGATGTAAGTCCCTAAGTCCCCTTAGAGGTTTAAACGCATTTGTTTAAAATCGATTGTAGAAAGAAATTACGAACAAAATATACTTATGAAAAAGGAATTTTGTTGATGCAATGATCAAAAAATTAATAAAACATTTATTAAATCAAGAGGTGTTTTTGTCTTTATTAAGAGTTTCTTAGTTTTTATTTTAAAATCCCATTCTTAAATAATATACAGTATTTGAAAAACTCTTTTTTGTCGTTAATTGATTCCTATGTTGACAAAATCAAATCATTTGAAAGTCTTAGTTCCTCTGTCAATTCTTGGTCATGTTCAACAATACAATGTTTAATTACTTTATTTAAACGGGGGTTATATGTTAAATTACTTCAAGGAGTAGCATAAGTGTAGTGTAACCTCAAAATAGTCAAAATACCACTTTTTCAAAAAAAAAACTTGTAGCAGATTTTTGCTTTAAATTGATTTACTTTTGGACACTTAAAACCTTAATCTTACATTTGTAACACAATCTTTAATTATTATTGAACTCACGTTGAAACCCTTCATACAATTATATTTTTAATCTTAAAAAAAATTATGAAACACAAAACCATAAAAATTAACAAAGGAGATTGCAGTTTCAGGTCGCATCACCGCCCACATTTCAAAACTTATTTAATGGCAACGCTACCCAGTACACGTACCTCCTTGGTCAGCTTCGTTTGACTCTAGCTTCTCTAATTTTGAAAGCGCTAATTTCATTAGCGGGTGTCAGAATTGTAATTCCAACTCCTACCCCCTCCCCAACCGCCATTTCACCTTTACACTCCTCTCAACACTGTCAGAATGTTAACTACTGTGCAAGCTAATGTAAACTTGAATAATCACTATACTTAATTACTTTCATTTGTGAAATGTATGTGAGTAAACACTATAAATATAAATTATATTATGAAGAAAATAAATGGCAGTAGAAAGTTGGCGGAAATATTATAGTGTAAGTAACTTATAAATAGATTATTAGTACAAATTATGATGTTAAAGACCTACAAATCAACCCTATCAAGCTTTTCTCAAATAGCTTAAACTTTACTTACGTTTTTTGTTTTTAAAATTTTTGCTTATCTAAGCTTAATTCAAACTAGATATTAAACACTTTTAAGCTTTTCTCAGACTTGCTTATGGTGTCATTTTTCACATCATTAGTTTAAACTTTATATTAGTTTTAACCCTACACTTATTATCACACCTGTTATATCTGTAAAAATATATTTACAAATTTTTTATAATGTTTTAAATTTTATTTTAAATCTATTGTGGACTTATATTTTAATACATCTTGTAAGGAAGACACCACCCGTGAAAACACCAAAAGCTAATCATGTTTTAAATTATTAGAATTTTTTATTGTTTTATTTTTTCATTGATAGGAGTTAGAAGCGAAATTAACATAAAAATATGTTATGTTTTAGAGCGTTACCCCATAAAGTAACAGCCTGATTCACTGTCCTGTATATGTAATCGCAGTGTACTACATGTAGAGACAAAATATTCACCCGTTACAAGATAACGGCAGCTTATCGCTCACCTGCAGCATTAAATTAGCGCCTTCCCACCGAGATATGCAAAATGTATAGCACCACTGCATGGCATTGTGCAGCGTCTGCAGGTGGAGCGCTTTTATTGTTGCAGTTTACAACTCTGTTAATACTAATTTAAAGAACATAAAAAATATTTTGTTTGTAGTTATATTTTGCCCCATTATTACTATATAGATTTATATAATTAGGACATAAATATATTTGCATTATTCAAATTTTCACTGTTTATTTGACTTTAAATGCTTAATATTGTTATATGTTCACTTCTACGATTGTTTTTTCTTTATTCATAGCATTATAATGGGATAAGCCTAGATTTATGATTCTAAAATGACATAAGATATGTATTAACATCCAATAAGCAATCTTAAATAAAAAATTAGCAAACTAAAGAACGTATTTGGTTGAAATCCAACTATACGATGAAAGGTAGACGCAGTGTAGTGTTTTCTCTTTGTTATTTACAAGTTAATAAGGTACTTATACAAGTTAATACAAGTTGTTAATACAAGTTAATTAAGTTAATACAAGATGTATTACAAGTTAATAAGGTCTGTTATAGGCACTACATTTTATTTCAAGATTGTTTGGTGAAAAACTATGAAATACTGTAACTAAAACACCAAGTGGTTTTTTTTATAATATTTTTTTGCAAATTTCAGGTATTTAGGTTGACGCTGTTCTTAAAAGAAAGCTCCTATATTAGGCAAAACTGTTGACAATGAAAATGAATAGTTCATCGAGGATTTGGTCAGGTTGGATCTGGTTATCATCAATAAGTCATAATCGGTTAATCTTCGTTCAATTTTCTTAAAGGTAAATTACATCAAACTTATTCTACAGCGTCAAATAATTGTTCATACACTACCCATATAAGCGAAGAGTGAGACAATGACTGCCTGACCTTCACTCCATCTGGACTCGTAAAACACACGCATTGTTGTTAAACATGTGATAACGAAGACAGTAGAACCTAGATAAATATATAGATAATGGTAAAATGACCTAACCTAACTGGACTGAATAGTATTCAAATGGGCGGAGCCTTCGATAAATGACTTAACATTTTAAAGACAGCAAACTCGTTATATTTATACACATAAATTATTATAATGCAAATATAATGTATAAAAAATCAACTAGATAAAATCTATTGAAAATATAACATATATAGCTTTTTATAAGGAGGTTCATTAAAATCACAATGAGAAGTATGGTATTAAATAAACGGTTATGATAAAACTGCATTTGATTGCAGATGAGGTTGCTTGTTTGTATACAAAATCTGCCTGTTCAGCTTAAAAATGAATACACATAAAGGGTGACTGGTATGAAGGGAGGGGGGGGGGGGGGTTGAGGGTAGTTTAGACGGGCAGTGATGGCAGAGAGGGTTGGGATTACAATTCTAACGCTCGCTAATTTCATTACCGCTTTGCAAATTGACGCTCCAGAGTAACGCCGGGCGGCCGAGCGATGGGCAATCATGAAATGCTCATTGGAGTTATTACACTCATTATTGTACACGAAAAAGGAAAATTACTGCGGAAATTGAATGATAAGCTAGTTTTGTTTTCATTATGTTGAATATGTTTATTACTTTGAAGTAAGAGCAGAAAACATTCTGCTGGACATTACATAAAAATATAATACTTTGTGTTATGCAATTCTAACATCCTTGATAATTATTATTGTACACTGCACTGTAAAAACTGTGTACTTAATATAAATACTATAGAGTTATATTAAGTAAGTTTTATTCTTGATATACAGACAACACTAAAGTAGTTGACAACAAGAATATTTTATATTTGTTTGTTTATATTTGAAATAAGGTTGCCAATATGATAAGTATAATCATTTAATAAGTTTCACATTAGTATAATGTTTTTAGTTTCAGTATAGCTTATTCTAAAATCAAGAATAGGTATTATAGGTATTATTCTCAGCCCTTTTAGGTTAAGTTCACCCAGAATAGGTATAACTAATAATGAGGGAAAAGTGGATAACTAGGCCTATGGTTAACAAAGGTTCAAGGTTGGCCACCTAGGCCTAGACTAACATTAAGTTCTCTCCAGGACAACACTAGATTAGACATATGGCAATCACAGGTTACCTAGATCGATTAATTTCTTAAAAATTGAAATAATGTAAAATCCATTTATTTGTTAATGTAAAAAGACATACTTAGGTCTACCTACTTTTGAAGGTTCCACACAAGTCTTCGAAATCCCAACTTGTCAACAAGCTGTTGACTGTTTCGTCCATTTCATCACTAACACGTCCACCACATCACTCAAACATATTACTAATATAACACTATAATCATATGACATATAATTTATTTATTTTCTTGTTTACAGTTTTTACTTTATATATAACCACATGAAAAATGACACTCAAACTATCAGACACTCACGATCACGAACGAGATCAACCGGACGGAATGCCATCAGCATAATGATGGCGACTGCGGCAATGGCAATGGCGAGCAATGCTTCTTTTAAGTAACTCTATTCTAAATCCAGACCATAATAGTTTTACTCTAAGTAAAGTAACCGTTTATGGATGTGTTTAAATCAGTTTATTCTTGAACTTAGTCTTGATTAATTTATATTAAATGTAAAATTAATAAATACAATTTAAGGTTTTGTGAAGTATAGTATTGATTCACACCAGTATAAATAATGTTATTTCAATCATAAATCGAGTTTTGTCTAATAATAAATGCCTAAGTAAAATATTTTACTAAAAAGAAGTATAGATTTTTACAGTGTGAAGAAGACACTTATTTAAAATACAAACACGTGTCTTAAATGATTGATTTTTGGGGTATTGTTAATTGATGGAGTCCTTCCATTTAAATCCATTTTTAATATTATTATCATTTTGGGCTACAAAATGCATCGTGGCAGAAATTTCGATCAACAAATGCTTCTACAAATAATGTATTATACAAATAACGTCTTAAAATTATTCCTACCATCTGTAAAATTCACTGAAGCCACATAAATCTATATTGTTAACTGATCTTTCCAATTTTAATAAATTGAGTACCATTTAAATCCCATGGTAATGTTGCCAAAATAAATAAATAATAAAATGGGGTGTAAACCTTATAACAACATACTTCATCGTTCATATAACGTATGAGAAAGAATTATCTATTCCTTTGTTACAAAATAAATTGATTGCATTTTGTTGCACATTCTCGAAGAATTAATGTACATAAAATGAGGAACACCTAGTCAGACAATCCCTTGAAAGGTAATGACACTTTATACAAACAAGACAACTTATTTTAAAAATTTTGGTATAAGTCTATATTGTTTTGTGCACAATGAGATAGAAACATCTATACACCGTTCTAAATAAATGTGCGGTCGAAAGACAGAAATTCATTTCCCACCACAAGGAAAATTCCCTCAATACTTTCCCAAATTCCCAGATTTTCTTCACATGCAGATGTTATTTTAATTTGGTCCATTAAAATTTAGAGTAGAAAATAACTATGATGATCGTGTTACTTCCCCCACTTGCCGTTGGAAGCGCTTCTTGTTACATCTCAAATGTAAAAATTAGAATATTTGTTTACGAAAAAATCAAAACATTGGCATAATGTGACAAGAGATTTTAACAGCTGTAATAATTCTCAGTGATTCTGATTGGTTGGATTCTTGGCTGCGGGAGGTACGGAATAATGGGATAATTGAAATCTGCGTTTCGACCACATATTTATTTTGAGCGGGGTATAATTGCTGTTTGTTTTGGTTTTTGTTCAATTTAAATTTTGCTTTATTTAAGAAAATTAAACCAATTCTTATTTAGGAGTTTTATCACGAAACAAGCTCCATTCTGATATTTTCAAATTACATGCAAAAAGTCATACAACAACAATTGTAAAAAAATTATAGACATTCTGTTTTGTACAAAACTTTCATGGTTGTATTATTTTCATTTAAACTTACAAGTTTATCTGAGGAGATTGTGATTGTAAATTAAGGCATCGTCCGGCCATCGCGTCGTTCACACTCATATTCGGACCCGAGCTGGCTGTGTGAATAAACCAGGGTAACAAGATTAAACGTGATGAAATTTCATCTCTCTTTCTCTCCCCGCGAGCTCTCGCCATGTAAAATTACAGTTAAAATGCTTTCAAAACACAACATTTCATTTGCTTGTAATTTTTTTTGCACTTTGGTTCTATTCATAAACAAATTAAACACATTCTTGGAATATTGTGGAATAAAATCTGTAATAATATGCTTAATATACAAACTCCAGACACTTAATAGACGAAGGCACAACAGATACAACTCTAAGTTTACAACACACAAATCGTTTTCAACATTCGGAGTGCGGAGTTAATGGTTTATTCTATAATTATATTTGAAATTTAAGATTCGTTTTTAGAATTTCGAAATTGCAATGTTCTGGCGACGTCATATCAATTTTTGTTAGTCTCCGTTTCTGCTACTTGTACCAGACAATTCAGGTTTTCTAAAATCTGATCAACAACATTTTCTGCCAAGATACCCAGTAAAACCCTGAATGACCTTTGATGTTAGAATAAAAACAAAACCTTGTTCTTGTACAAGATTTATACTTTATCATTAAACAACTTCCTTTCCTACAATTACATCACTGTTTGAAATCACTTAATTCTTATAATATGTCATGGTCGCTTGGGTTTCCAATAACCTTGCTAGATAATATATTGAATTCCCCATCCCCCCCCCCCCCCCCCTAGAGTGCAAGCCCTATTAGAGACCCTTAGTCGATCAGTCAGATCATTTATCAAGTTGTGGGCTTTAACCAAAGTTCAGGGCGTACCCTCTTCAGCCGATGATTACGGGTATTTGAGTTGGCAACATCGATTTCGACAAATTTGTCGGCACCATCTATGGACAAATCAATTCTATTGAAGTTAAAGTTACAAAACTGATACAATTTGTTGGTGTAATGACAGTAGCAAATGATTTTACTTTACTATACGGATGTTTTATAAGATACAATTAGATTTTTTTAGCAATTAAGCTATATGCTTTTCTGAACATAATTAATGGAAGGAGAGTTTCTTTTATGGTGTAGGGAAAGGTCATTCCCAAAAAAATACAAGGTCAATTAAACAGATGTTATTAAATGTTATTTAAAAGTGATGCAAAAATAAATTTGTTTCGAATTTGTTTTGATTTTTTTTAAGACTTTAGCATATTTTTTTCGAATGTTCACATAGACTGTAGTAGTAAATGTAATTGTGCAAGATACAGTATTGGTACAAAATGACTCAATATACCACAGTTACTTTGTTACAAAACTATAATTATTATTGTTATATATAACAAAGTAGTGTTAGTTACATCACTTGTATCTCGAAAACGACTGAACAATTTGGCAAAAAAATTTGTATAGTGAGGTAGCTTAGAACCAGGAAAACCATATAGAATATTCTTATCCATATTCCTCCATAGGACTCCGCCCCACATGTCATCAATGTTACCTTGTTATTCTTAAAGAAGCAGCATTTTTCATTGGAACATATGATTACATTAAGGAGTATTAATTTTGTAATCAGCTGTTCTTATTTAAACTATTGAGGCAAGATTGGTAATAAAAAACTTAAATTGCGGCAGGTGAGCTTAACGAACGTGCTGCATCTGACGGGGAGTGAGCGCAGCGAACAAGCTCACCTTTACGGCAAACAATTTCTCAAGTTGGCATTGCAGAGCATGCCGGGAAAGCTAGTTAAAAAAACCTCTATATTTTGGATACTACCTTTAATTTTTTAACTCCTAAATTTGCAACCAATTAATATACTAAATTTTATAAAAAAGATTCATTGATGATCAAATAAAAATATTTGGTTTTGTTCCACGAGTTATATCTGCATAATTATTTATATTTTTGCACTAAGGATTTCTTTAGTTATAAAACCCCTCCTTAAGCTCCTAATTTATGATTTTAAAGGTTTTAAGTCGTGAAAATTATTCAGTATGAATTGAAAACAAACAAAATATGACTACGTCACCTAAATCTATCTAAACTTTGACCAAGCAAAATATTGCGATTTAAAGACCTCCAAATGCAAACAAATAAACTTTGCTTTTACACAACTAAACACAATTATGACTCTGCCTGAGATATTCAATTTCCAAGAAATAGGAGAGCGGGATAAGACTAAATGATTAAAATCACTGCCAGCTACATCAAACCAAATTAAACCTAAATCATTTCACCCAGCAAGTTTTAATCGCTAAATCAAACGAGACTAAATGAGTTTCAGAGTGAGTAAAAGCCAATTACACTTAAACTTTGAGCGTTGCCCTTGAAATCAAATAAATATCAATTTTAAACCAGTCCTAATTTTAATATAGTGGGTGGGCGTTTGGACTTTGTAATTTGTTTCAATGAAAAAAAAAAAAATAGGAACTTTATATAGCCTAAGCTCAAAAGTTTATTTTTTATTAATGTTGTAATATTATTATTTTTCAGCTCAAACTGAGTCGTAACAAACAAATAAATAAAAACTTACCTAACTTCTTAATATGGAAGTACATTCAACTAACCTGAAACATAACAAATTAATTACTATGAATTTTATAAGAATATCAATGGTAGTTAATTGACTGTAAAGTAATTAAATGCGTTGATTTTCTTAAAGTAATTCATAAAAGAACAAATCTATTTAGTTAGATAAAAAATACTTCTCTGAATGTCAAAAAATTAATTTTGACATAAAATTTATATTATAAAAAGTAAAATAAATTTACTAACCCCATCACTTCTGTAATGATTCTCGTAGTGCCTTATGTACCTATGATATCAATTAAACTATCTTAAAAAACTACGGATTGTGAATTATTGAATTATAAAACGAGAAAGGATATTTTTATGAGATAATATAGCAAATAGAAAGTTCCTGTTTTACTAATAATATGAATTTAACTCTTTAACACGTCCAAACTTATTTGAAGGCTTATGAAAAAGTCCTTTTATCTCTATTCTTTACTATATTTAAAACAAAAAATTTACCAAAATAATAATAATAACCTAACAACGACAATAATTATCTTGGTAACCTAGTTAGGATTAGGATCATTTGGAATAAAAAGTTAATTTTAAGACATTGGTAAATATGACATTAATGCAAAATGCACAACAGCACAAAGAGAAAAGTGTACTTATAATGTACAGAAGAAGACGCTAAAGTAGATTTATGGATTATATTAAATGAATTTTGCAACAATTCATACATTCAACTGTTGAGAGTGCCAATAAAGCTAAACAATATAGCCTATAAAATTAAATCTTAAAATGTATAGTTTTGTTTCAACAGTTCGTTACTGTGCAGTTCCAATCAGTAATTAAGTGACAGTTTAGTTCGTTAGGCTCTTAGTACATCCGCTTTTACTTGTGCTAGTTTCGGTTTTTTATCTTCAAGTCTCCAACACATTTGTCGCAGAGAATCACTAATAAGCATTACTTTAGTCATTCTTTCATCAATTTAAAAACATAAAGATGTTGTTGGACACAATATTATTTAAAAATTAACATAAACCCTTAATTTTGAAACGATGGATCAAGGAAAGTAAAATGAAAGTGAAGGAGAGAAAAGAAATCAACCAAGTGGTTAATGAATAAAAATGTCACCAAGTCCGTATAATACGGTGCTACGGGGCAGTCGTAGAATATTGAGGAGTGGTCGTTGCGTCCCCTGTTGTGATAAAGGATGGGAGACAGATGAAAGAGACTGCCATTTGATGGAGACAATCACACCCTCTACAGGAGGAAAAGAGACTATGAACAATTTTTTTGATCGCATTTTAAATTGTATGAATACTTTGTGGATACCGTTATTGTAATTGTAATTCCATACAAGTATTTCCATACAAATTGAATTCCATGTTTTAACTTTTATTTTTTAATTAAAGTTCTAAATATGATCTAAAATACATGGTTTCTCTAAAATGTAGTCATTTTATGTCTTGATCCTTCAGTGAAGACAAATATATACTAAGACCAAAAATTTTTAAAATCTTAAATAAAAATTGGATTTTTTAATTAAAAAGTACAAAGCATTTTCAATTTGATACTGACTACTCATCACTATTAGTGCAAAACCAACTAATAAGTATAAATTACGAGGGACGGAACGCGGACGGTGGAAGTCACTTCTGGTGCCGCACAAGGTTCAATACTCGGCCCGGATCTCTGGAACGTTGCCTATGACAGCCTCCTGAGGTCCGAGATACCTGAGGAAACCACTTTGGTTGGGTGCGCCGATGACGTTGCAGCTCTCATTGCTGCACGCAACGTTGAGCTGGCCCAACTGAAGTTGAACCGAGTTATGCGGGTGGTCAACAACTGGATGTCTGATCACGGTCTCTCGCTTGCTCTCAGTAAGACGGAGATCGTGATTCTCACGAAGAAGAGGATCGACACCGTCGTCCCGTTTCGAGTGGGAAGGGAGGTGGTCACATCAACTCGTGCCGCCAAATACCTCGGGGTTATGGTGGACACCAAGTTAAGCTAGAGGGATCAGATCTTCCGTACGGCGGACAAGGCCGCTAAGGTAGTCACTTACCTTAGTAGGCTGATGGCCAATGTCGGGGGTCCCCGATCCAGCAGAAGACGTCTGTTGATGTCCGCGGTCCATTCCGTGCTCCTTTACGGGGCAGAGGTGTGGGCAGGCGCTCTAGATAAGGAGTGCTACAGGTAGCGACTCGCCCGGGTTCAGCGTCAAGCTGCGCTCCGGGTGTGTTCCGCCTACCGGACAGTGTCCGAGCCTGCCGTCCTGGTGGTCGCCGGAGTCATCCCTGTCAAGCTCTTGGCAGGGGAGAGGAAAGCGATTTATCAGAGACAAGGCGAGATCGGCAAGGACACGGCAAGAACAGAAGAGCGCTCCCGAACCTTCCAGCAGTGGCAACATAGCTGGGAGCACGACACCCGAAGACGATGGACTGCGCGACTTATCAAGCAGGTCCAACCATGGGTGGAACGGCGGCATGGGGAGGTGGACTACTTCCTCACGCAGTTCCTGACAGGTCACGGCTATTTCAAGTCGTACCTGAACCGGATGGGCAAGACCGGTTCACCGGATTGCATCTACTGCCCGGGCCTTCCCGATGACGCGGAACACACCTTCTTCCACTGTTCGCGTTGGGAAAGGCCCCGCCTGGAGGCCACAAGAAAACTCGGTGTTTTTTCGGTGGACACGGTCTGCCAAAAGATTATGGAGCATGAGGGCAACTGGGATTGTTTGTCACAGTTCGTCCGGGGCATCCTCCTGGAAAAGAAAACCGATCTGGACCGCGAAGTGGCCCAGATCTCTTGATCGAGCGGCTGGATAAGGAGCGAGCCCCATGGGGCGCACTGAAACTGCGATCCAAAACCCAGGTAAGCGCCGAAACTGCGATCCTTACCCCAAGGGCGACCCCAGGCAGACGCCGAAACTGCGATCCTGGCACGGAGGCCGCCCCCGGGACGATACTGACGATACTGTACGTAAGACGATACTGGTGCTCTTGCTTTCAAACTGAGAATGACTGATATATTTGTGGGGGGAAATAAAGAAGGAATGTACACCCTGAAAGTCATCGTTTATTGGTCCAGGTTAAAAGTCATCTTCACCCCTGGGCCGGTAGCACATTGTTGCGCAGTGGGCAATTTTAACTAGGCCTATACGGCTTTTAATGCAAAACATGGTATTTGATTCCCCTGTTTCGGACGCCGTTTTTCAACCTATTTTCTTTAAACTTGGTAAGTGTTTAGTTTAATAGATATATTAGGTCCCTCATACCTCGAAATTTTGATAATTTAACAAATATTACTCTCTGTGACATCGCAAAGTAACTTGGTTATTATTGGAACTGCGGATTATTGAAACTGCAATTTTCCTTAGTAATATTTGTAAAATTTTCAAAATTTCGAGGTATGAGGCACTTAATATAACTATTTAACTAAACACTTACCAATTTTAAAGAAAATCTGTTGAAAAACGGTGTCCGATAAAGGGGAATAAAATACCATGTTTTGCATTCAAAGCCGTATAGTTAACATTGCCGACTGCCCAACAATGGGCTACTTGCCCAGGGGTGAAGATGACTCTAAGGGGGTGATATGCGAGTTTAGTACAACTTGGAAGTCCCAGTTCATTGGTATTAGTTGAAAAGTGACTTGAGCGACACGTCGAATGGCGAAAGATTCCAGAGCCATTAGCCTACACCGGACTCTGGAATCCCCGCTGGACCCTCCGCTACCTATCTATGGGCGATATCTATGGGCGACCTATCTATGCGATGGGCCGCTCTGCCAGGATCGCAGTTTCGGTTGTGGGATTAGCGAACCCTTTTGAGGATTAAAACTAGGATCGCAGTTTCGGTGCGCCGGCCCCATGGGCGTAAGCCAAATTTAGGCCTAGCCTGACGTAATGTGACAAACAATTCCAGGTTAGATTCCTAAAGAGTAGAGGAGGTTTTTTAGTGGGTAAACCTGTTTTTAGGGGAGCCCCACACTACATGGCCACCTGTGTGCGTAATGCATTTTTCCGCCTCTCCCTAAAAAAAGGCATAAACCATACTTATTTTTTTATTATTTCAGATAGAGAGAATAAAAATAATATAAAATAAAAACAACTGAAATATATTTCTTGTTGCTTTTAAATAGACTGGTACGATAAAAAGTGTGTTCGTTATAAAAAGTTAACAAGTGGAAATTCAATATCGTAAAATACTCCCATAAAATATCGTTCCACATAAACGAGATAAGGGCTTTTGTTCTTGTCTAAACAATAAAGAACCCATCTACTTTACGCTCATGTCATATAATTATATTTTACCTAGGAGCAATAAATGTATAATTAAATATAAAATTACTTACACAATACTTAAAGGATTACGTCGTATTTGTTAAAACTTGCACTGGCTCCATTCTTCATACTATAAATACGAGTAATATACCATAAGAATTTGTCATTACGTATGATTAAAACAAAATTTATTATTTCTGTAATTGTTTTAATTTTTAAGCAAATAAAAGACACCGGTTAAGGCCATTTCACACCGCCTACCGCTACCGGCTACCGCTACCGGCGCGGTAGCGGACGTTTCCGTGAGCCATTTCACCCCAAAACTACCGCGTCTGCGCGGGAGGCGGGAGTTTCTGGTGGCGCGAGACGGTTGCAATCGATATGCTGGCGTTAGCGCATGCGCGAGCCAAAACTACCGCGCCGGTAGCGGTACAAAATCGCTCGAGGAGCGGTACTGGCGGTACTACCGGCACTACCGCGGGCGTGCGGTCCGGTATGAACTGTCCCATATGATAACATGGTGAGCGATCTTTAAAAAGTACCGCCAGCGGTAGCGGTAGCCGGTAGCGGTAGTCGGTGTGAAATGGCCTTAACCGGTGTCTTTTCTAGAAGTTTTTTTTTTTTTTTTTTTTTTTTTTTTTTTTTTTTTGAAAAATTCAGAATATAAAATACCTGATTATAAATACGTTTGACATAATTCTCTCCCTAGTAGATTTTAAATCAAAGTAAGTTACTATTCCATCTCATTTTCCTGCATTGTGAAAATTTAAACCATGACAATGAAGCAAATCATTATATCAATTTAAAGTTAAAACTTGCTTAACTAAATATGCGGAGTTAAAAATTCCATTTTTTAAAAACATGTATAATTTTTATATAGTAATAACAGTAAATAGTGCCTTTCAATATCCTGTAGAAGTAAAATAAATATATTACTGGTACGATTCAACACGTATGAACTGAACTGAAAGCCTCGTCAAGATAGTCAGCCACAGTCGGCGAAATTGTGAATTACTGGGCACTAATTAGAAGGGGAGAGTTTGTAAATTGGACGGTGCGAAAATCTGGTAGGCTCAAAAGGGAAGTAGAAACACTTCCAAGTTGAAAGAGAACCTCCAAACTATATTAATTTTGAAAAGTAATTTAAAATTTAATATTTTATGATATATAATTAGTGTTGTAAGACAAGGAAATAATGCTTTTAAAGTAAGATGGATAAATTTGAACTTTTATTATTGTTACCAAAATTATATTTTTGGAATTAATCGTGGTAAATGATATGTTATTGAAAATTATTTGAAAATTTGTTAATTGATGTAACATTTTCATCATCTTAGTTCTACTATTTAGTGGGCTCTCATGATTAAGATGTATGCATTCAAAGCAATGTTATTCGTCTAAAAAAAGATAAAATACAAATTACAAAATAAAACCGAATTTCATGGACATATAAAAAATGATATTAAGGCGAAACCATTATTATATTGAGGTTTTCGGCATCTTTTCCTTTAATTACACAACTATGCCAGAAACTTAAAAATAGTTGGAAACATAGTAAAAAACTTTAAATCTACATGAAATATTATTAATAAAGCATTAAAGAGTTATAAATTAAACATATAATACCTTTATGTACCTATGATTCTATTAGTTTTTAAAAATTTATGTAAAAGCACGTTTTTGGACGAACTAAATTTAAAAAATAATTTATCTAGAGCGACGTTTGCACTGCAGGCCGGGTCCATTAGAGGTGCAGGCGGCTGGAGGGACGGTAGCCACAAATCCGCCATTAGCTGTCCCATGTGTTGATGGGAACTAATGGCGATGTGATGTTAAATGGAACTATTGTTTAAACAAGCTCGTAGCATCAGTCGCTTTTGTTTTCTAAAATAAATACCATGAAATGACAGTTGTAAATATCACGATTCAAAATACGAGTTGTTTGCTATGACATTTGTATGTGTACTTAGAAAACGAATGAAAACCGGAGGTTAATCAAGAAAAAGTTTAGTTAAAAATAATAATATTAGAATGTAGTCGATCACTTAGCTTACCAAAACTCGGGTTGATCTTTTTCACTTCGCTCACTCTGCCAAGATGAGCTCGTTTGCTTGGCTCTCTCTTCTCTATGAAATATAAAAAGTATTGTAGGCCTTTAAAGCAAGCCGTAACCTTTATACTTATTTAATACTCTAAGGGTTTTTTTTTAAATGGGAACTCCTTCCACAAATTTCAACATATTAGGTTTTTAGTGTCGTTGCATGAACAGTACTCTCTGAAAAAATGAAAAGCGGCCACCAGGACTATGCCCTATAGGCTTTCAAAGCTTCGATATTAACCTTATGGAACAACGGTAATTGATTGAATCATTTAATTTAATAGATTTTGATAACAAATAATAGAATAACAAAAACAACCGATGTTTTAGTTCTGCAATATTTAAAAACTAATTGGGTCCAGATCAAATGAAACTTTGGTTGAATTTTGACCAGGGGGGGATCTCTAGTAATAATAAACATGTTACGAGATCTAAATTGTGTTCTATGATTGTTGAACTATTCGATCCAAAATAATGTATAGCTTAACGTATATGCCTAATGGTTTTCGAGTGACGGAATTAAAAGTTCTAAGACACATAAAATTTTATTCATATTTACAATTTTAGTAGGAAAGAATCAAGGCGTATAAAAATCAGAGGTGTGTACAATGCATTTAAACACGTATTGTGGGTGTTGTGACGTGGTCGGGCATGTCACTAGCGTTTTTAACGACCAGCTACAACACTAAACTAAACTAATGGTATGATATTGGTTTGCAAAGCGCGAATGACGAGCCCAACTACGTCACACCAGCTGGCATTGAGCACACCTCTTTATCGTATATACCTTGGGAAAGTATCAATTCACAATAATGTAATACCGTATGTTGTATTAAAACAGGGAGTTAACTTATAACATCATTAAATGTAGCCATGACTTACTGGTAAACATGAGCATGAATAAAACCAAATTAAGACCTTAACTGAGATTTATTACGATTTCCCGGCCAAACGAAATCACACACGGAGTACGAGTTGACTAATTCCCCCTGTGGGTTTATTTTCCCGCCGACTCAGGTGTTGTGGGTCACACAGGCTGATGAGGGACTGGCGGTAACTGTGCGTGAGGTGGGTGATAAGTGGTGATAACACAACAACACACACGTGTGATATTGTACACGTGATTACAGGGAATAGCTATGGAGTTTTATAAAGTAAAAAATTTGACAATTCTTAAATAAATTGTTTAAGAGTCTGTTGTTGTTTAAGTTTAATTTATCCTCGAGGAGTTGAATTAAATCATTAGAACAAAACTATAAGAGACAGTCCAAAATTCATGTAGACTATCAGGAAACAAAGTTTAATTAAAATGATTAAAAACTAAAAATCGAATACAAAAAAATAAGCTTAGTTTATAATATTCATTTATTAAAACATATTTATCTATTTAAATTAAGAAAGTAACCCAAATATTTTGGTAACTTAAGGATTTAAGAATTTAACTTTATATAACGTCGAAATATAAGCATCTATCAATGACGAAATAACACTTTTCATGAAAGACTTATTGTGCAAGGTTTATTGATTCTAGCTCGTGTAGAATTGTGTGTAAGATCTGGTGGTTCAGGCCCTTCTAGTAAATTTTACATAAACAACTTTTGAAGCCAGGACTAACAGGTTATCACGACTTATAGGCATAAAAAACTTAAAAAAGAAATATAAAATGTAACTCCTTTTGGTATTTTTTACTCTTGAGACATGATTAAATAATTCCACGTATTTTTAAAATGATCGAAACTCAGGAAGAGGGAGACTGAACTGTTTTGTTTTTATGATTACTGAAGAGTCGCGCCTCAAGACGAGACAAGTTGAGGAAGTAAGATAAATGATCCTGCAATGATCCTCCTAAAGAAACATTGAAGAGCTGCATCCTCTTCTCACGACAAAGAATATCCAAAATAATCCACTTAAACCTTTTAATTATTTAAATTTATTCTTTATCTTTTAGTTTTTCTTGTTCTCATTCTTACAAGTTGTTAAAACAATTAGTTACAGAAAAATGTTTAATATATTTGGATAAAACATAATTTCTTAAAATGATACTTAATTATAACTTATTCCATATTAAGTGATATCTCTGCCTGATATAATTTCGTAACAAAACTAATATAAACTAAAAGAACAGCAAACTGTTAAAACAAATTTATTTTCAGTCAAATGACCAAATTATTTCCTACATCGAATAGATAACAAATGAGCACCGGTGTACAGATCTGCAGTCCCTGTCGTATTTATCTCATTAAGGGACCTTGTTTAATTTTTCCTCTGTCCCTTCGGTCCGTAACAATTTGTCCAGTAATTGACGCTGAATGATCAGTTCTTTTGTTATCAGTCAGAGCATTTATATTGTTCAAGCGATTCAAATTCAAATTCAAATTCAAATTCAAATTTCTTTATTTGGATGCTTTTAAACAGCAAAAAGCCAATTACATAAAAGCATCAGTACAAATACAGTAATTTACATGCATGAATAAGAGTTAAATAAATCAGTCCATTCAAGCAATGCAACAGTCACTATACCTAGATAACAATATAACAAAATATAAATAATAATTAAATGCACAAAGTTATACATTCAAAGAGGATAGTGAACATGCAAATAAATAGAATGAATAATATAAAATTAAATATAATAATAATGTAATGCAAATTTAGACCACGTAAACAAACTAATGAATTAAGTTAATTCAATAACAGTAAACTAATGTTCAAGCTCATGCAATATTACGAGGACTTTATTTTTAAACATATTAAGCGTATCACAGAATAAATCTAAATCGGAGTTTGCAGCAAGACAGTTAAACAGTCTACACATATTGTTTATTGGAGAAAAATATCCCAGATTGGTTCTAGAAAATGTTGGAGAGAACAGGCAAGAGCTCCGGCGAGCCAGGTCGAGGAACAGAAAAATTGAGCCGAGACAATAGACCTCCATCATCGACCACTCCCCCAACCAATTTATGTAAAAATAACATATTATTAAGCTTGCTTCTACTGGCCAGACTAGGGACTTCAAATATATTCAATAGTTCAATAGCGATCGCCTATTCTGCGCAAAAATTAATCATAAAGTTTTTAATGTGTGCTGTTTGCTTTAGTCTACAGGAGTATCAGAGATTTTATTTTATGAATTTTTATAACTAGTTTTAATTTTTAAAAGAATGATTCATTTTTATCATATCTAATTTGATATCAGTGTAACTTTCACAAACAAAGAAAATACGAATAATTGCAATTTCAGGATGTGGCTTCAGGTGATAAGTGAAGTCGGTTTTTTGTGCAATTTCGGTGGACTCGGTCTGCCAAAAGATTTTGGAGGATGGGGACAACTGGGATTGTTTATCACAGTTCGTCCGGGGAATCCTCCGGGAAAAGAAAACAGATCTGGGCCGCGAAGTAGCACAGATCCCTTGATCGAGCGGCTGGATAAGGAGCGAGCCCCACGGGCGTAAGCCAAATTTAGACCTAGACTGACGTAATGTGATTAACAATTCCAGGTTAGAATTTTAAAGAGTAGATGAGGTTTTTTAGTGGGTAAACCCGTTTTTAGGGGAGCCCCACAGTACAGGCTTGCCACCTGTGTGCGTAATGTATTTTTCCGCCTCTCCCTAAAATAAAGTGGTCCACAATTTTTTTTTACATATGTGGAAAACCCAAAGTATTTAATAATATTGAATCTATTTCAAGCTGTTAAAAGTATCCAAGAAGTGGGGGGATATCAGAAGCACAAGCTTCTCAAAAGCCTGTCACAAAAACGAAGTACATTTATTACAAATCGAAGGGTATCGAACAAGGTGGTCAAAGCAATGGGGATTATTTCAGGATCGGTTCTACAAATAACAGCCAATACCGCGAAAGAGAACTACGTTGACGTGATCCAAGTCCCTGGGGCCTCAATGGGGCTGATTGGGTTAATACTGGCGGTAATAAACGAGCTTTGCAGCTTAATAAACTCGCGGTCCGATACCGACTTTTGTGAATTTCAAAAATTCATCTTTAATACCTTTATTAAATACGTTTACAATTTAATTGGGTAATTTATTAATTTATATACATCAGTATTTTTATCTCAGTTTGGTGCGGAAATGAGACTTAGGTTTTATTGTTTGATGGCAAAACAGTATATGGAACGATAACAAAATATTAAAGAAACATAGCTACGTAAAAACATTGTATCCAGAAATTATGTTTAAATTCACACGTAGGCAAATAAATTTTCAATACTTAATATTTTCTGATCTATTTAAAAAAAAGAAATCAACATATGATATTTCAACATATAAAATCAACTTGCTTCTAAAATTAAAATTTCTTTTGCTTTATTAAAAATACCTTTCTTACTTAAATTTATTTTAATCCTGTCTGATTATTTTTCTACGATAAAACGAATAAAATATTTGATAACATTCCTCTAAGTTGAATTACTACGAATTTAAAACGTATGTTTGCAAAATAGAAAAAAGGGCTCCCCAATAAATGAAGTGACATTTGCCATTCCTTCCGTTAATTTGCAAAAGAAAGACACAAATTGTCAATAAGTATAATGAACTATTACGTCAAACAACATATTTTACCTAAGTAGTCCTTAAAACAACGAAAAAGTTATTTACTTTCGTTTACGAAGAGAGTAAAAATCCTGACTTTCACCATATTTCCCAATTCCAAGCCAACATCGTCGTCCATGACAGGTTTGTCACACAAACAAGACAGTCGCTGTGTTTGGTGATTGTTGGTCGACATCGACAGTAGTGGGGTTTGGTTACTTTCAAAACGGAAGTCGTGCCATTTGCCAGCCGCTGCCGGCCAGCTGCCATCGGCCAGATGGCAAATCAGTTGCTGTCGCCCTATGCCATGCCATATAGCTTCAGGTGGGGAGAGGCTAAATCAAATGAAGGGGTGGAGAAGGGGTGAGCAGATGGTGTTAATTTTTGAAGTAGGAGTTAGTGTATAAAGGAGAGGGGATAATTGCTTCAAGGTCATATGGAGGGGGTTTTAAAAAAGACTGAACTATTAAGAGTTCAGTTTATAGGTGATTGTCATACAGGTCAGTTGAAACCGACAAGGGACTGAAGAATAGCTTCTACATCATTTATTGTTGTAGAAGATACATCTGGAACTTGTACAGGGTTCTGAGGAGTTGTTGAAGTTGAATTTCTAGAAGGATTTTCCCTTGGATGAGTTGTTGATGATATTTCTTGAACTTGAACATTTTCTTGGTTGGTCTCCATTGTTATTGTAGTACAAATTAGAGTGGAGATGTTGTCAGCTTAAAAGCATAGAAGATAATGAAGTAGGAATTATTGTTGGGGCCCTTATATAGGGAATAGTGGGGGTAAAATAAAAAAACTTGTTTAACACAGTCGATAGGTGTAACAAGTTGAAAGTTATTGAAGTGTAACATATAATGCAAAATGTCGTAAATGACACTATCATCAACATTAACCTGAGCAGTTGTGGAAGAGTATAATGGATTAAAACTGTACTTCTTTCTAACTCTTTTTAAATTAGTTTTACACTTTGAAATTGAAGGTTTAGAAGTAGTTCGTAATATGTGTTGTGTTCGCAAAAGCTTTAATTTTAAACATTGTGCATTCATTATAACCGATGTGTTACATTCAGAAGTTAAAAGAAGACTGAGATATAAAATGAAGTGTAAAAGAAATTAAAACAAAACGCCGGAGTAGTAATTTTGTAGGTTAGAATTAACCTACAATATGAATGCTAAAAGTAACGAAGTCTATTCCATGGATAATTCTAACCTCAAACCTAGTTAACGAAGTAGTCATAACGTAAAACTAATGAGAGATGATGACTGAGCGGATGCAAGGCAATGAATGTTTGTGGCGCGATAAACAACCCACTTTTATAGAGGCAATAACTCCAGTCAGATGGCGGCAGATGCCGAGCAAATGACTGGTTGACCGACTTTCACCAGAGTAGTAAGAGAAGTAGGGGGTTTCGGGGCAATGACCGACCGGAAAGGTCAATGACCCCCCCCCCCCTAAAAAATGGAGCCCCCCCCTTCCCCCTTCCCTCTTCCCCCACTCCTACCCCCACTCCTTCAGGCCAATGACCGGTCACCCGGTCACCGAACTAAACATGGCAGCTACCATGGATAATTCTAACCTCACTTGGATAATTCTAACCTCAAACCTTGGTTTTTGAGTCGCTGCGCATGCGCCGCTCCCCACTCTTCTGGTTTACTTTTACACTGGTGTCAACTGGACTGGATTGAATACTGTACTGGAGTGAAACAACTTCTCCCACTACTCAAGAACCGAGGAGGGATAGGAGCCCAATTCTTGCGTCAGTCGCCAACAAACTTTCATAGCGAAAGGTTGTTGGCGATTCAGCAAGAGGTTTCAAATATATAGTAGGCCTATATATATTTGAACTTCTTAAACTATGTTGCGTTTTTTAATGTAGTATGTGTGTGTGTGTTTTAGTTATAAGTTGCATTTAATTTAAGAAAGAATTTGCGCATTGCGATGTTAGTTATAAGTTGGGTTTAGCATTAAGGTGTATTAATTTTAAGAGGTGTTTAGCATTAAGGTGTATTAATTTTAAGAATAATGATGGTATTTGGTTGTGTTGAATTATTTGGTTTTTAATAATGATGTGTTGGTACTAATAATTTATGTTTGTTTTGTGCATTTGTTTTGCCTTACAGCTAGATGTTAGGGGGTAGATTAACTGTAAATTCAGAAGTTCAGTTGAACTTCATTTAAAATGGGTGGGACATCCGCAAGCCGGACTTTTTTTGCATTTTGTTTAGGAATATGATGGGTGGGATTAGTTTGGGTGGGGTTAGAGTTGCGTTTCTGCATTAACTGTTCCAGTTTCCCTGAAATTAATGGTTACGCTTTGATGCGGACGGGAAGTTACGCTTTGATGCGGACGGCCCAGGGACCTCCCTTGCAGAACGTAACTAGTGGGTTGGGAGTGGGAACCGCTAGGTAAACAGGGTGGTGGGAACAGTATTACTGTTCCCATCACCTTGGATCATTATAAATCTTGAATGACCTTGACCCACTTTTGGAAGGGTCAATGACCCCCCCCCCCGAAAAAAATGGAGCCCCCCCCGAAAAAATGGAGCCCCCCCCCGAAAAAATGGAGCCCCCCCCTTTCCCCCACTCCTTCCCCCACTCCTTCCCCCACCTCCCGGGCCAATGACCGGTCATGACCGGCTGCTAACCCCTCTCATTTGCATACAGTTATAAAAGCCGAGCCAGCCGCGGCCAGTGTTTCATTCTGATTCCAGACGTTACGCTGCGAACTTGGAGTTATAACCATGTCTTCTCTACCGACTACTATTTCTACTACTTCTACTTCGACTTCTATTTCTACTACGGCTGTTCCTGCACCTAAGAAAACTCTTCGCCTCAAAAACCTTCCTGATTGCTACAAGAACCGACTTGCATCTCAACCTTCAACTTCTGGAGCTATTCTTCCGCCAACCAACACTTCTAGACTTCGTAGTATTTTTTCACCGCCTTTGCCTTCGCCTTCAAAGGACTCCGCACCACCATCAACTACTATGCCGCCACCGCAGAAGCCAGTTCACCACCATCCTAATACCCCTTCCGTTGAAACCATTGTTCATCGTCTTAGCACACCCATTATCCCACTATCACCATTGCCTCCTACCCCACCACTTAGTACACCTGAAGATCATACCTATCACAAAACTGAATCCTCTCAACCTGCTACTAAATCATCTCCTAAATCAGCTCCTAAATCAGCTCCTAAACCAGCTCCTAAACTTACTCCTAAACCTACTCCTAAACCCGCTCCTTCAGAGCAATTTCAATTATTACAAGAACAGCGTCGTAGGGCATTTAGCCGTCCCACTACTTGCCCTGAAATGCTTACTAGGGGAATTAAGAAGGATCACCTTGTGGGAGGAAATGTGTAAAAAACGAAAGTTTTTGCCGTGTACATGTCGTAAAACACATTTCTGAACCACAAGTGACAGAAACCCCCACTGTTGAATACCAATCCAAAATTATTGGTGTGAAAGGAAAATAGGCTTAAGAGAGGTTGTGTCTATTTTTTTGAAAGTGTTATTGACAACGAACACATTTTGGCAACTTGTAACGGCGTAAGATATAATATTAAAGTGATTGCATCCTTGCGCAAAGAGAAATCCGTTTATGAGTTAGACTCTAAAGACTATCTCCTCAGACACAAACTGGATGGTATTACAAGGTGGGGGCGTAGCAAGTAAATTCACATAGCTTTTTCCAAATTATTGCTTAAAAAATACTGTGGGAGAAACACAACGCGTTATAGCGTTGTGTTTCTCCCCCATTATTTTTTAACACTCTAAGTCTCGTGACCTACTTTCATGTGAGTAGTGAGTAAAGGATGGTTCTGTGTCTGTCTGCATTCCTTCGGTCAATGACTGGACCGGAAAGGTCAATGACCCCCCCCCCCCCCGAAAAAATGGAGCCCCCCCCCTTCCCCCACCACTCCTTCCCCCACCACTCCTTCCCCTACCACTCCTCTGGGTGAATGGCCGGTCATGACCGGTTGTCTACCTACATCTAACCGTTACACTAGCTACTCCAGAGTCTTCATTCCAATCCGTGAGGCCACCACCGCAATATGCCTACTCTATTAGAATTATGTTTGCGACAGATAGTTTCAAATATAGTGTTGGTGGAACTTGCATTTCAAGATGCAAACCTTCCACTAACACTACGTCAAGAAGTGTATTCTTTTTATAAAGAAAATTTTGGAGTTTTTCATTACCTTCAGTATAAATTTATGGATGGAACAAAATATGTGTCCAGAATGCGGTTCGGCTGCAATAGGAAATGGATTATTGGATTTTATAATAGATGTGGAATTTATGAATACAAATCTTACTTGTCATACAAGTTTATCATCCCAGAAGAAGAAAAATGCGATATTTGCGCACTTAATTTGTACAAGTTTATACAAGCCGATCCTGCTGAAATCCATTTGGAAAACAACAGTGAAGTCCCTTATTTTTTTATGGCTTAAGCTCCATAGCAGTCCACCAAACCCAGCCAAACGGCCCTTTTCAGGGCCACCTAAGACTTAAATTTAGGGATGTAAGCTATTTAGCTTACATGCGACTTAGCAGAAATAAGTTCTGCTACATGGCTAGTTTGATCCGTGTAGTAGTAAGCAAAGGAGGGTTCTGTGTCCGTCCCACTCCTTAGGGTTAATGACCGGACCTGAAAGGTCAACGACCCCCCCCCCCCCGAAAAAATGGAGGCCCCCCCCCGAAAAAATGGAGCCCCCCCTTCCCCCACCACTTCTTCCCCCACCTCCTGGACCAATGACCGGTCATGACCGGCTGGTAACCCCTCTCAATTGCATACCGTTATAAAAGCTGAGCCGGCTATGGCTAGTGTTTCATTCTGGTTTCTTCCACCGCTCTTGTTGCTTTGTTTCTGCCAGTCTTAATATTTTTATTTTTTAAATGCTTCCTTACCCTAATGACAACTTTAATCCTTCTGAAAACGCTGATGTTTTTCAACCACCTGAAGATGATGTAGTAGATGATTTCCAACAACAAGAAGAAAATGACAGTGAAGATGAAATTGAACATGAAGAAAATGTGATAGAAAATATGGATAGTAGCAGTGAAGATGAAATTGAAGATGACAGTGAAGATGACAGTGAAAATGAAATTAATGAAATTGAAATTTTATCATGTAAGCAATACATAGTTAGTTATTTGAAGTAAGGAAGCTAATGAAATATTTATATTGGATTCATAGTTGGAAAGTGGCTTAATAACCACATTACCCTTTCCCCACCTCCACCCTATCCCTTCCCAATCCTTATTCCTTCCCCCTCCCCATATTTAAAATTTATAAAAGGCGGGCTATGAACCTTCAGGTTTTTAGTCTGTACTTGCACTTTGTGCTGTCAAGTACATCACAGCAAATATGCCTCCTAATGTGAATTACCATTTTAATTCTTCTGAAATTTCCGATGTTTTTCTACAACCTGAAGACATTTTAAATAATGGTAGTGAGAGTGAGAGTGAAGACGATGATGATTATAGTGTTGAACTTAGTGAAGAACGTAAAGTTATAGCAATTGATCCACAATTTCCATTTGATACAATAGAAAAATTTTTTGGTTGAAGCTAATAAATGGTTAAATTTAGGATGTTATATACGAATTGACTCTTTTATATTGTATGGTGATAGTCATTCTTTCCTTGTCACACCAAATGACAGAGACCGCATGTTGCAGTGGGCACAATCTATGATGGAGTGCTATGAACAAGGTGTGGACACTGGTGGCTATTTTCTTGCACAAGTAGTGTAATAACAAAATTACCTTTCCCCCACCCTACACCCTATCCCTTCCCAATCCTTATTCCTTCCCCCTCCCCATTTTTAAAATTGATAAAAAGGCAGGCTATGAACCTCCAAGTTTCTAGTCTGTACCTACACCTTGCGGCATCAAGATGCTTACCAGACTTGATGGTTTCATAGCCAATGATATTAATATATGGAGTTTAATAACAAACTTACGGATAAAAATTGAAGAAAAAATTATGGCAAACAATGAGCTAGGAGTTATTGTTTTTGTTTCATTAGTAGAACATTTTGAAATTTTGTATAGTATAAAAGTAACAATTAACAATATTAATGAACTATTTCCTTGGACAATATTTATTCGCAATAAAATTGAAGAGCAGAAAATCATAGTGGATGTGACAGCAATGAAATATAACCTAGATAGAGAAGAATAGATACTAACCCCCCTCCCATTCCTTTGTTTTGCAAAAATAGTGGGGGTAGGAGTATATATAAGACTAAGTAAGCGATACATAGTTTGTTATTTGAAGTAAAAGAAGTAGTAAATAAACATGTTGTCTAAAGATACTCCATTTATTAATTATTTTGAAGTTAAAGATGTTTTTGAAAGCACAAATGAAATACAGGAAGAAAACATAGAGGAAAATTATAATGAAACTAATAATGATTCTACGATGGAAGAGGAAGAAATGGTACAGATTGAACAAGAAATATTTGAAGAAATGATAAACGATAGTGATGAAGATATAATTAAGGAAGCTATTGAAATATTTATATTGGATTCATCGTTGGAATCACCCATATCACCTTTACTGTCTTCTGAATCTGAATCTGAATTGGACTAAGGTACCCCCACCATTTTGAAGAAGTAGTGGGGGAAAAATATCCCTACCACAAGTTAAAAGTTGGTGGGGGAATGTTTATAAATGTGTTAAATATTTGTGCAGGAGATCAGTCTTAGGGAGACTAGTGACTGAAGATGTTTCGTAAAATACCTTTTGATCCTTCATACTACAATCTGTTTGATATACATCGTTTTCCAGACATTGAGGAGAAATTGTACAGAAAATTTTGTTCTCTACTCGATAAACCACAAAAACTACCACCTAATACTTTTACCTACAAGCTACCCATCATGGACAAGGACGATGTAAGCAAAATACCATTAGTTCAAGTGAAATTTTTGGAAGAAAAAATTCTTGTTTGTGTGAGAGAAGTGTTTCATAATGATTATTCAAAAAGATTGGCTTTCGACTTTATT
Source organism: Neoaliturus tenellus (assembly GCA_030545055.2). Lineage (NCBI taxonomy): Eukaryota > Metazoa > Arthropoda > Insecta > Hemiptera > Cicadellidae > Neoaliturus > Neoaliturus tenellus. The sequence continues at coordinate 24,322,644 of CM061532.1, read as the reverse complement.
CAAGAACATGCAGGATCTGAAAGAGAACAATATCCAGAACCATATTACAAATATCTTTTCGAGAATGGAGCGAGTGTAACGGTAGAAATAACCATTACATTAGTATAACTCTCCCCACCACTGACGTCTCCCCACCATTGGCATCCCCCCCTACTGACTTAAATTTGGTGGGGGAATGTGGATAAATGTGTTGACTATCTGTGCAGAAGCTCACTCTTCGAGAAATTGTTGATCAAAATGTTTCATCATGTACCTTGTGATCCGACTTCTTCCATCAGGGAAAAACAAAGATTAAAACGACTAGAAAAAGAAAGACAAGACCGAGAAGATATGAAGATGGAATTCAATAGACTACAATTTCAAATACCAGGAATTGAACTTGGAGCACCAAGATTGAAAACTCTCCACTGGGCTGGAAGTTATATCAAATTTTTGAAAGTACAAGTTGAAGCAAGAGATCTAAAATTGAAAAGATTAGAAATGGAAAATCGAGAATTGAAGAAATTAATATCACACATGTCTGGTAATACAACTGTTCAAGAAGGTGAAGAAGAAGGAAAAGAAATTTTAGGAATCTAAATTATCAGCACCCCTTTTAGAGAATAGGGAATAGATCACTTTGTGGTAATGTAATAACATGCCGCTTAGTGATCTATTCCCAGTTCTCACTTAATATCCGATGACCTTGACCTACATAAAAGTGGTGGGGGTAAGAGCATATAAAGAGATAGTTATGGATATAACTTTCAGTACAAGTCTAACACTATGGACAGCTTGTTAGTTTTGTGTTTACAACAAATTATTAATAATGGGTTTCTTTACCATCATATAATAAGAACAAATAAATGTGAAATACCTCAACCAATTCGTGAAATGCTCATCAAATTTAAGAAGGACAATTGTGGATTTGGTATTTATCTTGCTTATATTTTTGAAGATGGAACACAAATGTGTCATGATTGTGGAAAAGCATCTGTTTTAGATTTTGAACAATTTGAAGACGATGGAGGTAAATTAGTTCACCTTGTAAAAGGCCAAGTGATGAAATTTGAAACAGTTAAGAAAAAATGTAACATTTGTGCACAAAATTTGTTTGAATTTATTAAGTATAGTGCATTGAAATCATAATACCCCTTCTACATATGAAGAAGGTGGGGGAAAGGAGTGGAGATTATAAAGTGGTGGGGGAACATGTATAAATGCAGGTTGTTTGAAGAGACTTTTAATATTGTTGCAGCATTTGTTCAAACAACATGCAGTTTGAAGTTCAGCATTTCAAAATTAAATACGAGGAATGGACCTCAGTTGCAGAATTTATCAAATCCAAAGAAGATAGTAACATGTTAGTTCAAGTAGTTTGTTACACCCATAATGAAGAAAGCCATGTGAAGGTGATGAACTACCTCAATACTCCAAATACTACTTCAAGAAGCCCAGAATTTATTAAGTATGTGAAGGAAGAAGATGCAGATGTAACATTAGAAGTCTGGTACAAAATTTGAAATGTGAAAAGAAGAAAATTATTGTGGTGGGAGGAAATGTACAAGTTAGTGGTGGGGGAAATGAGATAAAACCGGCAAAATTGTAGAACAGAATTCACTCTATACAACGATGGAGCATCCTTCCACAACACCTGTATTGGCATCTGAGGATTGGCATCAACCAAATACTTCAAGTTTAAATTGTTATGAAAATCAGAAGCCTAGTACTTCAAATTCAAATTGGTATGAAAATCAGCTACCTAGTACTTCAAGTTCAATTTGGTATGAAAATCAGCAACCTGCCACTTCAAGTGTAAATTGGTATGAAAATCAACAAATTACTACTTCAACACAAAATTTGTATGAAAATCAACAGCCGACAACATCAACTCATTTTTGTACATCAGTATTTAAAGTATCAAAGCCCCATACAGATTGTAATAAGTTAATATCAGCTCAATCAGGAAGAATCAGGAAAAACACATACATGAGAGAAAGGTGCAAGAAAGAAATGATAGAATTTACAAAATAACAGTTAACAGTTCCCTCTATTAAAGTGGGATGTACTAGAATAAAAACTTTGGAAGCAACCAATGCATATTTGTTGGAATTGTTAGAAAGAATTGAAAAGTTGGAGAAGAAGAATGAACATTGTAAAAAGTAAACACTCATTCCCCCCAAGAAAAACAAAAAAAAAAAAAAAAATAATAAAATAGTAAAATGAAAAAAAAAGTAGATGTAGAATAGAGAGCGAGGAATAGATCACTTTGTGGTAATGGACTAACATGCTACTTAGTGCTCTATTCCTCGTTCTCGCGTTATATTGGATGACCTTGACCTACATTAGTAGGGTGGGGGAAATTGAAAATGGTGGGGGAAAGTGTATAAAGGACAAGCCTACTATAGAGGAATCACTCTGAAAGTAAACTTGTCAGAAGTATGGACTTGACCACAAGCAAAGAAGATAGAAAACAAAGATTTCGAGAAATGGCTAAAGTAAGAGAGTCAAGAATAAGGTTGAGATTTTACAAACTACAGAGATTGATTCCTGGTGTTAAGTTAGGAGAAATACGATCAAGAACGGTAGACATGGCGGCTGATTACATCAGTTACTTACAATCGGAATTAATGATAAAGGAAGCAAGAATAGAAGAGCTGGAGCACAAGATAAAACAACATATTGAAACATCGAACAGTGAACCTATAAATTGTGTAATAAAAGAAGAAGATGTAAAAGACTTAAATTAAACAAAACAAAAAAAAAATGAACTTGGACTTTGGTTATTGATTGGACACTTCTTAGAGAATGGGGAATAGATCACTTTGTAGTAATGAATCATCATGCTGCTTAGTGATCTATTCCCAGTTCTCGCTTAATCAAAAATGACCTTGACATACTTACCAAAATATCATATAAGCCGGATCAAAAACAGTTATTCCTCATTTACTGGAAATGGCTCCTGTGGACAACACCGATTATCCAAGGAAATCTCTGATTGAAATATTGTATAAAATTCAATTAGAGGATTTAAATATGGAAGAAGATGAAAATAATAGCGAAACATCAGAAGTAGAAACTATAAATGATATGGATGTGGATGTAACAACATCAGAAGAAGAAAATGCCAATGATGTGGAGAATGAAAATTTGGATATGGATGTAGTAATATCAGAGTCTTCGTCATCATTTGAATATGAAGAAATACATATTGAAACTCCAATTCATATAGAGAATACTAATGAAGAATCTGTTTGTAGAAGATTAATATTTTGTCCAAGACGTTTGTTTTCTTCTGAAAGTGAAGAAGAAGAAGATGAAATAGTAGTGGGGGAACTATTATAAAAGAAGGAAAGGGAGAGCTCATTTCATTTCTTGGCGAAATTTTGAAGAGTGAACACCACCAAACATGTATCATTGCGATAAATGTTTGGAATCGTTTAATGATGATATTCTGTTAGAAATACATAAGGAACTAATTCACAACAACATAGAAGAACAAGAAGAACAAGAAGAACAAAATGAAATAACAGCAAGACCTACAACAACTTTACCAAATTTACAAGTATCAGCTTTACCCGGAAAGGTAGTAATGCATCATAAGATTCAAAATGAAGATTTAAACTTAGAAGAATTTATTAGAGAAGCAAAACCAATCATCAGTAGAACTTTAAAAGAAGAATTAAAAAGATTAAATTTTCTCAAATTTGGATTACTACTAGAAGCTATGTTTATAAATGTACAAGAAGAATTATCACCAAGAGGATTTATAACTAAAAATCAAACTATCATAGGAAGTTCAGACATTGATTCAATAGTTGAAAAATGTATAGAAGAAATATTAACTAAAATTTAGGAACATGAAGGACGAGGATCAGGGTGGAGTCTTATAAGTATTGAAGGATTAGATATAAGAGTTCATAAACATGGATATGGACTAATGGGATCTAGTTATATTCGTTTACCAAAAATAATTGAGGATACAAGATCATGTGTTAATGTGAAAAATCAAGATAACGAATGTTTTAGATATGCGATGACATGTAAATTTGTACCAAATCATTGTAATGAACCAAACCAGCACTATGAAAATCAAAGATATAGATATAACTTTCAAGGAATTAGTTATCCTGTATCACTAAAAGATATATCAAAATTTGAGAAGAAAAATCCCGGCACATCTATTAATGTTTTTGGATTAGATAGTTCAAATAAAGTTTATCCTTTACGTATTGCTAAAGAAGAGCTAGCAGATCATACAGATTTACTACTACTAACACAAGGAGATGTATCTCATTATGTGTATATAAAGAAATTTGACTCTCTTGTTAATAAACAACTTTCAAAAAATCGAAACAAAAAGCTGATTTGCAAAAGATGTTTTAATTTCCAACGAGAAGGAAGACAAGGAATGGAATGGTTACAAGAGCACAAAAGATTATGTAACAATAATTATGAAGCAAAAATTATTTTACCTTCAGAAAGCAGAGCATTTGTTACATTTCAAAAAGTTCATCATCAATATCGTATCCCTATAGTTGTATATGCGGATTTTGAATCAACACTAATTCCTATAGAAGATGAAAATTGTGAAGCTAGAAAAAGTGTCAAATATCAAATGCATAAACCAAATAGTTTTTTTTTAATGGTTAAATCAACATTATCAGAAGAACATTTAAACCAATATGGATTAACTTCAGAACCTCTAGTATATCGTGGTGAAAATGTGGAAACAATATTTCTTGACCATTTATATTTAATAGCTGAAAATGTACAAAGATTATATACAAATATCATACCAATGAAACCGATGGAGGAAGAAGAGGAAATTCAACATGAAAATGCAACTTATTGTTTCTTATGTAAAAATGAATTTACCATTGACAATTATAAAGTTAAAGATCATGACCACCTTACAGGTTATTACAGGGGTGCTGCTTGTAATAAATGTAATTTGAGCTATCGTTTACCACTATTTATTCCTGTGGTTCTGCATAACCTCAGTGGGTATGATGCTCATTTTATAACACCTGAATTAGGAAGAGACGATGGTTCGATAGATGTGTTGGCTGAAACTTCAGAAAAATTTATAAGTTTCTCTAAAACAGTTGGAAATGTCAAATTAAGATTCTTAGACTCCTACCGATTTATGCCGTCGAGTTTGTCTAAACTTTCTGAAAATTTAAGGAAACAAGATTTTATTGAAACAAAGAAGATTGTAAGTAACGACAAACTGGATCTCGTACTTCGGAAAGGTGTTTTCCCATATGATTATATAGACAGTTTAGAAAAGTTTAATGAAACATCACTTCCGCCAAAAGAAGAATTTAAAAGTAAACTATACGACATGGACATATCTCAAGAGGATTATGATCATGCATGTAAAGTATGGAATGAATTAGGATTTACAACATTGGGAGAATATTCAGATTTTTATGTTAAATTAGATGTAACTTTATTATGTGATATAATGGAAGAATTTAGAAATACGTGTTTTGCAGCATATGGATTGGACCCTCTTCATTCATACACTTCACCTGGACTAGCATGGCAAGCCATGTTGAAAGAAACAAATTGTAAATTACAACTTCTTACTGATATAGATATGGTTTTGATGTTAGAATCAGGAGTTCGAGGGGGATTGACACAAAGTGTAACCAGACATGTTAAGGCGAATAACAAGTATCTGCCCGATTATGATGCATCAAAACCAACGACATTCCTAGGTTATTTCGATGCAAATAACTTATACGGATGGGCAATGTCAAATCCCCTTCCATATGATAATTTTAAATGGATAGATCCAGAATCGATTGGAAACATTATGGATTTACCAAAGCATGGTGAAACTGGTTACATTTTTGATGTTGATTTTGAATATCCTGAACATCTTCACGATCATCATTACGATTTACCACTTCTTCCAAAGACTGAAATTTCCCCTACTGGAAGATGGCCGAAATTATTAATGACTTTAAACAATAAGTCTAGGTATGTTGGACATTATTGGATGATACAACAGGCTTTAGACTTGGGATTAAATATTACAAAAATTAATCGAATACTACAATTCTCTCAATCTTGTTGGTTGAAACCATACATTGACAACAACACAAGAAGAAGAGCTGCCGCTACGTCAAGTTTTCAAAAGGATTTCTTCAAACTGATGAACAATGCAATATTTGGCAAGACTTTAGAAAACAAAAGGAAACATAAGAATATCAAATTAGTGATCCAGTAAAATTACAGAAACTAGTGCAACAACCAAACTTTGGTTCATCCGTAATTATAAATGAAAATCTTGTCGTCATTTCTATGAACAAAAAATCAGTTCTATTGGATCGTCCTTTATATCTTGGAATGTCAATATTAGATATTTCTAAAACACACATGTACGAGTTTTATTATAAGAAGATGGTTAATTATTATGGAAGAGATAATATTGGTATTGCATATATGGATACAGATGCACTTATTTACTGGATTAAAACAAATGACATGTATGAGGATTTACGAACCTTTGTATATAAAGATGATTTTGATTTTTCCGATTATCCTAAGGACCATCCAAATTATGACTATGACAAAAACAAAAAAGTATTGGGAAAATTTAAAGATGAAACAAATGGTGTGCCAATGATGGAAATTGTAGCATTGATGTCCAAACTGTATTCGTTTCAACTGTACATAAACGAAAGGAACGAACATCAAGTCACGAAGAAAGCCAAAGGAATAAAGACATCTTTCCTAAAGAAGAATGTACAGTTTCAACATTATAAAAGATGTTTGTTTGAAAATGTTGAAACAACTGCAACATTCAACACTATTAGAAGTTATAACCACCAACTTTTTAGTGTCAAACAAACAAAGTGGGCATTAAGCTACAAAGACGACAAGCGATATATTTTAGAAGATAAAATTAATACTCTACCATTTGGCCACTATTCCTTAAACCCTATCGACCAGTAAACCTATTCTTCGTCCTTTACCTTCTTCCTTTTTCCTTTCCGTAAAAAAGAGGGGACATGGCAAGCCCAATGCCATGTTCCCTCTTTTTTACACTAATATTAAATGACCTTGACCCATATTTCAACTATATATATAAGAGAATAAACCATTGTATGGATCAGTATTTCTACAAACAGTGTGCAAGCAACACTTTAAGATGGAAAGTGTAAAGGATAAGATTGTAAATGAACTACATAAACCAGCAAGAAGAAGATTTCCAAGAAGAAGTACAATCATTAAGGGAATGAATGATCTTTACCAAGCTGATCTTATTGAAATGATACCACACAGTAAATTAAACAAAGGATTTAAATATATTTTAACAATTATAGACTGTTTTACTAAAATAGCTGATGCTTTACCGTTGAAGGACAAGACTGGTAAAAGTGTTACCAAAGCTATGGAGACAACAATACAAAGAAATAAATTTAAAATTAAACATTTACAAACGGATGATGGAAAAGAATATTTTAATAAAGATTTTGGAGCTTTGATGAAAAAATATAAAATAAATCATTATTCTACAAATTCTGAAGTTAAAGCTTCAATAATTGAAAGATTTAATAGAACATTAAAAGGAGCTATGTATAAACAATTTTCAAAACGAGGATCATATGTGTGGTATGACATATTACCACAACTTATAAAAGAGTATAACAACAAATATCATCGCACCATTGGAATGAAACCTATCCAAGTAAACAGTGCTAATGCTAAAATTGTATTACAACGCATCAAAAATAATACAACAACAAAAATAGAAAAGTTACAACCAAAAAAGTTTAAGGTTAATGATAAAGTTCGTATAAGCAAATACAAAGGTGTATTTAGTAAAAGATATCTGCCAAATTGGACTAATGAAGTATTTACAATTTATAAAGTGCAACCAACTATACCTGAAACTTACATTTTAAAGGATAATAGGGGTGAATTACTTCAAGGTGGATTCTATGGACATGAGTTGTTAAAATCAACAGTTGGTGATGTATATCTTGTTGAAAAGGTTTTACAAAGGAAAAAGGATATGGTTAAAGTTAGGTGGTTAGGATTTGATAAAAGTGAAGACTCTTGGATTCCTTCAAAAGACTTGGTATAGTTATTAAATAGCTCATTATGTGTTTAACCTTTAAACAAGATGGAGATTGTACAACAAAAAGATCGATTTAATATTAATAATATTGATGAATTGACAGTTGACAATAATAAGTTAAATCATGGTAAACATGGTGAATTACTACCAAATACTATAAGATGTTTAATAACTGGTCCTTCAAATTGTGGAAAAACTAATGTTGTCTTTAACCTTATAACTAATCCTAAAGGTTTACGCTTTAACAATATATATATTTTTTCAAAATCATTGCAACAACCAAAATATCAATTATTAGATAAAATACTTGCAAGTGTACCTGAAGTGAATTTCTACAAGTTTAATGCTAGTGAAACAATAATGCAACCAAGTGAAGCAAAACCATTTTCCATTTTTATATTTGACGATGTTTCTTGTGAAAATCACGATACTATAAGAAATTATTTTGCTATGGGAAGACATAATAATATTGATAGCATTTATATTGGTCAAACATACAGTAAAATTCCAAAACAACTTATAAGAGACAATGCAAATATGTTGATCATCTTTAAGCAAGATGAGACAAATTTAAAGCATATATATAATGATCATGTTAATGCGGATATGCCATTTGATAAATTTAAAGAAATGTGTGGTAAAGCATGGAATGAAAAATATGGATTTCTCGTTATTATGAAAGAAGAAGATATTAAAAATGGTAGATATCGTATAGGATTTGATAAATTTGTATTAATACGTTGAACTACCTATGCTACATCTAGTAACACGTTGAACTTCACAGTGTAAACATGGTGAATCAAGAAAAACTATTAAAAGAAATAAAATCACTCAGTGATTCTATTAGGATAAAGAATCGTGCATTAAGGATGGGTTTAAGTGAAAGAGAAGAATTTTTAGAGAATACATTTAAACCTATCACGGAACCTTTAAAACAGATATCAGAAACTATTGGTAAACCTCGTTATGAAGGAGATGTTTTACTACCAGTTTCTAAACAAGAATACAAGCATTAAAAAAAGAAGATGATGATGATGATTCATATACAAGTGCTAGTGAACAAGAAGAAACAAAAGATGAAGAAGAATCAATTGTTGAAAAGGAAGAACAGCCAATACCTGAAGCAGAACAATCTATTCCAAATTTAACTCAATTGAGTAGTGATATATTACAACATGGACCTCTTGGACGAAAATATATAATGAAAATGCTACATGACATGAAATCAAATCCAAATTTAAGTAAATCACATGTATATGGAGCAAGAATTGATGGAAATGAATTGAAAATTGGTAACTCTAAGCTTGAAGTAACTCAAGACGATTATATCATTATTGGTGATCATAGATATAAAGGAACAAAAGGATTATATGAATTAATTTTTAAAAATATACCAATAAAATATTCAGCAAAAGATTTAAATACTTTTAAAGAAATTTTACAAAATACTAACGCTCATAAAAGAAACTACTCAAAGGATGCAATGATTAATCGTTCACGTGCAACAAAATATAGTATTGTTATAAAAAAATTGTTTCCCCCACGAAAATTACCAACATTACGTACCACACCGGCTGTGAGACAACCTTTAAAAAGAAAATCTTTATCACTTATGGATTTATCACTTCTTGAACAACATGGTAAAAAGAGTAAAGGAGATACTTCAACATCTGGTAAAGGATTAATGAAAAATCTATACAATACAAATGTTATCTATTACAACGACATCAATAAATTAGTTGACAGAATGAGACTATTGCATGAAGCTATGGAAGCCGGTCATACTGGTTTAAATAATGAATGGGTGGCTCTAGTTGATGAACTTAAAAATCGTGGCATAATTGTATAATTGTCCGCAAATATAAAGAAGTTACAAGTATAAGATGTATCAGTTCTAACATGAGCGTCGACAAGTTCGGACGCTACTCCGCATTAGGAGTGCAAGTTGGAGAAGACAGAAAAAGAAGCGGATTACCGCAAACACCTGAAGGTGACTATAACATAAGTAATAAACGTTTAAAATTAGTTAAAGATCCAGAAGAAGATACTGATGGAGCAAATTTAAAGACAGTAAAAGAAGCTACTTCAACATCATTGAAATTACATAAGAATACTTATGATGTTAAATCACATAGATTAATTAATGTTGGTAAACCAACTGAAGGTTCTGATGCAATTACTAAAGAGTACTTATCATCTGAACTTTCAAATACTTTAAAATTGCAATGGGGTAACAACTTAAAAGATGGACAAACATATGATGCTGGAAATTATAGAATAACCAACGTGGGAAATCCCAAAATGATAAAGATTCAGTTAATAAAGAATATTTACATTCTATAATACCGGAAAAATCTAAACATGGATATTCTTTTTATAAATTTATTATAAATGACATTGGATACCCAAAGGAAGACGGTGATGCTGTAAACCTAAAATACATCAAGGACAACTGTATTTTACAAGATGTTAATGAAATCGATTGTCATGGTAAAACATTGACAAATGTAAAGTTTGGTTCTCAACCAAAAGATGCTGTTACTATGGAACAATTATCTAAAGAATTAAAAAAGGAAACATCCAATTTTGTAAAACATGAAGATGCCGTGTTAAAGCGGGGAGATAAATTTATACATGGAAATGAAAAGTTTAATTTAATGCAAGGAAATAATGATGAATGGGATGCAGGACATAAAACAATAACAAATGGAAGATATTTTATAAAAGATTCAGATGTACCTCTAATGGTACAAACATTAATTGCGAGTGGTGGTGCATTAGGTACATACAATGGTCGTAATAGAAGAATAAAAGATATTTATCCTGGTTACGAAGAAAATGATTGTGTTACAATGAAACAAACAATAACTTGGGATAAACACTTTGGGACCCAATATGATGCAAAGATGAAGAAAATAATTAATATTTTACCAGGTGAAGATTCAAATGATGCTGCTACTATTGGACAAGTCATAAAAACATCAAAAAGTGATTCAACAGCTTACACATGTAATGATAAACGTATTATGCAATTACATGATCCTCAACATCCAAAAGATGCTGTAAATTTAGATTGTTTAATAAGAATAGTGGGCAATTTACTTATTGATACCCATAATCATATAGCTAGTACAACGAGTCATGTGATAATTCAACCCGATGAACGGGAAGCTTGGATTAAAAATAGAATTATAAATCAGTATATCATTAATTTGAATAACTAAGTGTTTAAATATATAAAATTATACATAACTTATTCATTTATATAAAGTATCTTGTGGAGTAAACACGCCAGTTTATATAAGACTACATAATGAAGGCTGTATCACTCAGTCATCATCAAGACAGCAACAAGAGAGGACGTGGTATAACTTCAGCTGCGTTATCCCTGCTTAAACGGATACCTGTTGGTGCTATTGTAAATCGAGCGATAGACGCTCTACCATACGAATTACATATTCCTGGAGGTTATCAATATTGTGGACCTGGAACTAAGTTGGCAAAACGTTTAGCAAGAGGAGATCCTGGAATTAATAAATTAGATCAAGCTTGCAAACAACACGATATAGCATATTCAAAGTTTAAAGATTCAACAAATAGATCAATAGCAGATAAAATTCTAGCAGAAAAAGCTTGGCAAAGAGTAAAATCAAGTGACGCAAGTATTGCAGAAAAAGCAGCGGCTTGGGCAGTAACAACAGCCATGAAGACAAAAGCTAAGTTTGGTGGTGGAAGACGACGTCGCAGAGGAAGACCTGCAAAAAGAAGAGCTCCAAAAAAAGGTGGAAATATTAGAAAGAGACGTCGTAGAACTCGTAAAGCAAAAGTAAAAAAGGCTTCTGTTTGGTCAATGGTAAAAAACGGAGCAGGTTTATACCTAAGACCGTACCGTGTGTACTAAATAAAAAGAATCAATTGATAATTCCAAATAAAGCCTTAACTAATCATCAGTTAAATGATTATGTAAAATGTTTGAAAATACCATTCTTTCGAGGAGTTTTTATGAAAGATGCATTACCAACTAAAATATGGAAAAATGAAACTGGAATAGTAAATTTGGATTCCACCTATGGTCCAGGCACTCATTGGGTATGCTATAAAAAGCTCGGACAAACCGTTTACTACTTTGACAGTTTTGGCAATCTACCACCGCCGAAAGAACTTCAACATTACTGTATTTTCAAAACTCCAAAAACATTTTTTACAATTACAAAAGAGAACAACCTAACAATACTGAAATATGTGGACATTTATGTTTGGAGTTTCTAGCGAAAAGTGTCAGTCACCTTTAAGATGTCATCGTATACAGTGTCACTGAGTGGAAATTCATCCACGTTAAAAAGTACTCTATTCCCAGCATTGCGTTTATCCAAGGAAAGATTATGGGAAGCGGCATTACTTGATTTGACTACCTACAATTCAATTCCTAATGTTACAGAAGGAAAAAACAATTTACTACATTATTATGAAACTAAGGATGCTGCAGGAAAATACTCAGAATTAAAAATAATTACATTTCCTACGGGAGCTTATGAAATTGATGATATAAACCAATTATTACAGAAAAAACTCGGAGAAGATAATATCACAATCAAAGGAAACAATAATACTTTAAAAGCAGAAATAACTTCAAAATATTATATAGATGTCGGAATGAAAAACTCTATTGGCAGTTTACTTGGATTTACAGATACAAAAAAGAAAATCTTAACTCCTGGAACTACTCATTCAGGTAATACAACTGTTACAATATTAAAAGTAAATAGTATTGATGTAACATGTAATATTATACATGGATCATATAGAGAAGGAGTAAATAAGCATATCTTACATACATTTTATCCAACAGTTGCTCCAGGTTTTAAAATTGTTGAGAAGCCACAAAACTTGATATACCTACCATTAAACACCAGTTTCATTTCAGACATCGTACTGAACATATTGGATCAAGACGGTCATAGTGTTGACTTTAGAGGAGAAACAATTACTATACGAATACACATCAGAGCGGCGACATAAAAATCAACATGGGATTATCATTTAAACCACAACGGAAGAGTCGGGAGCTCAGTAGCTCCTCGACATTGGAAGAGTTAACATCAGACAACATTCGTTTTCTACAAAAGATTGGATTGAAACTTAACAACGATGGATATCCTGGATATATCTCAAGGACCGACATTCGACGAAACACTATGGGAGAAGGAATATCACACACACAACCCTTACACTTCATCAAAATTAAACAATAATGATGAAATAAGAATTCCCATTCAACAACAAGATATTTACACATTACCATGTGAAAGTTATTTGTACATCGAAGGAAGGGTATTAAAATTTAATGGAAAAACTGCTTCAACAGTTCCTTTTATAAATAACCCAATGGCATATCTTTTTGATGAAATAAGATATGAGATATCAGGGGTGACAGTTGATTCAACAAAAAAGGTTGGTATAACAACTATATTAAAAGGATTAACATCATTAACACCACATGAGAAGAATTCAATAGTCACCGCCGGATGGGTTGCTCCCGATAAAGACACTATAACACCTGCTTCCAACGGTCATTTTGATTTTCATGTACCTTTACGATTGCTTTTGGGATTTGCTGAAGATTACAAAAGGGTTATAATAAATGTTAAACAAGAATTAGTATTACTCAGATCTTCAACTAATAAGGACTTAATACTTGCAGACCCTGCAACTACGGAAGATAAATTGGAATGGCAACTACAATTGGATAAAGTTGTTTGGAGAGTACCTCATGTAAGATTGGCTGATGAACATAGAATAGTATTGTTAAGAAAGTTAAAATCTGACCGTGACATTGTGATGCCATTCCGAAGTTGGGAATTTCATGAATACCCTACATTACCTCAAACAGAACGACAAACATGGACCGTCAAGACATCAACTTACTTGGAACGTGCAAGGTACATAATACTTGGTTTCCAAACTAAGCGAAAAGATGTTATTACTGCAAATGCTGGTCAATTTGATCATTGTAAAATAAAGAATTGTAAAGTTTTCCTAAACTCTCAATTTTTTCCATATGACAATTTAAATGTCATGTTTAGTAAAAAACGTTTTTCCATTTTATATGATATGTACGCAAGATTTCAATCATCATATTATGGAAAGACTAATACACCACTATTATCACCTGATCAGTATTATTCCAAAGCTCCAATAATTGTAATCGATTGTTCAAAACAAAATGAATCAGTAAAATCATCAAGTGTTGATATAAAAATTGAAATGGAATTTGAAGAACCAGTAGCGGATGGAACTTCGGCATACTGTCTAATTCTACATGATAAAATAGTTACTTACACACCTCTGACCGGAATAGTGAAGAATGTACTTTAAGAAGAATTAGTATAACTACTGCAAAATATTGAGGTTAGAATTATCTTCCTTTATTGTTAAGGTTAGAATTTTGTTTCTAAAAGACAAGTTGAAAATAAACAATTTTGTAATTATATAAATTTCAAGGATTTTACAAAAAAATATAAAAGCAAGAAAATAATTAGTAGAAACTTCATTCTATCTTCAACCGTCGTATGGGAAACATCGTTCGCAAGATGAATTCTACTAACGGAGAAGAAAATACACCTCTAATGGATGAAAATAGTTCTGATATAGAAAAACAAGTTGAACAAGAAATAGATGAATTCCTCAAGTTTAACAAACATAAGAAGAGAGAAGAAGAAGGAGAAGCTGAAAAAGAAGTAAAATGAAAAAAGGTTGAAGTTAACATTACAACAAATATTTTAACAGAAGTATTTCTTCGAATTTTCTACCCTATTTCTTCATGCATGACAAAAAGTATATCGGTTGGAATTGTAAAATCATTGGATTATTCACCAATTGTTATGTTAAATCAAGGAAGTAAAATGGTTATCTTTACTGAAACTTCTTGGGATTCTCTGATGAAACATTTACATCTTTTGGAATGTTATTTAACTAACAACACATTTGGAAAAAGAACAAGATTAAGTTTATTAGAATCAAATATTGAAGTTGATATAATCAAACATCGTGGAGGACAAGTTGTTCGCTTCAAAGATTTAACTAGACATGATGTAAAATTACATTTCACTAAAGAAGAATTTTACACTTTAAGTTGTACTACCGGTCCTGTCACTAGATACTTAAAACAACTAGTGTTTTCAAGTACAATAATTAAAGATTATCTAATTGATACATTGGACAGACAACCATTTATTCCAATTTTATATGGTCCTGTAGATACTTCAATTTTTAATCGAATACCTCAAGAAGTAGATATGTGGAGACAATTAAACAACTATCACACCAATTTTAATATAAACGAAGAAGCACAAGAAATAAAAGAAGAACAATCGTGTTTGTAATAACAGTTAGTTGTTGATGAGACTTCATCATGAACAAACGGGTTTCGTTTTCTACTGCATCACAGTTAATGGAAGTTAAAAGAGGTATAATTGAATTTCAAGCTTTTCGAGGGAATGATGGAAATTTCATTATTAAAGAATTAGTAATTTTGGATATGAACACATCTGTAATTTATCATTACTTGTTCAAACCTCCATTTCCATTCAATAAACTAACAACTAAAGCGAAAGTTACAAACAAATGGTTAAACAAACATTTTCACAACTTAAAATGGGATGAAGGTTTTATTCATTATAACATGATGCCACATATTATGAATCATTATTGTAAAGAGTTTAAAACTATCTACACAAGAGGATTGGAAAAAGCAAATTGGATACAATCATTTACAAGCAATGAAGTGATAAATGCAATAATAGATAGAGATTTCCAATGCTACTTTAATGAACTTTGTATTTCATCAAAAAGTTTTAAACATCGAAGGTCACAGTGTGCTTTGAAGAATGCCTACCGCTTGAATAATTTCCTTCAACAAAGTGGTGGGGGTAGCGTCAGTGGTGGGGGTATTGTCAGTGGTGGGGGTAGTCTCGATAATAAAAGTGAGAGCGCTACCATGACACAGCATGACTATTACTCGAATCTCCGAAGAGACAACATCTCCAACGGATATTCTTATTAACAAGAAGATTAGCATCAGCAAAAACATTAAGATGGCATCAAACAACTTACTTCAAAATTTAGTTGAACAATTCAACGCTCATTCAAAATCAACAATCCTACCTACGAAGAAATGTTCCGAGCTGAAAGAAGAAAAACACTACATCATTCATACAATAAAGAAGATGGAAACTTCAGTAGGTGATGCTATAAATTGCACATTAAGCGAGGCACCTTATACAATTGGTGATGAAGCAAAATTTCAAATCTTCCTACCAAAGCGCTTCGTACAACTACTACAAAATGAAGATCTTCGTATAATTCAACCCGGCGCACTCTATTTGGTATCACATGGACCAAGTGGAAACAACTCTACTGAACTTACAATTCATGTAACACCTACTACTGATTAGTTTGTACATAAAATTGTAAATATTTCTTTGTATTTGTTTCTCAATAAATATGATATAAACCTAAAAAAAAATAAAAAAAAGCAACATATTGTAATGTGTTTGTACATTACAATATGTTGCTTTTTTTAAAAAAATCCATGGGATGACCTTGACCCAATTTTGTGTGATAATAAAAGTGAAAATCCACTTGTGAAATTCATCAGTCTACGACTACCTTTCGTACCGTACACATCTCACTCTCTATCACTAAATACAAAACTTCAACATGTCCCTAAAGGTTAAGTGTGCATCTTATGATACCAACACCATAACTACTTTTGAACAACTTGAAGATTTAACTAACGAAATGCGAGTTTTACTTACCGGTGGTTATCACTTAACTGTTGATGTTAGTGCTACTAATACAAGGATGTTCACTAAAACAAAATATTGCGATGATGAAATATTTTTTTCTACACAACCTACAACTTCTTCATCGCCAGCTGGTCAACATAACGTCAAGTTCCAGAAGTATAACCAATGTTGAATAACTTTTAATAAATAAAATTACAACTAAGGAATCACGTGATCAATGTCAAGTTCATAAAAAGGATGTAACACTTTGATAAATAATCATTCGCTTCTCAGCTCTCGCCACGACAAGATCTATTCTACAAAATGTTATACAGAATGATGATTGAACTTGATAGGAAAATCTATGGAAAAGATTATAACACTGTTGAACAAATGACTCAAGATTTAGATGTATTAACTAAAGAAGGATATCAAGCTAAATTAATTTTAAAATTTCCTGAAGTACATCCACTATCAACAGAAGAACTTATTGCTATGGCTAAGGCAGAGAGAGAAAAAAAGTCTGAAGAAAACAAACAGAAACAAACTTCCTAAATTTCAATAATCCTTACACTTGTAAGGTATAATTTTTTAAAACTCCATTTGGATGACCTTGAAATTACCCCTACCACTTTTCATAGTACATAAAACTCGCTATTCATCACTATACAATCTTATTCTTTCACTAGACTCCGCAGCGTCAACATGGAAGAGCAAAAATACAAGTACAAACCTCGTTACTGTTGTGAACAACAGTGTACAGATTTAGGACCAATGATGGTGGATGGGTTAGCTTGTACTAAATGTGAATTCTTCGGATCTTGTTATTGCAAATGTAAAACAAAACATTTACCGCCACCGGAATTGCGAACTTTCAAATTTTACAAATCAAGATATTTTCATACATGTTGTCCTCAAAGATGTTTCAAATTTCACCCTCTAGATCTTGCTCATTGGCAACGCACCAAGTCTCATCAAGATGATTTTTGTACACATATGATAAAAAGATGTAAATACAGATCAGATTGGTATTCCGATCCTGTAGAACCATCAAATGTTTAATTTCAGTTTTACACTCTTTTTTAAAACTTCAATTGAATGACCTTGAGATTTCCCCCACCACTAGTTCTAGTTTTTATATAATATTAAATCATTCCACTTCCAACACTCTAACTAAAAACATGGAAGGAAAATTTATCAAGTTTGAACATATAATAACTGACAGGGAGGAGATGGAAGAATTGTTTCAAAACTTACTTTCTGTCATTGACGAATATCCTATAAGATGGTTCAGAATTGTAGTTCAATATTTAAATCCTGGTGAATTGTTTTCTTCATCGAGTGAAGAAGATGAAACAACTACTTCGGTTCAAATAATTGAATTAAGAGACGAAGAAGAAGAACTAAACGTTTTATTCAATCATAAGCTCAAGGTCCCCTATATAGAAGCCCCCTCCCTAGACAGCCCCCCTCCCTAGACGCCTGCTCAAGGTCACCATTATATAAGCCCCCTCCCTAGGCGCTTATCCTCATTCGATTGCCAACTTTCTAACGATGAACACCTCTCCATTGGTACGAATGAATGCTAATTTTGAAATAAACTCAAAAGAAGATTTACAAGAAATATTTAATACTTTAAATGAACTTATAGATAAATTTAACACTATTACAATGAATTTGGAAATAACTTACGCTTGTCCTATTTGTGATAAGGTTCAAAGTTCTGATGAAGACAGTTTACTAAATCTTACTCCTCTTACCCCTCTACAGTCGGACACAACTTCTGAGGCAAATGATGAGCAGCATCTTTCCCCCACCACTTCTATGTAACAACGCTCTTTCCCCCCACCACTTCTTTATTTAACCGACATTTCCCTCTTTCCATTCTCATTCCATCGTCGCCTCTTCAACTATCAACATCGCTTGTTTCAAAATTTCAAAAAACACAAACATGATGGATATGATGGATGAAGTTCCATTTGTAACAAGGATGGAAGAGGATAAATTGAAATTGGAAATCAAACGATTGGAAATGGAACGGGAAAACCAACTCGAGATGTTACGTTTGTTCAAACTTTTTAAATACATCATCTGGGGACTCTGCGTTTACCTTCTCATCGTCGTCGGTGTTTGTGTTTACAACTCTGTAGTTCATAACAAAACTTCAACTTGTTTAAACACTGCTGTCACACATTGATTGTATGTTTTTCACAAATAAAGTTCACAAACCTAATTCTATACCTATCCCACTATCACCAGAGTTAGTTCCACTCTGCGAACTATTACTCCGGTGGTAGCGGGATAGGGTTTTTTAAAACTTACTCTGGATGACCTTGACATACTTTCCATAACCCAATTGTCAATTTCAATTTCAAATTTCAAATCACATCTGCTCCCCCACCGGAAGCTATATGGCATGGCATATGGCGACAGCAACTGATTTGCCATCTGGCCGATGGCAGCTGGCCGGCAGCGGCTGGCAAATGGCACGACTTCCGTTTTGAAAGTAACCAAACCCCACTACTATCGACGCATGTTTGTTGCGGACAAACCTCATGTTTGACTCCGATAAACAACACTGGACAGTCGACAAAACACAACGCTTGTCAATTGATCATCTAGTGTCACAAAATCTGACTTGTATCTTAATTATTTACTAGTATATTTATTTAGTACCTAACACCATTTTAGTAATTCATATTTGATTTGATATATTTTGACGAAATAGTTTTCTAATATTAGTCAAGATGATTGTGTGTTAAAAAACTTAATAAGTAATTTAGAATTTTGATTTATTAAATTTGACCTAATCGTTCATTTATTTTTGTTTTCAATAATAAATTTATTCAGTTAAAATACATATACCCTTACAACTGTACCTTAATAATGAAGGTATAGCAATTGTTAATTTTTAAGAATAGTGACGGTTAAATGCTATACAATTAACTGCTTATTAACCTACCATAAAAATTTTAGTAACCTAAAACTCATTCAGAAATATTCGTATGGGGTTTCTTTTGATCATTGATTAATAGTAAGTATATCGTTATACATATAGGCAACGTACCTATATGATTCTGTGATCAATATTGATATTTTATTGTTCAAATCAGTAACCAATATAGTTGAAATGTAAATTAATAAAACTTGATCACTTTTACGTTTAAATAACTATTAGATTATTATACTTTCATGTTCCAAACGCTGCATGACCATGTAATTTTGCTTACAAATTAATTAAATTTCATCTAATACTATTGTAACTTGTATATCATAGGAAGGTCATATTTTCCCAACTATATTACATGTTTGCAATACCTACTCCTACTCCAACAACACCCCTGGTGGAAATGTGTCTAATCATTTGGTTAATTGACGTCATAGTGTGATTTACATACAATCTCCTCATCATTACAGGAGCCATATCAATAATGTACTAAATATTAGTTACGTTTCAGAAACAAAATAAAACGATAATCATTATCCAGAGGTAACTGTACTTCAGTAATTTTTATTTATGTTTGGTTTCTTTGGCACAAGAAAAAGAAACAAGACTGTCAGGTGATCACTTCAGATGTCGGGAAAAAACACTAAAACACACTAGTCTAATCAGTCAATTATACTAAAACTTAACTGTATTTTAAAACCCATTTTCTGACCTTGTTCAATAATTGTCATTAAACATCGTATTTGAGCATTTGAAGTATTGAAGCTCTTATTTTAACAAAAAACTTACGAGCAAAAACTACAAAAAATCTCTCGAAATTATTATTCAATGTATTGGTAAGACTGAATTACATCGTGGCATACACTACTTTATATATGACCAATATTTATTTGGTAAGACACTGTAAAGATAAAATAATAAACATGTCAAATAATTAAGCTCTTTGTAGTATTACAAGGTATTTTGGGCGGTCACCCATCAAAAAAGTAACCACACCCAATGCCTCTCACTGTCATCGTTTTCAATCACACTCTTTTGAGGTTACAGGCGCATTAACTCACGAAACATAAATCGCAATGGAACAGATAATGTGGTAATTGCGAAATTTATATAATACTGTAACATTATTTTCGTCAAATCCGAAGCTCTCATTTTCCTAGAACCTGTAACATAAAGTAACTCATACATCGTAATGAACTTATTATGAGACGGTTTTATGTTTACTTTAATAATAAACCTTTTAATGATTTTAACAGTACTATTACTATTAGTACCAAGTGCAACAGCTGTAGATAACACCATTTATAAACTAAGGTGTTATGTGAGGGTTAGTATCACCATTCCAGTGTTGTGTTATCACCTCTTATCACCCGCCTCACGCACAGTGGATGCGTCCCTCATCAGCCTGTGGGAAGGACAACACCTGAGTCGACAGAAAAATAAACCCACAGGGGGATCTACCCTGCAATGCCCGGTCAGTGATTTTATCCCCTCACGAATCTTCCTAGAATTGGAAATTGGTGTTTATAAATTGTGACCACACATAGAATAGTCTATATTTTTGGAATCTCCTCGCCATCAAAAACCCGGTTTTAATCGCATTTGGTACCACTTAAGTACGAGTCTTAACAATTGTTGATAGTGACTGCAACTTGTTCAAGAGTACTTAAACATAGAATCTGTAAAATACGTCCTTTAATAACATTTTGAAGATTTATAAAGTATTTTAAATATATATTCTTGGAATATTGATTCTATAAATGAGTAAATTTCATTGAGGAAGCTATTAGTTATGTGTTCCCGACTATGGTTTGTAAATAAAGCAAACTTTGTAATACTTAACATTGTTAGTTCAATTCGATAAACTTAACATCACATCCCCATTAGTTCCCATCAACACATGGGAGAGCTAATAGCGGATTTGTGGCTACCGTCCCTCTAGCCTCCTGCACTTCTAAAGGTCAAATTCCTGTGTTTCCATCGCTTGGGTTTCAATAAACCAACAGCATATTGTAAAACATTATTTACGGCTTCAAGTACACGTTCTTGAAGTAGTTTTAATCTAAGTAAATTTCAAATGTCAGAACTCTTTGGATGCTCAATGGGAGAACAAAGCGAATGAATGTAATATCGAAACTAGAAATAACATGAGTTGTTTATTTTTGTGAAATCCATTAGGAGAATTTCCCAAATTACGATAAAAACCACATAGACCTACAACCAAAAATTAAGTAAACTTTTGTCCTGTGATATTATTGAGTAAGGTGACTATTTTATGAGTTTCCTGATAAACATTAAAAAGGAAGTTTTGTTAAAATGTACTGGGAATAATGCATACACAGCACAAATTGAGTTATTTCAAAGCGTCGTTGAGTTTTATAGGTTTGAGGGTTGTTAATTGTTCAATGTGTTCAAGAACCTTTGAGTTCTTAAATCCACTTTTTCGATGTAAGCACAATCCAGTGTAGCAGTTGATGTAGATAAATTTTCGAAAATAATTCGAAAATATATGTATATACCCGTCTTTTGTTAGGTGACAACTTCCAAAGACACAACTAAGGTGAATACAGTATTATAATACATCCCTATCTTCTCTGTAGAACATTACAGTATGGACTGTCATTATAACTGTCTACTATATCAAACGTTGATTATGCTGTGCATAAATTAATTCGTAATTTATCATTGTTGTAGGTTCCTAAAGCGGTTGCTTGATTAAATGAATTTAGTAGAATTGCTCTACAAAAAACCCGTTGTTAACATAAATAGACTCATCTTACCAAATAACTAGCTAAAAGCTGAAAATCATGACTAAATCTCACTTTAACATATTTGTGTTCTAAAGCGAATTTCCCCTCATAATTTCTTAACACACAATCTTTCAAACTGTGTACCAAAGTTTTTTTTTCAACAGTACAGTTTAAAAATGGCCATTTGAAACATTCCATTGCAAATGCGATGTTACACTCACGGTTTTTCCAACCATAGGAGATTTTCTACTTCCCTTTTGAGCCCACCAGATTTTCGCACCGTCCAATTTACAACCCTCCCCTTCTAATTAGTGCCCGGTAATTCACAATTTTACCAACTCCGTGCTGAATACTTTGTGGGGGGGTTGGGAGCCCTTGACGAAGGTTTCGCTTAATGCGGGCTGAGTCAAAGGCACAGTAATGTATTTATTTCGCCATAGGCTTACATGTTGAGCCAATGAAAAACACACACAGTTATATGATGTAAAACATATTGGCCACAATTAAAACTTATGGTAGATTCGTAAGATACGTTGTTCAGTAAATAGTTTTAATTTTTTTCAATTAGGAGAGTTTCTCTTATAGTTAAAAAATCATCAAAACTTTCTTCAACATTTTACTTGTTCCCTGAGTAATTGCCTGTGATTGCCCGTAACAATCCTAGGAGAACAGGGTTTCTATGGATTGTTTTGATGAGACCATGATAACCGAAGTAGCTTTTAACAATGGCAAGCTACCTAAAGCGCTCTTGCGACTCAAGAAGCAGCATATGCAGCCCAACGGGCAACACTCAACGATCTATTGATAACCAGTATAGTTCCATAATTTTTCGCCAGGAATCGATTGGAGTTTACTGTGTGTTTGTTTAGTTTACGAACTCCCCTGTTAGTTTCACTAACTCCTGCCTTAATATTTTGTAGAGTTGGAGAATACTTGATTTAAGATTTAGTTTTAAATAAACCAAACATTAATAATTTTTGTATTTAACTTGTGTACATTTCATGTTTACAGCAAGAATATAATACAAAGCACAATAAAGTGATAGTTCTTTTAACCCATACTGTCATTAAATACCATGTTGAAACATGAGGTGCCAGAAATTAAATACAAACTTAGTTTTCTCTACCCCGTTCAAATTAAAGTGCGGTTAAGAATGTAGGGAAAATTGGAGGAATTGAAATCAGTAATTCAACCGCGCATTAATTTTGAACGTACATTAGTAGGGGAAACGCTTGCGGAGTCGCCTAAGCCTTTGCGGTATGAAAGATTATATAATACATTTTTATCTGATGCTCAGAGAGCAAACTATTAACATCTCAGATCAGGATCATTCTTCCCTCTCCCTTTCTGTATCTTATAGGCTTCATGGAAAACAAACTGCCACTTTTTTATATTCTACGACTGACTCTTAGGCTCGTATAGTATTGTACACCCTTAGTGATGTTTTTATTCATTAGCCACTTATACCCCTATAACTTCTTACCCGCTACTCACTTGAATGTTTTATATTCTGTTGGTTGAATTTTATGACTCAATTAACAAAATTAAAGCATACAATTTACTTATCAAACTAAAATTCTCGTTTTAATGCTAAGCAAATGATATTCCAATTTATGGTGATAATACTCAACATTTACATATATCTTTCTTATTTATACTGATATGAATTTGCATCAAGTATGAAACGAATTAGGAACCAATTAATTAAGGGAATACAATAACGTATTGATGATTGAATGAATGAATTAATGAAAAAGTGATTCATTAACAAAAATTAGAAATTGTTCAATGAACTGAATCACGAAGGGGACAAGAAACTAACAACATTCTACAGCAATGGATAAGATAACTGTCTGCCGAGTACAATTTTTAAATAGCAACAAAATTTAAGAACCCCACACAAGAATAAGTGCTATCCAGACATTGTAACTTCGTTAAATGTCATTCACAAAATGCCTTTAGCGTCTTTCCAGTTAAGAACTTTGCTATTGTGGTAATACCATGTTATGTTTAGGTAGGTCACTAAAAACAGGACCATGTTATTTTTTTCATTTTGAAGCGCCCAGAAGCCAATAACATTTTTCTTTCGTTTTCATATTAATGTATATTTATATCTATATATCTATACAATACCATTATGTCTTTGATCGTGGAATTGATAACTTTTGAAAGGGACCTCAGATTTTAATGAAATAAAGGAATAGGACCAGGTTTAGTTTAATGAGTTCCCAAAAAAGCATAATCGGATGATGGGCAAGGGGTTTCAAATGGATAAAAAATTTGTTTGTGGCGTTTTTTGACCTCAATTGACATAGTTCAACAAATTTTAATAATTTCATTTACAAGAGATTGAAAAACACAAAAAATTAAGTGTTTTGAAATTTTACTTGACTTAAGTAGCTTGCGAAGAAATTCCAAAATTACGTTTTCTATGCTATTCTAATGGGAAATAAACACAACCCTGTATCTCGCTCATTTAACTTATATTTGATTACAACACCCATATTTCGGCCAACCTACACACTCACCCCCATGTTGTTTATGGGGAGAATAATAAACATTAAATTCCATCGGCAGTTCGCTGAGTTCGCAGGTCTGCTGCGACGGGGGTATTTTTGTATCTACTGTGATGCAGTAAGTGGTCCTATAATCCCATGATTTTTAAGACTGCCGACCTACTGGGGGAGTGGAGGTGGGGAGGGGGGAGGAGGCTGTTTATCATTGGTGGAGTGTCGCGCCATCAAGATAAGACAAGTAAGATAAACGACCTGCAAGTCTTTTCGTCGCGACGCGTCCGCGGAAACTTTTTAACAACTGAACCCAAGACTGACAGTCGCACTAGCTTTTACTCGCCTTTTATTCCTCCTCATCTGTCACACGGTATTACTCATCCTTTGTACGTTTTTCGTAAATATTGAGCAAAACGTATCATTCCTGTTAGCCAACAATTATTATTATTCCGCAACCGTTTGCAATTATTTTGTATCCTTTTTGTCGTTGCATGTATTGTACATGATTATTCGTAATTATTGTTTCAACAAGATTAATCAATGTGAGATTACACATGCAAGTCCTTTAATGAGTTGAAATACAAGATCGCATATGAGTTCATCTCAACTTATTAAAAGTTTTAATTGTCTTTTTCATCAGAGGAAACTATTCACTATATGAACCAAATTTGTTAGCTTCCCGTGAAGATTCAAACTCATGTTCACCTTCGTGTGAAATTTATCATTTACCTAACGATGTCACCCTTTGCTTCTGAAATCAAATCTATATTTTACATATTTGATCATTAAATTTTTAAGTTTCTCGCTTTATGATATGTAAACTCTTCAAAAAGACAAAATTTTGTTCACGAAAACCATAAAAATCACAAACGGGACGATCAGGTAACGACTTTTTCAAGAGGTCGGCAGGACAAATTTTTGCCTTACTTTGCCCTATCCACATAGACTATTGATCTGTGAGTGTGCCGCATTAGACAAAGTAAGGTTATGAGCCGCTACAGTACAAGGTGAATGGTACTGAAAGGTAATTGGCAGAACGCGAATTTGAACCCAAGACATCGCTGCCTAGGTCCTGAAGTCCGGCCTTCTAACCACTACGCCATCGACTCACCCGAAATTTAGAATCCTTATAACCTTATATTAAATTAGTTAAACTTTTATGAAATACTTTTAAAAAATATGAAAAATAAGATTGACACTATCGATTGACATAATGCAAAAGGAGCGAAAACCAAAGCTCCTTATTTTAAATTAAAGTAATTACCTTTTATTTTATTCCTTGTATTGTCTTAGTAAAGCTGGTGGTCATTGACGTTAGTAACAAATTTATGCCACTCCTTGAAAACATATCTCTTCTAAATTACTTATACATACTACTCTGATGCCTCAAATATTCCAATGTATTCTTCTCATTTCATGACATTATATGGTGCCAGTTGTTGATTTTTGTGGGTTATCTATTGTTTTTTTATAAAGCCTAAACCATAAAACTTCAAACTACTGCAGTTATCTTTACATACCTAACAGTTAGTCAATCTACAAAATAAATGCAGCAATTCAATGGATAACAAATGAACACAGCACGACTGATCTGCAATCCCTGGTCGAATTAAACTTATTAAGAGACCTTGTTTAATTTTTCCTCCGTCCCTTCGGTCCGAACCAATTTGTACAGTAATTGATGCTGAACGCTCAGTTCTTTATGGGCCACCAATTCGGGTAAGCACTGAAATTTATCACTCTTGCAAAAATAATAGCCATAGGTTTAAAATCTATCTCAAACGTGAAATCCATGTATGAATGTTGTATTTTAGTTATATACGGCTATAATATTATATATTTTTAATTATCTAATATGAAAATGCATTATGAGATAACCTTATATTGTTAAAAAATGTAATTATGAAGTAAAATTGGTTTCACCTAAATTTGAATATCATACTGTCACGCTTTGCCCTAAAAAGAATAAAAATAAAGTTATAAAATATATACTTTATTTAACTTTTTATTTTATATGTCATTTTATGTTTGTTAAAGAATATTAACAAACAAGTAAAAGACCATAAATCCTTTGTAACTTTTATGTACTGGTAAAACCACAATGGTATACATTTACCACAGATACGTAATTTTAATTTGTAAAATACTACTTCTAAATAAAATTATTGAGAAGTTTGCGTAATTTTTTGTATCACTTTAAAATAATGCGATTTTATCCCATCAGAACTTTTTTTTAAATGTGTGACAAATACTCTAAAACATTTCATTGTAGATCCACAAAATTATGAATTTTCGATTTAAAAATTATATGTATATAACAAGTATTCTAGCACAACGGCTTCAATTTAAGATTGATTTTTAATGTTTATTATACACAACTTGTTACACATTGTTCTCTAATAATTAATAATATCTTTGGTATAACTGTGATTTTTTAATAAAATTTTCACAACAAACTAGCCACTGCATAACGTTACAACATGGAGATTAAATTTCAGGCAATATGCATCTTGTTTACCACTAAAAAAGCTTATTGGTTGCTGCTATACAAAATATAGACGTAGATTGAAAACATATTTAAAATGAGTGATGGGTGCTCTATCATTTCACCGCTACATTATCGGTAATGGCAGTCGAGTTGATGAGGAAGCGATATGTAAATCAGTCTGGAGCTTCAATTGGGCAAATGAGTGGCCACATTTCCATCAGTGGGTAGTAGAGGGGTGTGGGTAGGCGGTGGTGGGGGTAGGTGGTGGTGGGGGTAATGTAGTTGGGAACCCATCATCACGGCTACTGGTCGCTATAATGCTGTAATGCCAGACGTTCCAAAACGGACTTTACAGCTTTGACTATTCATAAAATATAAATATTGGGATTAGATCAAGTGGTAGTTGCAGTGCCAATTAGTACGGAATTATACGTCATCTCCCAAAAACGAAGAATAAAAATCTGAACAACTTTGAAGCTTAATAAAATTTGTATGGAAGTACAAAGATAATTTATTTAACTGTCCTCTAATAGAGGAACTCTTACAGTGTTTCAACATGATTTGTGGTTATCATCCCAACCTTAGATGCAAATCAAAGCTTTAAACTTAAAACTAACCTATTATTAGGCAGGCGTGATGAACGTGCAAGAAAAACCATCAGTTTTGTAATGGTACATTGAAAAAGATCTAAAAAAAATTTGCACACAAAAGATTTGTAACTTTCTATGGTTGGAATCTTCCATTATGTAACCCCATAATGAAGATTCCATTATGGGGTTCCATATGATCCTAATATGATAAGGCTACGTCTACATTGACAGGAGGCATAAAAAACCACAAAAGGTGATTGCCTACGCTTCCAGATGAATTGATGGATTGTGCATGAAGGTCCAATGTACTGATCCACCCTGGACCTATAGCAACCTATGATTTTTTCATTTTCAGCTTTGCCTAAGACCTAGTTTACAAGGCGATAGTCCCTAATATTTGAGAATTAAAACTGGGAATTAATGCAATCTTTTGCAAACATTACTGATATACACATTTGTAAGGTTTTAGAGTATGATTACCGCTTTGACAAACCTTTTGCCATTATTGGGATTTTGAAACAAAACTTATATCCAGAATAACATTAGGATATGCGTGTTATTTTACATGTATCAAAAGTTGTATAATCCCGCTAATAAACTTTTAACACAGCAACAAAGTTGTTGGGACACGGTGTATTTATACAACATTATTCTAGTTAAAAATTCTACGGAGACATGCACACAAGCACTAGTATCAGTTTAGTTATTCTTTACTTAATTATATTCAAACGTCCTAACAATGCACTTTAGTTAGAATTGAATGCAGTTACTTCAACAATTCAATGTTATTTTTCTACCAAGTATGACACAAAATTCAAATTTAGTATTGCTAATTTCAGTGTCGTATGGAAACTATTTGAAGAATTTATAATCTTCATACTAAAACACTAAGCTAGCATGTTCGAGTCTTGTGAAGGCTAAGTTTTACAACTATCATAATTATTATTAGCGCTCCTTTAGATTCTCACAATGAATTTGTACGATCTTATGAAATAGTAAGGTTCTTTGTAAAACACGCAGCATCTCTAATAAAACGAGGGAACGTTTTTAATCTATTCACTTTGGTAGGGCCTAATTGAGTTTTTGTTGCAGAATATTGATCAGTTAACATAAGTTTTGAAGGTTTTATTCTAATGTCAAATATTTTAAACAAAAAGTTGAGTAGGATTTACAAAAACATTTTAGACAAACGGAAAAGAATTTTACCCTCAGAAAACCGAAATAATAAAAAATAAAATAAATAAGAAAAATAGAACAAATATAAAATTAAATAAATCTAAAGTGAATAGGAATATTAAATTATGTACAATCGTCATATGGTAACTTAAATTTAATTAAATAATAAAGATTTGACATTTATATTTAATATTTATTTATAATTTTTACAATCTTTAAGCTAATCTTATTCATATTAAAATACAGTTCCATTTTAACAGTTCACACAAAGATTTCTATCCACTTCACGAGTTTAACCAAACTTCTGGCTCTGTTTAGGCAAGTTTGAATCTGTAGATTCTTTCTGGTTGAACCACGATATTGTTGACAAGCGTTGTGTTTTGTCGACTGTCCAGTGTTGTTTATCGGAGTCAAACATGAGTTTTGTCCGCAACAAACATGCGTCGATGTCGACCAACAATCACCAAGCACAACGACTGTCTTGTTTGTGTGGCAAACGTGTCATGGACGACGATGTTGGCTTGGCATTGGGAAATATGGGGAAAGTCAGGTTTTTTACTCTGTTCATAAACGAAAATAAAAAAACTTTTTCGTGGTTTTAAGGACTACTTAGGCAAAATATGTTGTTGAACGTAATAGTTCATCATGCTTATTGTCAATTTGTGTCTTTCTTTTGCAAATTAACGGAAGGAATGTCACTTTCTTTAGAAGGGAGCCCTTTTTTGTATTTTGCAAACATACGTTTTAAATTCTTACTAATTCAACTTATAGGAATCTTGTCAAATATTTTATTTGTTTTTTCGTCAAAGGAAAAATAATCAGACAGGAGTAAAATAAATTAAAGTAAGAAAGGTATTTTTTAATAAAGAAAAGGATATTTTAAATTTTAATTTTTGAAGCAAGTTTGTATCAAAATTTTTGTGTCTTTATTTACAAATAAATTAGAAAATACTTAGTATTAAAATTTATTTGCCTATGAGTGTATTTAAACATATTTTCTGGATAAATTTTTGTACGTAGCTATCTATGTATCTTTTACTGATAAATTATGCTATCGTCCCATACACTGTTTTGCCATTACTTTAGGAATCAAACAATACAACCTATAAACTATACAACCTAATATATTTACAATTATTTAATATCATTTTTTGAAAGATTGGTAAGTTTAATTTCCGCACCAAACTAAGATAAAAATACAAAAACGTATATTGATTAATGTATTAAATAAATAAATTGCAAACGTATTCAATAAAGGTATTAAACATGAATTTTCAAAATTCAAAAGAGTCGGTATCGGACCACGAGTTTATTAAGCTGCAAAGCTCGTTTATTACCGCCAGTATTAACCCAATCAGCCCCATTGAGGCCCCGGGGACTTGGATCACGTCAACGTAGTTCTCTTTCGCGGTATTGGCTGTTATTTGTAGAACCGATCCTGAAATAATCCCCATTGCTTTGACCACCTTGTTCGATACCCTTCGATTTGTAATGAATGTGGTTAGTTTTTGTGACAGGCTTTTGAGAAGCTTGTGCTTCTGATATCTTCCACTTATTGTATACTTTTAGCAGCTTGAAATAGATGCAATATTATTTAATACTTTGAATTTTCCACATATGTTAAAAAAATTTTAACATTGATTTACCACTGGTGAAAACTTAATTAATATAAATGAAAATTGCAAGAAAGACTATTTGGCATACAATGGTTATTAATTCATCATCTGAAAGTGTTTGTTCATGAAGAAAGTTATTTTTAAACTACATGCTAGCTGTTTTATAGCTTTATTTATAAATAATAAAAAAATACTATAAACTTGAGATGTACTTTCTTGTTCTGATATACCTATTTTTTACTCATTAGATTTTATACTTTATAAATCATATTATTGAACTATTTTAAACTGTAGTATTTTTCTTGCAAAAGATAGTTACAGCGTGCTAAAGACAGCTATTTTTAAAGTATTATGAGCCAGCTCAGTTATTTTGCACCCAATGGTGAGGTGGGCATCTTATACAGTAAAACCCATGGAGTTTGCAAAAATCTTCTTTCAAGCATTGGAACGTTATCATGTTCTTATCATATTGGAATGCGGTCTTATGAATGTTAATTGGAAAATCCTTTTACTTAAGGTTAAATCGCATTTTTCTTTCAACATTTCTAGTCAAAGAATTAAATTTTAGTTGAAAAACATTAGGCAACAATAAAAATATTCTTGCCACAAACAATGCACGACACGGGTACATCTTTGAACTAATAACTTTTAGGTGTACATCAGGAGTTCTAAAAAACCGGCTTCACTTATCAGCTAAACACACAGCCTGAAATTACAATTATTCGCATTTTCTTTGATTGTAAAAGTTACACTTCTATCTAATTAGAAATGATAAAAATAAATCATTCTTTTTAAAAATAAAACTAATTATTAAAATTCGAAAAATGAATGGAAATCTCTGATAGTCCTCTAGAGCAGTGCTTCCCAACCTTTTGGTGCCCTCGTACCACCTGAGGCTTTTCAATTTTTTGGCGTACCACCCAAACTCATACATAACCTCTCCCCCCCTCCCCACCTTACAAATACAGTCGGAGACAGCCTAGGTTATTATTTTCCTTTTAATATATTTAATTATAGGCCCCTAATTAGAAGGCCCAGGCTGAGATAAAATTTAAACACATTTAAAACAATTAATTTAAAAAGTTCTATTTTAATTGAAAAAATCATAAATTGGGATGAACATTTTATTTTGAAGGTAGGCTACTCAAATATTACTGTGATTATTAATTAACGTAAGTAAGTTTAGGCCTATATTATGTTTTCCACTTTGAAACTAAAAATAACTAGCTGCAGGCTTTATAAACACAGTTTCATAGTGCCTACAATGCAATTGAAACAAATTGTATAAAATACACAATTACAGCGAAAAAGGTTATTTTGCATTTCTACAAAGGTAACTAAAACAATAAAAATACAAAATTACCAAACAAATAAATAATATTAACAGCAAAAGAGGTTGTTAAAGGGAAACTTGCATTTATTTCTTGCTCAGGAAATAATCCCTTTCAGGGGACTGATTAATAATCGAGAATAATTTTACACATGCACAAATAACGGTCACGTCACAAACTATTTTGACTTGACTGGATTTTGGCTTTGCCGAACGAATACACCAACAAAACCAACGAGGTTGGTTTAACCTCGTACGTTGGAATACACAGAATGTGTTCCAGGGTTAACAAGTGATGAACTTCATATTCTCCGTGGATATGGCCAAATTAATTTTCCCTCGAATTTAAATGTTTCTGTGGAGCATGTCTTGTAAGTTTAACTAATAAAAGGTAAATAGGCAAGATAATAGGCCTAATTCAAGGGTTCAGAAGGGTACTGGGCACAAAATCATTATTCATTAATATAAATATGCTCGGAAAAGGGAGTCTTAACTTAAAATAATGTAATTTGTTAAGTTGGTACAAAATTGCTTTAGTAAAGGAGGAGGTAAAGCTACCTATCGGAGTCTCCCAAATTATGTGTAAAAGCATTGTACCGCATCACGTAGTTCAAAAGTACTTTTCTTGTTTTTCGTGTACACCTATTTAACTTTTTTCTTTCTTTGTCTCACGCGTACCACCTGAAATGTTCTCGCGTACCACCAGTGGTACGCGTACCACCGGTTGAGAAACACTGCTCTAGAGTAAAGCATTCGCAACACATTAAAACTTTGTGATTAATTTTGCACAAAATAGGTGATCGCTTGAACAATTTAAATGCTCAGACTGATGGCAAAGAACTGATCATTCAGCGTCAATTACTGGATAAATTGTTCCGGACCGAAGGGACAGAGGAAAAATTAAACAAGGTCCCTTAATGAGATAAATACGACATGGACAGATCTGTACACCGGTGCTCATTTGTTATCTATTCGATGAAGGAAATAATTTAGTAATTTGACTGAAAATAAATTTGATTAAACGGTTTGCTGTTCAATTAGTTTATATTAGTTTTGTTTCGACATTATGTCAGGCAGTGATATCACTTAACATGGAATAATTTATATTTAAGTAGCATTTTAAGAAATGATGTATTAGCCAAATATTTTAAATATTTTGCTGTAACTAATCGTTTTAACTGCTTTGATGAATGGGGTACAAGAAATACTAGAGGATAAAGAATAAATTTAAATAAATAAAATGTTATAGTGGTTTATTTTGTATATTCTTTGTCATGAGTAGGCAGTTCTTCAATGTTTCTTTAGGGGGATCATTGCAGTATCATTTATCTTACTTCCTCAACTTGTCTCGTCTTGAGGCGCGACTCTTCAGTAATCATAAGCAAAACAGTTCAGTCTCCCTCTACCCGAGTTTCGATCATTATAAAAAGACGTGGAATTATTGAATTATTTCTCAAGAGTAAACAATACAAAAATGAATTACAACTAAATGTTAAATGTTTTTCAACTTAACATTTTATCAAGTCTTTTATTATTATTAAAGTAATAAAGTATCCAAATAAGTTTACCACAAGTTCCAGTTTAATTCAGTTGAAATGTTAAGCACTGAAACAACCACAGGCCTATGAGCATAGAACTATAAACGTATTTATAGTTCTATGCCTATAAGTCATGACAACCTGTTAGTCCTGGCTACCAAATGTCGGTTGTGTAAAATTTACTAGAAGGGCCTGAAACACCAGATCTTGCAAACAATCCTACACGAGCTGTAACTAGAATCAATAAACCTTGCACGATAAGTCTTTCATGAACAGTCTTATTTCGTCATTAATAGATGTTTATATTTCAACGTTATATAAAGTTAAATTCTTAGAACCTTAAGTTCTCGAAATATTTGTGTTATTTTCTTAATTTAAATAGATAAACATGTCTTTAAAAATGAATATTATAAGCTAAGCGTATTTTTGTTGATTAGATTAGTCTTTAAGCATTTTAGTTAAACTTTGTTTCCTGATAGTCTTCATTGATTTTCGACTGTCTCTTATAATTTTGTTCCAATGATTTAATTAAATTCTTCGAGGATAAATTAAACTTAAACAATAACAGACCCTTAAACAAATGATTTAAGAATTGTCAAATTTTTTACTTTATAAAATCCATAGCTAATCCCTGTAATCGCGTATACAATCTCACTCGAGTGTATTGTTGTGTTATCACCACTTATCATCCACCTCACGCACAGTTACCGCCAGTCCCTCATCAGCCTGTGTGACCCACAACACCTGAGTCGGCGGGAAAATAAACCCACAGGGGGAATTAGTCAACTCGTACTCCGTGTGTGATTTCGTTTGGCTGGGAAATCGTAATCAATCTCTGTTGAGGTTTTCATTTTTTTTTATTCATGCTCATGTTTACTAGTAAGCACATGGCTACATTTAATTATGTTAAAAGTAACTCACTTTTTAAATACAACATACGGTATTACATTGTTGTGAATTGATACTTTCCCAAGGTATATACGATAAAGAGATGTGCTCAATGCCAGCAGGTGTGACGTAGTTGGGCTCGTCATTTGCAAACCAATATCATACCATTAGTTTAGTTTTGTGTTGTAGCTGATCGTTAAAAGCGCTAGTGACATGCCCGACCACGTCACAACACCCACAATACATGTGTAAAATGCATTGTACACAGCTCTGATTTTTATACGCCTTGATTCTTTCCTACTAAAATTGTAAATAAGAATAAGATTTTATGTTTCTTAGAACTTTTGATTCTGTCACTCGAAAACCCTTAGGCATATTAAGCTATATATTTTGTTCAATCGATATATTTCAACAATCATAGAACACAATTTTGATCTCGTAACGGGTTATAACTACCAATGGTCGAAATTCAACCAAAGTTTCAGTTTATCTAGACCCAATTAGTTTTGTTTAATATTGTAGAACTAAAGCATCTGCTATTCTCTTATTCTATCATTTGTTATAAAAATTTACAAAAATACAATGATTCAATCAATTACCGTTCTTCCGTAAGGTTAACATAGAAGCTTTGAAAGCCTATAAGGCACAGTCCTGGTGGCCAATTTTCAATTTTTTTCAGAAATAACTACAGACTGAGCACTGTTTATGCAACAACACTAAAAACTTGAAAATAGGTTGAAATTTGTAGGAGGAGTTCCAATAAAGAAAATCATTTAGTGTATTAAGTAAGTATAAAGGTTACCGCTTGCTTTAAAGACCATACAATACTTTTTTATATTTCAAAGTGAAGAGAGAGCCAAGCAAACGATTTCATCTTGGCCAAGAGAGCGAAGTGAACGATATCAACCAGAGCTTAGGTAAGCTAAGTGATCAACTACATTCTAATATTATTATTTTTTACTAGATTTTTCTTTATTAATCTCCGGTTTTTTTCGTTTTCTAAATTTTACAAACATTCGTTTTCTAAGTACACATACAACTGTCATAGCAAGCAACGCGTATTTTGAATCGTGATATTGAAAAATGTAATAAAATGGTATTTATTTTAGAAAACAAAAGCGACTGATGCTAAGAGTTTATTTAAACAATAGTTCCATTTAACGTCACATCGCCATTAGTTCCCATCAACACATGGGACAGCTAATGGCGGATTTGTGGCTACCGTCCCTTTAGCCGCCTGCACCTCTAATGGACCCAGCCTGCAGTGCGAACGTCGCTCTAGATACATTATTTTTTTTAATTTAATTCGTCCAAAAACGTGCTTCTTATATAAATTTTTAAAAACTAATAGAATTGTAGGTACATAATTGTAATTATATGTTTAATTTATAACTCTATAATGCTTTATTAATAATATTTCATGTGCAGATTTAAAGTTTTACTATGTTCCAACTATTTTTAAGTTTCTGGCATAGTTGTGTAATTAAAGGAAAAGATGCCAAAAAACATTAATGTAATAATGGTTTGGCCTTAATACCATTATTTATATGTCTATTAAATTCGGTTTTTTTGTATTTTATCTTTTTTTAGATGATTAACATTGCTTTGAATACATAAATCTTATTCATGAGAGCCCACTAAATAGTAGAACTAAGATGACAAAACTATCATATCAAATCACAAATTTTCAAATAATTTTCAATAACATATTTTTTACAACGATTAATTCCAAAAATATAATTTTGGTAACAATAATAGTAGTGCAAAAGTAAGGCTGCTGGCTCACTTCAAGGTCACCTGAGCGATGACGTCATCGAGGTCAATGACCCCACCGATGACGTCATCGATGACGTCATCGATGACGCAATCGATGACGTCATCACTAATGACGTCACATCCATGACGTCACACCCATGACGTCACAGAAATGACGTGCGGATGACGTCATCACCCCTTACGTTACCAAAATGACGTCATCGATGTCACAAAGGTCAAGGTCACGCTGAAACCTAAAATTTTTCGGCACTTTTGCGGTTTCTCGCACTACGCTCCGAGTTTTAGTCCGGTTCCCATGACCTTGACGACTTGGAGCGAATTTGCGATGAGAAACAGCAAAAGTGCCGAGGAAACTTGAAGTTTGCAACGTGACTCTGCCTAAACCGTCATGTGACACCGCTCGGGTGACCTTGAACTAGCCCAGCTGCCTTACTTTAGACCAGTACTACAACCGCGATGTGCACCCTACGACAGACACCGAGCGACTGACTGTCCGGCCCCGCGCACTCTAGGTATATGGGAAGTGGTGGGGGAAATTGTGATAACCTTGGGAAACTTGAAAATGTCAAGCCGGGTAGCACCGTTTCGGTGCTACCTTAAAGTTACATGCTAAAGTGTGATGACCTTAAGTTAAAACATAGAAATACTACAAGTTGATACCTTCCCAGAGTTAAAGTGTGATGACCTTGAGTCAAAACACAGAAATAATACAAGTTGATGCAGTCTCAGAGTTAAAGTGTGGTGACCTTGAGCTAAAATACTGAAGTACTACAAGTCGATATTGCCCCAGAGTTAAAGTGTGATGACCTTGAGTCAAAACATAGAAATACTACAAGTTGATACCATCCCAGAGTTTAAGTGAGATGACCTTGAGTCAAAACACAGAAATAATACAAGTTGATGCAGTCCCAGAGTTAAAGTGTGATGACCTTGAGTAAAATCAGAGAAAATCCAAGCCATGTTAGTCCAGAGTTAAAGTGTAACGACCTTGAGGCAAAAACTTGTAAAACACTTACATGAACAGAGTCGAAGAGCAGCGATGCTTACCGCATGCAAGCCTGAGACATACTGGCTGAACGCCGTCACGTAGCTTAGGGACTCGATTAGGGTGGGGGTATTGCGAACACTTAGAGTAAAAGTGTAGTGGGTGACCTCGAACCAGACACTTAGAGTAAAAGTGTAGTCGGTGACCTTGAACCACCCCTGAGGGCGGACCCCCCCCCCCCCTCCGCCCCCGTCTCCGTTTTTTGGGGGGCGGACCCCCCCCCCCCCGCCCCCTCCGCCCCCGTCTCCGTTTTTTGGGGGGCGGACCCCCCCCCCCCCGCCCCCGCCCCCTCCGCCCCCGTCTCCGTTTTTTGGGGGGCGGACCCCCCCCCCCCGCCCCCGCCCCCTCCGCCCCCGTCTCCGTTTTTTGGGGGGCGGACCCCCCCCCCCCCGCCCCCGCCCCCTCCGCCCCCGTCTCCGTTTTTTGGGGGGCGGACCCCCCCCCCCCCGCCCCCGCCCCCTCCGCCCCCATCTCCGTTTTTTGGGGGGCGGACCCCCCCCCCCCCCCGGGGTGGACCTCCGCCCCCGGGGTGGACCCCCGCCCCATGCCGGGGGAGACCGGTGGGGATATAAGGCGGCCCGGCCACAGCCGGCTCGCAGTCCGCTCCCGAGCGTTGAACGTGAACGATCGGGACGGACCGCCATAGGCCTCACTAAACACTGAAAGGCGCCTTCACTGTTTAGCGAAGTCTACTCTAACTTTAAGACTTGTATTATTTCTAAGATATTGCGCTTGCGTTTGGGTATTGGGAAGTGTTTTATATGAGATTGTTTTACTTGTACCCTATGTCTCCTGTCTGTCTTGTTTGTCTTGTTTATCATATGTGTTTAATGTGTATGTGCTTGTTCCAGCATTAACCATGTTGAGCTCAATTGTGTAATGTAAGTGTGTTATATTTAACTAAAGTGTATACGCTTGTTTTAGCATTTCCCCTTGAGCGTTTTTCACAGCTCAAATTAAATTGTAACGACAGGGAACGGGAGTAGGCCCCCGTGTAAAGCCACTTTTCATAATTGTTAGGCTCCTGCCAGGCATGCAAAAGGTTGCGGATGGCATTTGGGAGCATGTCCGTTTGTACGCTGGCATGCAAAAGGTTGCGGCGGCCTCTGCACTCGGACGAGGACGTAAGCCACTAGGGTGTCCTCAGTTAGATTCCCTTCTGGAAACTCAAAATTATGTAAATAAATCTTTGTTAGCTATTTGTGTTTTGTAGTCCCCAAGGCCCCCGAACATTCATGGTTCGCCATGGATGTACGGGGGCCGAAATTTTTTAATGTCCGTGTGGCCTTGACCCACAAAGGACTTGTAAAAAATTTACTGCATTGCTAAATTAAAAATATTAAAGATTACGGGAGTAAAGTTACTTTGAAGTATTGTTAGGCTCCTCTCAGGCATGCAACAGGTTGCGGCTGGGGTTGTGGGAGTATGTCCGTTTGTACGCTGGCATGCAAAAGGTTGCGGCGGCCTCTGCACTCGGACCGAGGACGTAAGCCATTAGGGTGTCCTCAGTTTGTTTCCTCCTGGAAACTCAAAATTATGTAAATGAACTTTTGTTAGCTATTGAAAAGACAATGCAGTAAATGTTTACAAGTCTCGCGTGGCGAAGGGAACACGACATTGGATGTTGCCCTGTTGTCATAGTTGGGTCTCTTCGGAGGCTACAGCGATGACAACCCAAGTGCCCCACACCCCTATGGGGGTGTGGGGCTTAATTTTTTTAAAAGTTTTCTGTGACCTTGACCTAAATATATGAAAGTTTTCAAAATCTTTAACAGTAAGGTTTTTATTAACACAGTAAATATATTAAAGTACTTTGTCTTTTAAACTTTAATGGGTAGGCATTACTAACACACAAGTCTGTAGTTGTCCATAGTTGGGTCTCTTTAGAGACTATAGCGATGGCAACCTAAATGCCCCAGGTGGGGCTTTATTTTTTTAAAGTTTTACGTGACCTCGACCTAAATATAGTAAAGACTGACACTGCACCTCCGCCCCCGCCCCCGCCCCCGCCCCCGCCCCCGCCCCCGCCCCCCCCCCTTCCCTACACCTCCACCCCTACACCCCCGCCCCCACCCTACCCCTACCCTATACCCTTGGGTGGGGCTCACCCGTGGTCGGTGGGGATATAAGGCGGCCGGGTTGCACGCACTTCTCATTCACGCTCCACCTTTCGTTGGAAGTGGTTGTCCAGGAGCTCATTCTTAAGAAGACCGGTGACCAAAAATGTCTCGTCGTATACCTTATAAACCTTCGTACTATAATCTGATTGGTATTAATAGTATTACAGACAATGAGAAGAAATTGTATAAAAAATTTTGTTGTTTACTTGACAGAACGCGAAAACTACCACCAAATACTTTCACCTACAAGCTACCCCTGATAGACAAGGATGATGTAAGCAAACTATCATCAATTCAACTGAAATTGGTGGAAGAAAAAATTCTTGTTTGTGTGAGAGAAGTGTTTCATAATGAATATTCAAAAAGATTGGCTTTTGACTTTATTAAGGAACATGTAGGACGTGAAACAAAACAGTATCCAGGATTATATTATTTATATCTTTTTGAGAATGGAGCAAGTGTAACGGTAGAAATAAGCATCAAACTAATGTAATTCTCCCAACCAAGTGTTAAACTAGGACTTGAACTTGGACTTGATTGAGGTTTTTGTAGAACAGAGCGGGGGATAGATCACTTTGCGGCAATGGACTAGCATGCTGCTTAGTGGTTTATCCCCCGCTCAAAGGGTATTTTTACGCGACCTTGACCCACATAAATGCATAGTTGGTGGGGGTATAAAAAAAGGGCAAACCAATTGGATGGATACACCACTTCTATACCATGGCTCTATTGCAGTGCTCTATCCCCGCTAAAAATAATAATTCCAAGTGACCTTGTTCCACATAAACTTGCTCAAACAGACATCTTTCAAAAATATTTGTACAAAGTAGTGGATTTAGACCAAACATTATTGGTTTATCAAGCCTGTTGAAGAATATATTGAAAATGGGTGTTTAAAAGCCAAATTTACTAAATGATTGATAAACCGGATGTATATGACGTCACCTTCCCCCACCCTTCAACCTCGGGTATAAAGGGACCCGGTTGAGCGCGCTGCTCATTATTGCTTGGACATTCACCGAGTGCACACTCAAAGCCAAACTTGTTCAAAAATGGCTCTTTGCGATATTTGTGGTGAGTTTTTCCAAGATGAAGATATCTTTGTTTTACACCGAGAATTGCATCATGAAGAAAACAGAAAAGAAGAGATTGTTGTAAGTGAAGAAGACTTGGATGCGTTTGATCGGTTATTGGAAAACTACCAGAAACAGATGGACGACTGTGATAGCTATCTACAGTTACACCGAGAATTGCATCGTGAAGAGGACAGAAAAGAAGAGATTGTAGTAAGTGAAGAAGACTTGGATGCGATTGATCGGTTTTTGGAAAAACCCCAGAAGCAGAAGGACTGGGCTAGCTATTTACAGTTAATGCAAAGAAGAAGACCAAGTGTTATTCAATTTGCCGGAGCTGGACCATCTACAGCTGGAGGATTTATTGAAAAGGAAATGGAAGGAAAA
Organism: Neoaliturus tenellus; assembly: GCA_030545055.2. Lineage (NCBI taxonomy): Eukaryota > Metazoa > Arthropoda > Insecta > Hemiptera > Cicadellidae > Neoaliturus > Neoaliturus tenellus. Next base: position 24,281,547 of record CM061532.1, on the reverse strand, counting down.
AAAGTGGAAGATGTAAAACAACTGCGTACCCGAGAAGAGGATATGGAAGAAGAGGATACAGAAGAAGTGGAAGAAATAAGACAACTGCGCACCACAGCCTTGCCAGGACCAGTTGTAACTCATTTCAAAATTAATAATGTGCAATTGGAATTGGAAAACTTTATAACCCAAGCTAAAAATTTAGTTGTAAAAACATTGATGGAAGAATTGGCAAGATTGAACTTTATTAAATTTGGATTGGTGTTGGAGGCTATGTTTACTAATACCAATGGTGAAAACTCACCGAGAGCATTCATTGCTAAAAACCGAACCCTTACAACCACATCTGATATCAACGAAATTTTAGAAGATTGTTTGAATGAACTGCTAATGAAACTCCAAGAACACGAAGGAAGAGGATCTGGCTGGACGCTATCATCGATTGAAGGTATGGATGTGAGGGTTCACAAGCATGGATATGGTATGAGGGGTAGCAGCTTTATCCCTCTACCAAAGAAAATTAAAGACACCAACTCTTGCAGAAATGTTACAAACGGGGATAATGAATGTTTTAAGTATGCGATGCTAACTAAGTATGTAAAACATAATCCTTGTAGAGTTGGTAGGGAATATTATGAAAACGAACACCGCTACAACTTCCGAGGAATGTCGTATCCTGTGAGTCTTAATCAAATTGCAAAATTTGAGAAACAAAATCCAGGTGTTTCTGTTAACGTGTTCGGCTTAGATGATTCGAACAATGTGTATCCTCTACGAGTTGGAAAAGTGGAGCAAAGAAACCATACTGATTTATTATTGATAACTAAAGGCGAAATTTCACATTATGTGTGGATAAAAGATTTTGAAGCATTGGTTGTACGACAATTAACGAAAAATAAAATTAGAGTGACAGTGTGTAAGAGATGCTTTTGTTTTACGAATAAAGATTTGAGACGTGGAGGATCGGAGTGGTTGAAGGAACACCAAAGACTTTGTAATGACAACTATGAAGTGAAGATTAGTCTGCCGCCGCCATCTCGAGCGTTCATCCAATTCAACAAAACAGTTCACCAATATCGGATTCCAGTAGCCGTCTACGCAGATTTCGAATCCACGTTAGTACCACAGGAGCTTCCGGATGGTGAGGTGACTAGAAGAACCAAATATCAACTGCATCAACCTAACAGTTTTTGCTTATTGGTGAAATCGACTTTGCCTGAAGAACAGTTGCAAGACTATGGCTTAACATCCACTCCGATACTCTACCGTGGTGGGGAAGAAGCCGCTAAGCATTTCGTAGACCAGTTGTATGACATTGCTGAAAAGGTGCAACGCTTATTCGGTAATGTTTTACCTATGGAACCTTTGAATCAAAATCAACAAGAAGAATACAATTTGGCAACAAGATGTTATTTATGCAAGAAGAGCTTCAGTGAAGAAAATCAAAAAGTAAGAGATCACGATCACCTGACAGGGTTATACAGAGGAGCTGCTTGTAATTCATGCAATATAAATTACAAACTGCCAAACTTTATCCCTGTCGTGTTACACAATCTTAGCGGCTATGACTCCCACTTCATTATCCCAGAGTTAGGACGAGATGATGGAAAAATCGAAGTATTAGCTGAAACATTGGAGAAGTACATCAGTTTCTCAAAAACAGTAGGTAAAATTAAACTTCGCTTCGTAGACTCTTATAGATTTATGTCATCTAGTTTGAGCAAATTGTCTGAGAACCTAAGAAGAGAAGATCTAAAAGAAACCAGCAAAATTGTACCTGAAGATAAATTGGACTTAGTAATGCGTAAAGGAGTGTTCCCCTATGATTACATAACTTCTGCAGAAAAATTCGAAGAAACCAGTCTGCCACCGATTGAAGCCTTCAATAGCAAGTTAAATGAAAGTGAAATCTCCGTTGAAGACTACAATCATGCTTGTAATGTTTGGAACCAACTAAACATTCAAACCTTAGGGGAATATTCCGACTTTTACATAAAATTGGACGTAACTCTGCTGTGCGATGTGATGGAAGAATTCGAAACACCTGCTTCTCCGCCTATGGACTGGACCCTCTACACTCGTACACATCTCCAGGATTAGCATGGCAAGCTATGCTAAAGTCAACCAACTGTCGATTGGAACTTCTAACAGATATTGATATGGTGCTCATGATAGAATCTGGTGTACGGGGCGGTTTGACACAAGCTGTAACACGTCATGTCAAAGCTAACAACAAGTACATCCCAGGCTTCGATGAGAGACAACCATCGGTCTACCTTGGTTACTTTGACGCAAACAACCTTTATGGTTGGCAATGTCAAATCCGCTTCCCTACGCTGACTTCAAATGGATCGACCCGGCCACCATCGGTGACATCTCACAGATTCCAAAGAATGGTCCAAAAGGCTATATTTTGGACTGTGATTTCGAATATCCGGAGCACCTTCATGACCATCACTACGACTTGCCTCTCCTAGCCAAGACTGAAGTTTCACCGACAGGAAGATGGCCGAAATTGATGATGACGTTGGAGAATAAAGATCGGTATGTGGCTCACTACTGGGTAGTTCAACAAGCTCTTGAATTGGTCTACGTGTGGTGAGAATTCATAGAGCAATTGAATTCACCCAGTCTTGTTGGTTGAAACCATATATTGATTCCAACACTACAAGAAGAGCAGCAGCAACATCAGCATTTGAAAAGGACTTTTACAAATTGATGAACAACGCCATCTTCGGGAAGACCTTAGAAAACAAAAGAAAACACAAGATTGTAAAATTAGTAAGTGATCCTAAGAAATTCGAAAAATTAGTGCAAAAACCAAATTTTGGAACATCTATGATTATAAACGAAGATCTAGTTGCCGTAAGTATGAAGAAAACAACAATAGTGATGGATCGTCCGTTATACATTGGAATGTCAATTTTGGATATAAGTAAAACTTTAATGTATGATTTCCATTACAACAAAATGGTTAAACACTACGGAAGAGACAACATTGGAGTTGCATACATGGATACCGACGCGTTTATCTACTGGATAAAGACTTTGGACATGTATGAAGACCTAAGGAGTTTCCCATACAAAGACGATTTTGACTTCTCTGACTATCCGAAGAACCATCCAAATTACAACGAAAAGAATAAAAAAGTAATCGGAAAATTTAAAGATGAAGCAAATGGAATGCCTTTAGAAGAAATAGTGGCACTGATGGCAAAATTGTATTCATTTAAAATGTACAACGAGAACAACACACCGACAGTCAAGAAAGCAAAAGGAGTCAAAACATCGTACTTGAAGAAACATGTGACGTTTGACCATTACAAGACCTGCTTGTTTGAAGATTCTACAATGTCTGCAACGTTCAACACTATCAGAAGCTTTAAACATGAGGTCTACAGTGTCACTGAAGTTAAAAGGGCACTATCAGCTCGAGATGATAAAAGGCATATTATGCCGGATAAAATTCACACTCTTCCTTTTGGCCACTACTCTCTAAACCCTATCGACTAGTAACCTATTCTTCGTCCTTCTACAACTTCGACCTTATTCCTTTCTCCTTCCGTAAAAAAATGGGGAACACGGCAAGTCAAACGCCGTGTTCCCCATTTTTTTACACAAGTTTGGATGACCTTGACCTATATAAATGATGTGAATATTTAAGACAACATTCATTGTGATTATACATGTGATACATGAAACATTCAAACCTGCAATATGAAGAACTTGAAGCAAGAAATTGTCAACGAGCTTCATAAACCTGCAAGAAGAAAGTTTCCACGAAGAAATACAGTGATAAAAGGAATAAATGATTTATATCAAGCGGATTTAATCGAAATGATTCCTTATAGTAAACAAAATAGAGGATTTAAATACATATTGACTATTATTAATTGTTTTTCAAAAATGGCAGATGCTTTACCACTAAAAGATAAAAGTGGCAAAAGTGTTACAAAAGCAATGGAAACAGCTATACAAAGAGACAAACATACTATAAAACATTTACAAACTGATGATGGAAAAGAATATTTTAATAAGGAATTTGCAAATTTAATGAAAAAACACAACATTAACCATTACTCAACCAATTCAGAGGTAAAAGCATCAATAATTGAAAGATTTAACAGAACTTTAAAAGGTGCGATGTATAAGATGTTTTCCAACAGAGGATCACACGTATGGATTGATGTGTTACCAAAACTTATAAGCGATTACAATAACAAGTTTCATAGAACTATCGGTATGAAACCAAGCCAGGTGACTAATAAAAATGAAAAACTTGTATTAAAACGTATAAAAATGAATACTAAACCAAAAGTTGAAAAACTAAAGCCTAAAAGGTTTAATGTTGGTGATAAAGTGCGAATAAGCAAATACAAAGGTGTATTCAGTAAAAGATATCTTCCGAACTGGACAAATGAGGTATTTACCGTATTTAAGGTGCAACCTACAGTACCAGAAACTTACATTTTAAAAGATAATAAAGGACAATTGCTTGAAGGAGGTTTTTATGGACATGAAATGTTAAAATCAACAGTAGGTGATGTATATCTAGTAGAAAAGGTGTTGCAACGCAAAAAAGATAAGGTTAAAGTAAGATGGTTAGGATTTAATAAGACGGAAGATTCTTGGATACCTAAAAAGGATCTAATATAATGATAGAGCATCATTTTGGGTTGAACCATTACAAAGGATGGAGATAATACCGCAAAAAGACAATTTTACTATTAATAATATAGATGAACTCACAGTGGATGGTTCTCAATTCAATACTGGGAAACACGGTGTTTTGTTACCAAACACGGTGCGTTGTCTGGTTACCGGTCCTTCCAATTGTGGAAAAACAAATGTAGTATTCAATTTGATTACAAACCCTAAAGGCTTACGTTTTAATAATTTATATGTATTTTCAAAGTCACTACAACAACCAAAATATCAGTTATTGGAACAAATACTCAATAATGTACCTGAAGTTAAATATTTTAAATTTAACGCGAGCGAGAGTGTCATGCAACCGCAAGAGGCTAAACCATTCTCAGTATTCATATTTGACGATGTATCTTGTGAAAATCAAAATACAATAAGGAATTACTTCGCCATGGGTCGACATAACAACATAGATAGCATTTATATTGGTCAAACTTACAGCAAAATACCGAAACAGCTCATTAGAGACAATGCAAACATGTTAATTGTATTTAAACAGGATGAAACCAACCTAAAACACATATATTATGACCATGTAAGTGCGGATATGCCATTCGAACGATTTAAAGAGTTGTGTGGAAAGGCTTGGGCTGAAAAGTATGGGTTTTTAACAATTATAAAGGAACAACCGCTAAACAATGGTCGATACAGGATAGGATTTGATAAATTTATACTAATACACTGATCATGATGTAAAACATTCATTGTTGTACAACACGTCTTGCTACAAACATGGTTAACCAAGAAAAGTTAATAAAGGAAATAAAATCACTTAGTGATTCTATTCGGGATAAAAACAGAGCATTAAAATTAGGTATTAGCGAAAGGGAGAAATTTCTTGAATCTACTTTTAAACCTATTACTGAACCCTTGAAACAATTAAACAAAAAATTTGCTAAACCCGTTTTGGAAGGAGATGCAATTGCACCTATTACAAAGTTTGAAAGAGAAAATATAAAATCAGAAGATTTTAGTGATGAAGACCTGGAATCCTCTACATATAGTGGTTTTACCGGTGAAGAACCTGAAAGAGAGCTAGAATCACCAGACTATAGTGGTATAAGAGAATTATATGAAGTAAAAGCTAAAAGAGGACATGAAGATGTATCAACTGCTAGTGAAGAGGAAAAAGAAGAAGAAGCAAGGGAAGGTCCGTCAAACATAAGCTTGTTGGGTGAAAACATTCATAACAAAGGACCTTTAGGAAGGAAATACATGATAAAAATGTTAGCTGGAATAAATCCTAATAAAAACTACCATAGTTATGGAGTAAGATTAACAGAAGAAGGTTTAATGGTTGGTAATAGCCCGGTAAACATTGATGAAGATGATAATATTATTGTTGGTAATCAAAGATATAAGGGCACAAGAGGATTATTTGAATTATTATTTGAAAAAAAGCCTTTAGAATTGTTAGTTAAAGAAGAAGATATGGAAGCATATAAACAGATTTTGGAACACACCAATGCATACAGGAGGAAGTATTTAGCTGACCAGCCAGTTTTTAGATCTAGGTCTTTAAAATATAGAGTATTTGTATCCAAGTTAATACCAACAACGAGAAGACAACCAATGCCGATAATGCCAAGAAAACCTGTAAAACGAAGGTTTGTGTCATCCACTTTGGATATAAGTGCTCCAGAACCAAGAAAAAGAAACAAATCTGTTACAGGTACAGGTTTAATGAAGAAACTATATAACACAAATGTGATTTATTACAATAATATCAATAAATTGGTGGATAGAATGAAACTAATACATGAAGCTAAAGAAGCGGGTCATACTGGATTGGAAAACGAATGGGTGGCTTTAGTGGATGAACTCCGAAACCGTGGGGTAATCTCATAAAAATGCGTTACTCCCTAGATTACTATTCAGTTGCACCATGAGTGTCGACAAGTTCGGACGTTACTCCTCGGATGGGTTATATTACGCAAATAATTTAAAAAGAGGTGCTGGTTTACCACAAACACCTGATGGAGATTATGATATAACTAATAAAAGGTTAAAAAACATAAAAGATCCCACAGATGAAAACGATGCAATAAATTTAAAAGTATTAAAAGAAAATATATCACCAACATTAAGACTACAGAAAAACACATATGACGCAGGTAATCATAGAATTGTCAATGTTGGTAAGCCAAATCAAAACGCTGATGCAATAAACAAAGGTTATTTATCATCAGAATTAAAAAATACGCTAAAATTCAATGGAAAAACGTATACTGCTGAAAATAAACGTATATCCAACGTAGATGATCCTAAAGATGCAAAAGACAGCGTAAATAGACGCTATTTACATTCATTAATACCTGAAAAGACAAAAGATGGTTTTTCTTTTTATAAATTTGTTATTAACGATATAGGTTATCCGAAAAATGAAAATGATGCTGTAAATTTAAAATATATAAAAGATCATTGTATTACACGTGATGTAGGAGTTATTGATTGTCTAGGTAATTGTTTAGCGAATGTTAAAGATGGTTCGGCACCATCAGATGGTGCAACAGTGGGTCAAATGATGGAAACCTTAAAACAAGAAACAACCTCTTTTGTAAAACAAGATCAAGTAGTATCAAAGCAAGGGGATGAATTTGTTCAAGGTAATGAAAAATTTAATTTATTAACATACAAAAATAATGCTTGGGATTGCATGGGTAAAGGGTTATCAAATATGGGATGGGGTTATGAAAAACATGATGCAGCTGCTTTATCACAAACCGTACATCTAGATCCAGATCATTCTTTTAGATTTTTTACATGTAAAAATAAAGTAATAAAATACTTGCATAATGGAAGAGATCCAAATGATGCTGCAACTGTAGGACAAACATTACAATATGACAGTGCAAATAAAGAGTTTATTTATAATAAGCAAAGATTTAAATTAATGGATGTAAATGATTATCAAAATATATTAATTGCAGATCCAAATTCATTTAGCGGATTTAGAAAATTGTCTGGTGAACAATTTATTCATAAAAATCATGTGTTTCGAAATGAATCAGACGGAGCATTAGTTAGTGGAAATTTTAAATATTTTAAATGTCCCGGGAGCGATGAAAATGTAACTGATAAAGACTAAGAATTTGTATAAAAACTGATATGGGTTAGAAATCGAGACTAATATTATAAAAATGGGTTACACTCTAGAATGTTATTCAGTTGCACCATGAGTGTTGACAAGTTCGGACGATATTCCTCGGATGGATTATATTACTTTAATACTTTAAAAAGAGGTGCTGGCTTACCACAAACACCTGATGGAGATTATGATATTAGTAATAAACGGTTAAAAAACATTAATGATCCCACAGATGAAAATGATGCAATAAATTTAAAAGTATTAAAAAAAGAGATATTACCAACACTGAAACTAGACAAAAACACATATAACGCGGGTAATCATAGAATTTCCAACGTCGGTAAGCCAAATCAAAACGCTGATGCAATAAACAGAGGTTATTTATCATCGGAATTGAAAAATACGTTAAAATTCGATGGAAAAACGTATAATGCTGAAAATCTACGTATATCTAACGTAGCAGACCCTGTAGATGAAAAAGACAGCATAAATAGACGCTATTTACATTCTATAATACCTGAAAAGACAAAAGATGGGTTTTCTTTTTATAAATTTGTTATTAACGATATAGGTTATCCAAAAAATGAAAATGATGCTGTAAATTTAAAATACATCAAAGATCATTGTATTACACGTGATGTAGGAGTTATTGACTGTCTTGGTAATTGTTTAGCGAATGTAAAAGATGGTTTTGCACCATCAGATGGTGCAACGGTGGGTCAAATGAAGGAAACTTTAAAACAAGAAACCTCCGGTTTTGTGAAACAAAACCAAGTAGTAACACGTCAAGGAGATGTATTTGTACAAGGAAATAAAAAGTTTACTTTGCTTGAAGAAAACAATTATGTTTGGGATGGTAAAGGAAAGTTATTGACAAATTTAGGTATTGGTGAAAAGCCTGGTGATGCTGTTACTTATGAACAGATAATACAATTAGAGCCAACTGGAAAAAAATGGTGGAATTGTGATAACAAACGATTAACAAATGTTGCAGACCCTGATTATGCCAATAACGCTGTAACTGTTAATTTTCTTGTTAAAGTAATAGGTAATTTATTATTTGATATGCATAATTATATTGCAGCAGGACAACATAAACCTATTGACGAAAAAATGAGAAATACATGGATTAAACAAGAAATTCTTTATAAATATTTTTTTAATCATAACACACAAAAGTTTAGATCATCAGATTGGGGTGATTTTGATATTTAATTAAATAACACCATATATTACATCATTTATGTGCAACCTGTCATAGAGGTAACACATGGGTTACGCTTTTCGAATATAAAAGACAATCATGGCGTTTCATTACACCAGTCCATATCGAGACACTATACGGAAAGGAGGCGGTATCACGTCCACAGCGGTTTCTCTGTTAAGTAAAGCTTTAAATCGTATTCCAGTAGGATCTATCGTAAACAGAGCAATAGACGCTTTACCATACGAATTTCACATACCGGGAGGTTATCAGTATTGCGGACCAGGAACTAAATTGAAAAAACGACTGGAAAGAGGTGATCCAGGCATAAATAAGTTAGATCAGGCTTGTAAAGAACACGATATCGCATATTCCACGTTTACCGATTCAAAAAATAGGTCAATCGCTGATAAAAAGCTAGCGAATATAGCTTGGCAACGAGTAAAGTCTAGTGACGCTAGTATTGCGGAAAAAGCAGCAGCTTTAGCGGTAACAGCAGGTATGAAGGCTAAAACAGCGGTAGGAGGTGGAAAAAGGAGGGGTAAGAATAAAAAAGGATCAACCAAGAGAAAACATGGTGGTAATATTAGACTAAAAAGACGTTCTCCGAGGAAAAATAATAAAAAACCGACAATATGGTCAATGGTAAAAAACGGGGCTGGTCTATACCTAAGACCGTATCGTGCATATTAAATAAAAGAAATCAATTGGTTATACCACATAAAGCGTTGACTAATGTTGAATTATTTAAATATATTTCCTGTTTAAAAATACCATTTTTCCGCGGAGTATTTATGAAAGACAGTTTACCAAAGAAAATATGGAAAAATGAGACTGGAATCGTAAATTTGGATAATACTGAAGGGTCCGGCACCCATTGGGTGTGTTATAAGAAACTAAATAGTAATGTATATTATTTTGATAGTTTTGGAAATTTGCCACCACCTAAAGAACTTGAACATTACTTTAAATCTGCTAAAAACATATATTACAACTATAAAAGAGAACAACCTGATAATACTTCAATATGCGGCCATTTATGTTTGGAATTCCTAGCTAAAAGTATCAGTCACTATTGAGATGTCTTCCTATACGGTATCATTAACAGGAAAATCGTCCACTTTACGAAGTATCCTTTTTCCAGCGTTACGCTTGCAAAAAGGAAGATTTTGGGAGGCAGCACTGTTGGATTTTACAACTTACAACTCTATTCCCAATGTTACGGAAGGTAAAAATAACTTATTACATTATTATAAAGGAAAAGATGCCAGTGGGAAGTTTACAGACTTGGAAGTTTGCACTCTACCCACAGGTTCTTATGAAATTGATCATATTAATGAATTTTTGCAAAATAAAATGGGAAAAGACAATATAACGCTAAAAGGTAATAACAATACAATGAAAGCTGAGCTTACTTCAAAATATTATATAGATTTCAGTAAGTCAGACTCAATTGGTGATTTATTAGGATTTCCCAAAGATGGAGCGATTTTAGAACCAAATAAAACACATTCCGGTAAACAAACTGTAACAATATTAAAAGTCAATAGTATAGACATAACTTGTAATATTATACAAGGAGCTTACAGAGATGGAGCAAATACTCATATAATACATACTTTTTACCCCAGTGTACCACCTGGATTTAAAATTGTTGAAAAGCCGCAAAACCTGGTATATCTACCTTTGAACACCACTTTCATTTCAGACATCGTGTTGAACGTATTGGATCAAGACGGTAACTTGATAGATTTCCGAGAAGAGCCTATTACGGTTAGATTACATTTAAAATCAACACTTTAATACAAAACCATGGGTTTAACATTTAAAAGCGAACAACCTACGGGAATCCGCATTAGTAGCTCTTCAGCTGTGGAGGAGTTAACACGCGAGAACATTCGTTTCTTAGAGAGAATTGGATTAAAAGTAACCGAAAATGGATATACTGGATATAGCTCAGGGTCCAACATTCGACGAAACCCTATGGGAAAAAGAATATCACACCCACAACCCTTACACTTCATCAAAATTAAACAATAACGATGAAATTCGTATTCCCATACAAAATCAAGACATTTACACACTACCATGTGAAAGTTACTTGTATATTGAAGGAAAAGTTACTAAAAAGGACGGTACTACTACTGGTACAACAGTTCCATTTATAAATAATCCCATGGCTTTCCTGTTTGATGAAATTAGATATGAAATATCAGGTGTAACAGTTGATTCTACTAAAAAAGTAGGTATTGCAACAACTTTAAAGGGATTAACATCTATATCACCTAATGAAACCAATTTAATACAACCTGCAGGATGGGTTTTACCTGCAAAAGACACAATCACTCCAGATACAAATGGAAATTTTGATTTTCATATTCCGTTACGTTTGTTGCTTGGTTTTGCTGAAGATTATAGGAAAATAATATTAAACGTTAAACAAGAATTAGTTTTGTTGAGATCTTCAAACGATAAAGATATTATTAAAGCTCCAGACGGTACAACAGATGCAACTTTAGAATGGAAATTAACATTAGACAAAATTGTATGGAGAGTTCCACATGTAAAATTAGCTGACGAGCATAGAATGCTACTATTAAGAAAGTTAAAGGCTGATCGTGATATTGTAATTCCTTTTAGAAGTTGGGAATTTCATGAACATCCCAGCTTGCCAACTACGGATCGACACACTTGGACAGTTAAAACATCTAATTATGTGGAACGAGCCAGGTATATTATATTTGGTTTACAAACAGGCAGAAGAGACACCATCACCAAACATGCAGGCCAATTTGATCATTGCAACTTGAAAAATATTAAAGTTTATTTAAATTCACAATTTTTTCCATACGATAATTTAAATGTGTCATTCGCTAATAAAAAGTACAGCATATTGTACGATATGTATGCAAGATTCCAAAGTTCATACTATGGTAAAACGAATGCACCTTTACTATCACCAGAAAAATACTTAGATGGTTACCCTATAGTTGTAATCGATTGTTCTAAACAAAATGAATCGGTAAAATCATCAAGTGTAGATATAAAAATAGAAATGGAATTCAACGAGCCTATATCGGCTAATACAACTGCATACTGTTTAATTCTACATGATAAAATCGTAACATACACACCTTTAACTGGAATTGTTAAAAATGTATTGTAAAAGACCGGTTTTCCTACATTCCAATGCATTCCGCGAGTATAAAAGCAGAGCGTTCAGCTCGCTCCTTATCAGTTTGTTGCCTGTTGTTGTATGGGTAGCATCTTATTCAATATGGCTTCTCCTAGTGGTGGTACACAAGAAAATGTAGTAGATATTGAGAAGGAGATATCCGACTTTTTAGATCTTCAAGGTCAACCGGAGGGAGATGAACACAACGCTTGCGGACAACTCCACGCCAGTAATAATGTTGAGGAAAAAGGTAAAAGAAGAAAGAATGCACACAAGAGGAAAAGGGATATTGAAGATAATATTTCTCCTAACATATTAAGTGAGGTATTCTTGCGAATATTTTACCCAATCTCTTCCAGTTTGGACAAAAGTGTTTTAATCGGTGTTATGAAATCTACAGATTATTCCCCTACTGTAATTTTAACTCATGGACCCAAAATGATTTTGTTTACGGACACTGCTTGGGAATCGTTTATGAAACACTTGCATCTGCTAGAATGCTATTTAACTAGTAACATGTATGGAAGAAAGACAAGAGTAGGACTTTTGGATTCAAATGTGGAAATTGATATTATAAAGAATCGTGGTGACCATCAATTGCGGTTTAGAGACACAACAAGACATGATAACAAGATTCAACTTAATCGAGAAGAGTTTTTTATTCTAACCTGTGCAACTGAACCAATAACAAGATACTTGAGACAACTAGTGTTTTCAAGTTCTATTATTAAAGATTATTTGGAAGACACTTTGGACAAACAACCGGACGCACCTATATTGTACGGACCTGTGGATACTTCTATATTTAATAGGGTTCCTCATGAAGTACAAATGTGGAGACAGTTGGAAAAATACGCTCAACTACATAAGAAATCAGTAAAACAGGAAGAAGAGGAAGAAGGAGGAGAAGAATCAAGTGTTAGTGATGAAAATGAAAACAAGGAGAATGTAAAGATGGAAACTTAGATGACAATGGTTGGTTTTTAAAACAATATCAAACACTTTGTGGGGTTAGGCCTACCGGGGACGGTGCCCACGTTAAATATACACCAACGCGCCAACAACTGTACGGCCAGGTATAAAAGTCGTACCTACCGTGGTGTGGAAATCAGTTGACCTTTGGACTTCGTCATGAGCAGACGGGTGATCTTCGCAATGGACAAGGAAGAAGAACAAGTAAAGTCCAAACCTGGTATAATTGAGTTCCAAGCGTTTCGGGGTAATGATGATAGATTTATCATAAAAGAACTTGTGTTTTTCGATATCAATACAAGTGTTCCATATACATTTTTGTTCAAACCACCATGTTCTTATTCATCATTAACTAGCAAAGCCGCTACTACCAACAGGTGGATTTCAAAATATTTCCATCATATCGATTGGTATGATGGTTTTGCAAGTTACACGGACTTATATAACATCATGCATCAGTTTTCAAACAGGTTTACCAATATTTATACAAAAGGACTGGAAAAGAAGAGATGGATCGAAGAATTTACTCATGTTCCGGTTAATGATGTGGACTTGGATAAAAACTACAAGTATACGATGGAAAATGTTTGTATTTGTACTAAAAGTCCAGAACATGAAAAAGATAGACATTGCGCTTTAAAAAACGCCTATAAACTCGCATCTTACCTTCAAAGTGGGGAAGTGGGGAGTGGTGGGGGTGACGGGGGTTATATAAGTGAGGAGCAGACCGGGACCTGGCATGAGTATTACTCGAGATTCCGAGACGACAACATCTCCCAGCAAGAAGACGAAGAAGAAGACAATCTTTAACTCAACCATGGCATCTCACCAGTTCCTGCAAACTTTGGTTGAGCAGTTCAATGCTCACTCCAAATCTACCATACTACCCGTCAAGAAGTGTTCCGAACTTAAAGACGAGAAGCACTACATTATCCACGCCATGAAGAAGATGGAGACTTCAGTTGGAGAGGCCATTTGCTGCAGTCTTAGCGAGGCACCGTTCACTCCGGGGGATGAGCCCAAGTTCCAAGTCTACCTGCCGAAACGGTTCGTCCATCTCCTCCAGAACGAGGATCTGCGCTCCATTCAACCCGGCTGTCTCTACCTGGTTTCCCACGGTTGCACGGGTAGCAATTCCACCGAGTTGACCATCCACATCGCCGACAAGCAGCAGTGTTAGATTTTAATTTTACTGTTGTACATATGTTATTGTAATGTTTTATAAATAAATAAACCATAAAAGACAAAAAATGCAACATATCAATATGTGAAGTTTGTCACATATTGATATGTTGCATTTTTTTTTAAACTTCGCGGGTGACCTTGACCTTTGACCTTTGCATTTCACAGTTACCCCCACCACCAAGCTAAAGGTTAAACCTGCTTCGATGCAAACACCCCCACCACTTTTTATAGTACCCCCAAGCGCTGTGCCTCAGCTTCATTTCAACTCCGACGGTCAACCGTACAACATCAAGATGTCTCTCAATGTAAGTTGTGCTAGTTATGAGGAGGTAACCATTAAGACTCAGCAGGAGCTGAACGACTTGTACAAGGAGTTGCAGCTGATGGTGGCGCGAGGCTACCGTATAAATGTGCAAGTCTACGCTTGCAATATACGCAATCTCCGACACCCAAAAGAAGAGTCTGAACATTACTCTTCTCCAGCGACTTCATCACCGGCGTCCATGAAGACTGAAGCGAGCCAGACTTTGGATTATTTCAGCTGACTAGCAGTTGTCTTCCTTCTTCTTACCATTGTAGAATATGTTTATTTATTTGTTATATTAAAGATGTAAAAGAGAAAAAAACACCTATCTTGTTACTGACATATGTGCTCAGTAACAAGATAGGATTTTTTAAAACACAATTTGGATGACCTTGAAACTTCCCCCACCACTTTTTCATAGTACCCCCAAGCGCTGTGCCTCAGCCTCATTTCAACTCCAACGGTCAACCGTACAACATCAAGATGTCTCTCAATGTAAGTTGTGCTAGTTACGAGGAGGTAACCATTAAGACTCAGCAGGAGCTGAACAATTTGTACAAGGAGTCTGAAAAGGAGGTTGTCAACAAAACCGATGATCAACAATTGTGGGACTCCTCTATTACAGAAAAGGAATTACATGCAGCCGTCGAAGCTGTCGAGGAAAAGGAAAAGAACCTCAGGCAGCTCTGGTTGGCTCAGATGGATATTTGCGGATCTGTGCCGCGTGATGATTTTGAACTTCAATGTCAGATGGCGATTACCCAGCAACTAGAAGAAGCCGAAAAGGAGCTAAAGAGTGGAGGTACTATCCGGGCGGAGGTGAAAACTGAGAAACAGGAAGAATATAACGAATATGGTGATTAAACGTACTGTTGATCCCAATCCTTTTAGTTTTAAGTGGTTATGTTATAAGTAAATAGAAAAAGTTTCCTTTTTTTAAAAAACTCCATTTGGATGACCTTGAAATTTCCCCCACTACTCTGTAATACCACCATTGCTCGCTGCACCAAGCATCATTCCTCCTCCAACAACCATGGCGGACACACCTGCTTGCAATGCCATGTCTTCCACCGAAGATGTACCCAATACGAATTGGAAATTGACAATCGACAACGTGCATTATTTAGAAACCATCTGCGATTGGATGAAGTCTATTCTCCTCGACAACCCGGGAATAAAGCTCAAGGTCACTTTAGATTATGATTGGTCTGAAGTTATACTGCAGCAAGACGATCAACAATCACTGGAGTATTTGTCAAATTTACCATCGTCAACCATATATACTACAAATGAGGTGGAAAGGGAAGAAGAGGAGCATGAGGTTTAGAGTTTCTTATTTTTTTAAAACCCAATTTGGATGACCTTGAGATTTCCCCCACCACTTCCCATATACCTAGAGTGCGCAGGGCTGGACAGTCAGTCGCTCGGTGTCCGTCGTAGGGTGCACATCGCGGTTGCTACTCCAATTCCTGACAATTTGGGGTAGTTCAAAGTCACCACACTTCTACAACTTCAAGGTCATCACACTTTAACTCTGGGACTGCATCAACTTGTATTATTTCTGTGTTTTGACTCAAGGTCATCTCACTTAAACTCTGGGATGGTATCAACTTGTAGTATTTCTATGTTTTGACTCAAGGTCATCACACTTTAACTCTGGGGCAATATCGACTTGTAGTACTTCAGTATTTTAGCTCAAGGTCACCACACTTTAACTCTGAGACTGCATCAACTTGTATTATTTCTGTGTTTTGACTCAAGGTCATCACACTTTAACTCTGGGAAGGTATCAACTTGTAGTATTTCTATGTTTTAACTTAAGGTCATCACACTTTAGCATGTAACTTTAAGGTAGCACCGAAACGGTGCTACCCGGCTTGACATTTTCAAGTTTCCCAAGGTTATCACAATTTCCCCCACCACTTCCCATATACCTAGAGTGCGCGGGGCCGGACAGTCAGTCGCTCGGTGTCTGTCGTAGGGTGCACATCGCGGTTGTAGTACTGGTCTAAAGTAAGGCAGCTGGGCTAGTTCAAGGTCACCCGAGCGGTGTCACATGACGGTTTAGGCAGAGTCACGTTGCAAACTTCAAGTTTCCTCGGCACTTTTGCTGTTTCTCATCGCAAATTCGCTCCAAGTCGTCAAGGTCATGGGAACCGGACTAAAACTCGGAGCGTAGTGCGAGAAACCGCAAAAGTGCCGAAAAATTTTAGGTTTCAGCGTGACCTTGACCTTTGTGACATCGATGACGTCATTTTGGTAACGTAAGGGGTGATGACGTCATCCGCACGTCATTTCTGTGACGTCATGGGTGTGACGTCATGGATGTGACGTCATTAGTGATGACGTCATCGATTGCGTCATCGATGACGTCATCGATGACGTCATCGGTGGGGTCATTGACCTCGATGACGTCATCGCTCAGGTGACCTTGAAGTGAGCCAGCAGCCTTACTTTTGCACTACTAATAATAAAAGCTCAAATTCAACCATTTTACTTTAAAAGGATTATGTCCTTATCTTACAACACTAATTATATATCATAAAATATTTAAAAATTTAAATTACTTTTCAAAATTAATATAGTTTGGACGTTCTCTTTCAACCTGTAAGTGTTTCTACTTCCCTTTTGAGCCCACCAGATTTTCGCACCGTCCAATTTGCAAACTCTCCCCTTCTAATTAGTGCCCAGTAATTCACAATTTCGCCGACTGTTTCTGACTCACTTGACGAGGTTTTCAGCTCATACGCGTTGAATCGTACCAGTAATATACTTCTAAAGGATATTGAAAGGCACTATTTACTGTTGTTACTTAATGGGAACGATTCAGGTTACAAAGTAAAGTAAATGGCTAATGATGGGTAATTTAATACTATCAATGATGGTTTATTTTGGAGCAATCACTGCAAAATCAGATATTGTGGAGAAGTGGGTAAAGAATGCATCAGTATAAATTGTTTGAAAATCAGTTTTGCAATTCTTTTATGATAATAAATCATTACTACATTTTTTAAAGCTTTCCATCATGATTATGGCTGCAAAATATTACTTCCAAATGTCGTATACAGAATCTTTTAACATAAAAATTTTTGTCATCTTTTATTTGTTGTATTTTTTGTGTTTGCTTGTCTAATTATTTGTAAAATCATTTGTACTTTTCTGTTAGATGCTGTGTAGATTCCTTTAGTGAAGATTTTTGTTTACAAAAATTAGATGAATCTATTTTCTTTTTATTTATTCATATACGGGGTGATTTTGTTTTCTGTTAAGACTTTTGAACTTCACATATTAAGTAAAGAAAGTTTCAACTTTAAACTGAAATAGCATGTTTTCCTTTGTTGTAATAGTTTTAATATGCATTCACAATCCAGAAAAATGAGCTAGAATCGAATCTTAATTGATTTTGAAATATAATAAACAATGAATTATATAAAACGTATTTTATAAAGCAGGTATTTTATAATCTTACTTATTCTAAAATAACTTCTGACTGTAGAGTTTCAATGTGTTTAAAACTTAAAACTATTATAAAATAATAAAGTTTTTTATTAATTAGACAAATAACTAACTCTTATTGCATATTATTTATAGTATTGTAAAGAATGTAGAAAAATCACGATGTAACAAATACAACATAATCCTTTTAAGTATTGTGCAAGTAATTTTACGTTAAACTATACATTTGTTGCTCCTAGATAAAATATAATTATATAACATGAGGTCAAAGTAGATGGGTTCTTTATTGTATAGACAAGAACAAAAGCCCTTATCTCGTTTATGTGGAACAATATTTTATGGAGGTATTTTACGATATTGAATTTCCACTTGTTAACTTTTTATAACAAACACACGTTTTACCATATCAGTGTATTAAAGGCAGCGACAAATAATTTCATTTGCTTTTTTTATTTGTTTTATGTTTTTCTCTCTGTTTAAACTACTACAAAAATAACTATTCCTTATGCTATTTATAGCCGCTGGTTGGTTTAGGTAATCGCAATGAGTAAACAACAATTGAAAAAAGTGTTTTAAATGGCATACGTTTTTGTAAATAACGAATAATTACTGTGTACAAATTTGTGTGTACGAATAGTTCAAGTGCCAGGGACCATATTTTTGGTCAAACTTTTATAATGTCCATAGGCTTGTCTTTGAAATACTTATAAATTGTTATTTTATTGTAATTAAAAATTCTTAAAGGGCTCAATTTAGTAGGTAAAGTTATTAACTAATAATTAATTTAAGAGAGTAATTAATTGATGTGAGGCACCTACTCTTAAGATTTAGATGTAATTAAATGTCACCCGATAAAAACTAATAGTAGAGTATGAGTATACCTACAAAGCAAATCATTATTCTGCCTCTCGTTTTATCTACTGTGGTATTTTTATTTATTTATTGGTTTACCAAATAAATCCACCATTTTTAATAGCAAATACAAATAGTACATTTCAAAAAGTTAGTAGAAAGTAATCTACATCTCATTTCAGAAAGCAACGTAATCTGGTGCGTAATTTAAAATGAATGATGTAGGCAAATTATGTTTTTGACAGACTAGAGCCTTCCTTTCAATTAATCAAGAATTCCTAAGAGTACGTTTAATATTGTTTTCTAAGTCGCGTTAGGTATTATTATTCCACATTTCTTATATACTGTATACATTTCACAAGTGGTATGTTTTACCAACACTGAGTGATCGGTAACAAAGGTCATTAGTTGCCATTTTCACAAAGTTGTGTTGTTCTCATATTCCTTATCATTAAGTTTATGCGATAGTACGTTAAAGTTCTCTCACTTCTTTGTACTTTGAAGTTATAAAAAAAACAATATTTTAACAATATTAAAAAAATGTTAAGTGTAACAAAATTTTCGTTTGTTTTAAACACAGGAACAATACCTAAAATAACTTACAACATTTTAGAGAGGACATGTGTTTTGGAACAAATGTAGAACTTTGATGCAAATTTAAAAGAAAAATACATAATAAAATTACCAGTACTATGGAAAAAATAACAATAATAGTATCCACAAAGTATTTTAACAAATTAAAGTGCCATAAATGGAATGTTATTCTTTTCCTTTCCACCTCTAGGGGGTTTGCTTATCTATCAAATATCAGTCCCTTTTCTTTGTGCCCCATGCTTTATCACAACAGGGGACGCAACGGCCACTCCTCAATATTCTACGACTGCCCCGTAGCACCGTATTATACGGACTTGGTGTCATTTTTATTCATTAACCACTTGGTTGATTTATTTTCTCTCCTTCACTTTCATTTTACTTTCATTGATCCAAGGTTTCAAAATTAAGGGTTTATGTTCTATGTTAAATAAAATTGTGTAAAAAACATCTTTATACGACAACATACACATGAATTTTATAATGTCATCGTTCATGTTGTAAAAGGATGAAAGAATGAATAAACTAATGCTTATTAGTGATTCTATGTGACTAATATGTCGGAGACTTAAAGATAAAAAAACGGAAACTAGTACAAGTGACTGCGGATGCGCTACTCACCTAACGAACCAAACTGTAACTTAATTACTGATTGGAACTGCACCGTGACGAACTGTTGAACAAAACTATACGCTATAAGTTTCAATTTTATATACTTTTTAGCTCTAGTGGCACTTTCAACAGCTGAGTGTATGAATGGTTGCAAAATGCATTTAATATAATCCCTCAAGCTACTTCAGAGTCCTCTCCTATACATTATAAGTACGGTACACTTTTCTCTTTGTGCTGTTGTTCATTTTGCATTAATGTTATATTTGCCAATCTATTAAAACTAACTTATTATGTAAAATGAAAGAAAATCTGCAATAGTTTATACCAAGGTAATTTTTGTCATTGTTAGGTTATTATTATTTTGGTAAGTTCTTAGTTTTTATATAACGTTAAAAAATAGAGTTAAAAGGGCTTTTTCATAAGTGTTCAAATAAGTTAGGACGTGTTAAAGAGTTATATTCATATTATTAGTAGAACAGAAACTATTTCTAGTTGCTATATTATCTCATAAACATATCATTTCTCATTGTATAATTCAATAATTCACAATCCGAAGTTTTTTAAGATAGTTTAATTGATATCATAGGTACAGAAGGCAATACGAGAATCATTAAAAAAGTAAGGGGGTTAGTAAATTTATTTTACTTTTTATAATATAAATTGTATGTCAAAATTAATACTATAAGTCTTTTTTATTTAATTAAATAGATTTGTTCTGTTATGAATTACTTTAAGAAAATCAACGTAATTAATTACTTTACAGCATGAGACGTGAGAAAGTCGGCCAGGATTTGTGCTACACATGGACACTTTAACAGCCCGAATGTACACCTTAGTAATGATTTTACTGTATATCATTATAATGATTAATCCACGCCATGTTGCACGAGCTAAACCTGTCCATACTACCACAAATTCTGGTGGGCCGTCTCACGTCTCGTGCAACCAACTGTACAGTCAAATAATTGCAAATGATATTTTTATGAAATTAATAATAATAAATATGTTATGTTTTCAAAATAACAATACTACCCTTATGATGTCCTTCCATATCATGAAGTTAGGTAAATTTTTTTTATGAAACTTAATGTGAGTTAAAAAGGTTAATTATATTAAAACATGATAAAAAATAAACTTTGAGCTTATATAAGCCTCCTAAATTATTTTCGTTGGAAACAAATTTTTGTATAAAGTTAAAACGCCCACCCACTATATTAAAATTACGACTGGTTTAAAATTGATATTTATTTGATTTCAAGGGCAACGCTCAAAGTTTAAGTGTAATTGGCTTGAACTCACTCTGAAACTCATTTAGTCTCGTTTGATTTAGCGATTAAAACTTGCTGGGTGAAATGATTTAGGTTTAATTTGGTTTGATATAGCTGGCAGTGATTTTAATAATTTAGCCTTAGCCCGCTCTCCTATTTCTTGGAAATTGAATATCTCAGTCAGAGTCATAATTGTGTTTAGTTGTGTAAAAGCAAAGTTTATTCGTTTGCATTTAAAGGCCTTTAAATCGCAATATTTTGCTTGGTCAAAGTCGGTACTTTGATGGATTTGGGTGTCTTAGTCATATTTTGATTCCTTTAATTCATACCAAATAATTTTCAAGACTTAAACCCTTAAAAATCATATATTATGAGCTTAAGGAGGGGTTTCAAAACAAAAGAAATCGTAGCGTAAAAATATATAAATAAGCAGATTTACTCGTTCAACAAACGAATATATTTTTATTTGATTATCGATGAATCTTTTTTATAAAATTAGTAAATTAATTGGGTGCAACTCTAGGATTTATAAAATTAAAGGTAGTATATAAAATATAAAGGATTTTTTCTTAACTAGCTTTTCCTCCATGATTTGCAATGCCAACTTGAGAAATTGTTTGCCCTTCAGGTCAGATCGTTGGATGCGCTCACTTGCCGTCAGGTTCAACTTGTTCGCTGCGCTCACTTTCTCCAGGTTTAGGTCGTTCGTTAAGCTCACCTGCTGTAATTCTATAATTTCTCTAGTTTTTTATTACCAATCTTCCCTCAATAAATTAAATGAGAACAGCTGTTTAAGAAATTAACACTTCCTTATATAAGCTACCTTCCTATATTAATTTTTAGTCAAACAGTTCAATCGCTTCGAGATATAAGTAATGTAACTAACACGCCTTTCTTATATATAATAATAATAACTATAATTTTTTAACAAAGTAACTGTCGTATATTGAGTCAGTTTGTACCAGTACTGTATCGTGCCTAATTACATTTACTACTAGTCTATGTGAACATTTGAAAAATATGCTAATGTCTTAAAAAAATCCAAACAAATTTATTTTTGTATCAATTTGTTTATAATAATTAATAACATTTGTCTAATTTTTCTTGTATTTTTGTTGAGATTGTCCTTCCACTAAATCGTAAAAGAAACCCTTCTTTCGTTAATTACGTTAAGAAAAGCATTAAAACCCCTTGCTAAAAATATCTAATTGTATCTTACAAAACATCCGTATAGTAAAGTAAATAATTTGCTACTGTCATAACACCAACAAAATTGTATCAGTCTTGTAAAGTTAACGTCAATAGAATTGATTTGTCGGTAAATGTTGCAAATTTGTCGAAATCGATGTTGCCAACTCAAATACCCGTAATCATTGACTAAACAGGGTACGCCCTGAACTTTGGTTAAAGCCCACAACTTGATAAATGATCTGACTGATCGACTAAGGGCCTCTAATAGGGCCTGTGCTCTAGGGGGGGGGGGGATTCAATATATTATCTAGCAAGGTTATTGGAAACCCAAGCGACCGTGAAATATTACAACACTTAAATTGATTTTGAACCAAGTGTGAGTGATGTAAGTTTTTAATGGTAAGAAGAATTTTTTTATGGTGGAGCATCATTGGAATTTAGAGAAAACAAGCTTTTTGTGGTTTATTCTAACAACAGAGATCATTTCGTATTTTTACTTCGTATCAATTCAGAAAATGGTATTGATCAGATTTTAGTAGACTTGGGAATATGATACAAGTAGCTAAAACATGGACAAACGAAAAAATATAAATGGGGTCGCCAGAATTTTGAAATTTAGAAATTCTAAAGAACAAATGATAAAATTCTAAGCATAATTATAGAATAACCCACCAACTCCTAACTTGGAATGTTGAAAACTATTTGTGTGTTAGGTTTGTTTCTGTTGTGTATGTGGTCTAATTTTACGTGGAAGTAATTCATGGTATAACTTCTTATGTGATGAAGCCTGACTGTCTGTATTTACGTGATTTATGTAAGAATTTTACGATTTTTACTCCACAATATTCACAGCATGCGGAGTATAATTTGTTTATGAAGAAACCCAGCGACCAAAAAACATTCTAACATTGCATGAACCAGCAAACGAAATGTTTTGTTTTGAACTGTAATTTTACATGGCGAGAGCTCGCGTTAAGAGAGAGAGCGATGAAATTTCATCACGTTTAATCTTGTTACCCTGGTTTATTCACACAGCCAGCTCGGGTCCGAATATGAGCGATGGCCGGACGATGCCTTAATTTACAATCACAATCTTCTCAGATAAACATATAAGTTTAAATTAATAAAAAACAGCCATGAAAGTTTTGTACGAAATAGAATGTCTCTAGTTCTTGTTACAATTAATTGTTCTTGTATGATTTTTTTTGCATATAAGTGGAAAATTGCAGAATGAAACTCCTGGTAATAAATAAGAATTTGTTTTATTTTCTTAAATATAGCAAATTAAATTTTAAAATACTTCCATCGCAGCGTACCTGCATACTCAGCGAATGTCTAAAGATATTTTTTGTTTTTTATCAAAGAACTTTGTGGTTATATAATTACCAATCTTTATAAGGGAACATATTTAATGGCATTATTATTTTTATTAAATAGTTTATGTATTATATTTTTTTCAACAGTAATAAAAGTGCATACCCAAAGCTATCATGCAAATAGAATTATCTGTTTACAACTTGTCCAACATCAACTTAGTTGTGTCTGCAACTTTTCATCTAACAAACCACGGGAGGATACATATTTTCGAAAATTTATCTACAACAACTGCTACGCTGGGTTGTGCTTACATAGAAACAGTGTATTTAAGAACTCAAAGGTTCCCACATTACACACATTACACATTTTCCCACATTACACAGGCAACAACTTTCAAACCAAGATAAATCAACAACGCTTTGAAATAACTCAATTGTACACTACATTTCATCTAAACTTTCCTCATCATGTTTAGCAAGAAGATAATCAATTAGTCTTCTTACTCAGTAATATCCTAGGACAAAAGTTAACTGAATTTTTCTCTTGTATGTTTTTTTATTGTACTATGGGAACTTTACCGAATGGATTTCACGAAAATAAACAAGCTCAAAAGTAATTTCCAGGTTGGGTATTACATTAATTCGCTTGGTTCTCACATATATAATCCAAAATGGCTATTTTACTGCATGTATAACAAACCCACTCTCCCTGTGACATTTGTAATTAACTTGGATTAAAAGCAGCATATACTTAAAGTATATGTACTTAAAATCGCAATTAAAAAATACAGTAACAGGGTATCCGAATGTATGGTCGGAAAATTAATAAGCATCACTTTCCTTTTCAGGACCAAGCTCTTTTGCTCCACTCACTTGGCAAGCCAACGGGCGGTTCAATTTGGTATAAATTTATTGAACTACAGGTTGAATATGTAATGTAAAACATTGATTTATTTCTACAATTATCAAATGATTTTTGTTCAATTTAGTAGCTAAAAATCTGAATAAGGATAAAATGGGAAATTTATAGGGCTCTAGTACAAAATTGGATTTTTTCCAACCATGGGACCGACTCTAATCGATTGTAAAAACCTTCCTATTCAACAAAAAATAAAAAATCCTTTGCAAAATAAAAATTTTGCCCTTACAAAAAGTGCTTGTTTTAGAGTATGTATTGCAAATGTTTTAGCAACAAAGTTTTTCAATATCGAGTTTGTTATTGTATACCCAAGTGATCGAATCTCAGGAGTTCGCCCTTTAAAGGTGAAGGAAGGCAGGAAGGACGTTAGCCACAAACCCGCCATTAGCTGTCCCGTGTATTGATGTGAAAATCGGGAACACATAACTAACAGCTTATTCAATGAAATTTCCTCATTTACAGAAACAATATTGTAAGAATATAAATGTTTAAAATACTTTATAAATCTTAAAGATATCATTACAGAACGTATTTGTCAGGTTCTGTGTTAAATTACTCTTCAACATGTCTTAGCAAGTTACGTTCTTATGTATACTTCCCAAATATGTATACTGTACTGTAAATATGTAAATGTACTGTGTGGATGTATACTGTCCAAATGTATACTTTTATAAAAGTTTTGGATGGTGAGGAGATTCAAAACATGTAGACTATTTTTTGTGTGGTCACAAATTGATAATTTTATAAATACCAGTTTCGAATTCTAGGAAGATTCGTAAGGGGATGAAATCACTGACCGCGCATTGCAGGGTAGATCCCCCCTGTGGGTTTATTTTTTCTGCCGACTCAGGTGTTGTCCTTCCCACAGGCTGATGAGGGACGCATCCCCTGTGCGTGAGGCGGGTGATAAGAGGTGATAACACAACACTGGAATGGTGATATTAATGCTCACCTATCACATTACTTTATAAATAGTGTTATCTACAAATGTTCCAGTAGGTATCATTAGTGATGGTACAAGTAACATCATGCATAATTTTAATATTAAACTAAACACAAAACCGTTGCATAAAAAGTTCATTGCGATATAGGAGTCACTTTATGGTACAGGTTCTGGAACAATGAGAACTTCGGATTTGACGAAAATAATGTTATAATAGCAATTACTCCATTACCACAAGTGTTCCATTGCGTTTCATGTTTTACTTAGTTAATGCGCCCAATCTCAAAAGAGTGTGATAAGAACGATGAGATCGTGAGCGATCGAGGGTGGTTACTTTTTGGATGGGTGCACTCCAATTATCTACAGTATAAGTATTCGAAATGTTTATTATTTTATTTTTACAGTGCTTTAATAAATTAAACTTGGTCATATAAAAAGAGTGCATGCCACAATGATATCAGTTTTACCAATATTTTAACGTTTTTTAATGGGTTTTTGTTGTCTTTCCTCTTTAATTTGTTGGTCATGTAGAGATCCTAACCATTACTTCAATGCTTCAAACGCTCAAATATAATTTTTAATGACAATTAATTACCAAGCAATATAAGGAGGTGGATTTTCAAATACTGTTGATTTTTAGTAGAATTTACTGAATAGACTAGTTTTTTGCAGCTCCAAAATCTGAAGTATCCCCCTGACAGTCTTGTTTCTTTTTCTTGTCCCAAAAAATACAAAACATCAATAAAACTTCCTGATAAATTCCTGGATAATGATTATAGTTTCATTTTTTTTTCTGAAACGTAACTGATATTTAATGCACTATTGATATGGCTCCTGTAATGATGAGGATATTGTATGTAAATCACACTATGACGTCAATTAACCAAATGATTAGCCACATTTCCACCAGGGGTGTTGTTGGAGTAGGAATGGTATTACAAGGGTGTAGTATAGTTTGGAAAATATGATCTTCTTATGATATACTAGTTACATTAGTATTATATGAAATTCAAATTATTTGTAAGAAAAATTACTTGGTTACGCAGCGTTTGGAGCATGAAAGTATACATATCTAATAGTTATTTAAACGTAAAAGGGATCAAGTTTCTCTTTATTTAAACTGTGATTAGTTAGTATATTTGTTACTGATTTGAACAATAAAATATCAATTTTGTTCACAGAATCATATACATAGCCTATATGTATTACGATACAATTACTACAAATCAATGATTAAAGGAAACCCCATACGGATATTTCAGAATGAGTTTTAGTTTACTTAAATTTTTCTGAAAGGTTGATAAGAGTGTCAATTGTATAGCATTTTATTGTTGCGATTCTTAAAAATGAACAACCAATATAACTCCATTATGGACTCAGTTGTAAGGGAATATATATTTTAACTGAATGAATTTGCATTTGGAACAAAAATAAAAGAACGATTAGGTCAAATCCAATAAATCAAAATTCTAAATTACTTATTAAGTTTATTCAACACACAATCATCTTGATAACATTAGAAAACAATGTCGTCAAAACATATCAAATAACAAATGAATTACTAAGATAGTGTTGGGTACTAAATAAATATACTAGTAAATAATTAAGATACAAGTCAGATTTTATAACACTAGATGGTCAAATGATAAGCGTTGTGTTTTGTCGATTGTCCAGTGTTTTTTGTCGGAGTCAAACACGAGGTTTGTCCGCAACAAACATGCGTCCATGTCGATCAACAATCACCAAACACAGCGACTGTCTTGTTTGTGTGGCAAACGTGTCATGGACGACGAAATGTTCATGTAATAGAAAATATAGGTAAAAGTGAGTTTAAGTTTTGAATGCATAATTAGATTTGCTATCTTTAATGTGGACAATACACTCAAAAACATTTTTTAACACATTGCTGTAAAACGGCTGTATATTATGGCTACTTTTTAAAATGAATATTTTGTATTTTGTTTAAGTCGAGTTCTGTAATAGTTTTCAAGTAATCTCACAAAATTAATATATATAGAATTAACAAATGTTTTTAGACTATTAGATTTTTGTCTTATTTTGTATAACCTCAACAGATTGATAACATACGTTAACATAGGTTTGTAACGGTAAATCAGTTCAAAAATATGTTAGTTTTTGTCGCGTTTATAGTTTTCCCCTACGTTATAGTTATCATATGCAATATAATTTCGGCTGACCACGCAGGAAAAATCCCTCGGGTGGAGAAAATAACATTATGTGCAAGTCCCAAACAGGTAGTATAACCTCGGGACAATACCTTCTTATTGTTTCTTCTAAAGTATATTATTATTAGACCATTAGAAATATTACTATGTTCATATACAAGTTGTACATATAGGTATATAATGTATATCATAATTAAAAATACTGATTAAAAGTTGGTTTAGTAAATAGTTGTAATAACTTGAAATGTAATTATTGTGTTTAAACTGTTGTGTTATTATTTTCATGTATGTTTGTGTTATTTGAAGAAACAATAAACTTTTCATTCATTCATTCATATACCGAAGCAGAAGACAAATTGTTTTCAACATATCGAATGGAAATATATATATATATATATATATATATATATATATATATATATATATATATATATTGTTTTATTAATTGTATATATTCATTGTTTTATTAATTGTTGCAGAGAAAATCTAGCGCGAAAAATTTCCTCAGTGGTTGTTTGTTGGGCTTTCACCGCTCCAGTGGTCTTAACTGATTTAATAAAATCCAACCAGTTTTCTATAAGAATAACTTTTCTTCAGTCACTAATAACTTACTTTGCAATTAATTAATAATGGTATAATCACTATTAATTCAGATAAATAAGTTCATTACATGCACTATAAACCTTCCAAAAAACGAGGGGCTAGATCTTGGAGGAATTATAAATATATCATTCCTCCAAGGGCTAGATCGCTTCTCTACACACTCGTCTGAACACAAATCTCCTATCGGGCAGTTAGAATTACGAGATATAACCTACACGGATATAACTCCCCCAAGGGTTTCCTCATCTTTTTCCGCGGACTCAGGTGGTTTTCCTCCCACGATGGGATGGCCCACGTGTGTTGCGTGCCGTGCGTGCCGCGTGTGATAAGTGTTATGTAACGCGTGTTGCGTGCCGTGCGTGCCGCGTGTGATAAGTGTAATGTAACGCGTGTTGCGTGCCTTGCGTGCCGCGTGTGATAAGTGTAATGTAACGCGTGTTGCGTGCCGTGCGTGCCGCGTGTGATAAATGTAATGTAACGCGTGTTGCGTGCCGTGCGTGCCGCGTGTGATAAGTGTTATGTAACGCGTGTTGCGTGCCGTGCGTGCCGCGTGTGATAAATGTAATGTAACGCGTGTTGCGTGCCGTGCGTGCCGCGTGTGATAAGTGTAATGTAACGCGTGTTGCGTGCCGTGCGTGCCGCGTGTGATAAGTGTTATGTAACGCGTGTTGCGTGCCGTGCGTGCCGCGTGTGATAAGTGTAATGTAACGCGTGTTGCGTGCCTTGCGTGCCGCGTGTGATAAGTGTTATGTAACGCGTGTTGCGTGCCGTGCGTGCCGCGTGTGATAAGTGTTATGTAACGCGTGTTGCGTGCCGTGCGTGCCGCGTGTGATAAGTGTAATGTAACGCGTGTTGCGTGCCATGCGTGCCGCGTGTGATAAGCGTTATGTAACGCGTGTTGCGTGCCGTGCGTGCCGCGTGTGATAAGTGTTATGTAACGCTTGTTGCGTGCCGTGCGTGCCGCGTGTGATAAGTGTTATGTAACGCGTGTTGCGTGCCGTGCGTGCCGCGTGTGATAAGTGTTATGTAACGCGTGTTGCGTGCCGTGCGTGCCGCGTGTGATAAGTGTTATGTAACGCGTGTTGCGTGCCGTGCGTGCCGCGTGTGATAAGTGTTATATAACGCGTGTTGCGTGCCGTGCGTGCCGCGTGTGATAAGTGTTATATAACGCGTGTTGCGTGCCGTGCGTGCCGCGTGTGATAAGTGTTATGTAACGCGTGTTGCGTGCCGTGCGTGCCGCGTGTGATAAGTGTTATGTAACGCGTGTTGCGTGCCGTGCGTGCCGCGTGTGATAAGTGTTATATAACGCGTGTTGCGTGCCGTGCGTGCCGCGTGTGATAAGTGTTATATAACGCGTGTTGCGTGCCGTGCGTGCCGCGTGTGATAAGTGTTATGTAACGCGTGTTGCGTGCCGTGCGTGCCGCGTGTGATAAGTGTTATGTAACGCGTGTTGCGTGCCGTGCGTGCCGCGTGTGATAAGTGTTATATAACGCGTGTTGCGTGCCGTGCGTGCCGCGTGTGATAAGTGTTATGTAACGCGTGTTGCGTGCCGCGTGTGATAAGTGTTATGTAACGCGTGTTGCGTGCCGTGCGTGCCGCGTGTGATAAGTGTTATATAACGCGTGTTGCGTGCCGTGCGTGCCGCGTGTGATAAGTGTTATATAACGCGTGTTGCGTGCCGTGCGTGCCGCGTGTGATAAGTGTTATATAACGCGTGTTGCGTGCCGTGCGTGCCGCGTGTGATAAGTGTTATGTAACGCGTGTTGCGTGCCGTGCGTGCCACGTGTGATAAGTGTTATGTAACGCGTGTTGCGTGCCGTGCGTGCCGCGTGTGATAAGTGTTATGTAACGCGTGTTGCGTGCCGTGCGTGCCGCGTGTGATAAGTGTAATGTAACGCGTGTTGCGTGCCTTGCGTGCCGCGTGTGATAAGTGTTATGTAACGCGTGTTGCGTGTCGTGCGTGCCGCGTGTGATAAGTGTTATGTAACGCGTGTTGCGTGCCGTGCGTGCCGCGTGTGATAAGTGTTATGTAACGCTTGTTGCGTGCCGTGCGTGCCGCGTGTGATAAGTGTTATGTAACGCGTATTGCGTGCCGTGCGTGCCGCGTGTGATAAGTGTTATGTAACGCGTGTTGCGTGCCGTGCGTGCCGCGTGTGATAAGTGTTATATAACGCGTGTTGCGTGCCGTGCGTGCCGCGTGTGATAAGTGTTATGTAACGCGTGTTGCGTGCCGTGCGTGCCGCGTGTGATAAGTGTTATGTAACGCGTGTTACGTGCCGTGCGTGCCGCGTGTGATAAGTGTTATGTAACGCGTGTTGCGTGCCGTGCGTGCCGCGTGTGATAAGTGTTATATAACGCGTGTTGCGTGCCGTGCGTGCCGCGTGTGATAAGTGTTATGTAACGCGTGTTGCGTGCCGTGCGTGCCGCGTGTGATAAGTGTTATGTAACGCGTGTTGCGTGCCGTGCGTGCCGCGTGTGATAAGTGTTATGTAACGCGTGTTGCGTGCCGTGCGTGCCGCGTGTGATAAGTGTTATATAACGCGTGTTGCGTGCCGTGCGTGCCGCGTGTGATAAGTGTTATGTAACGCGTGTTGCGTGCCGTGCGTGCCGCGTGTGATAAGTGTTATGTAACGCGTGTTGCGTGCCGTGCGTGCCGCGTGTGATAAGTGTTATATAACGCGTGTTGCGTGCCGTGCGTGCCGCGTGTGATAAGTGTTATATAACGCGTGTTGCGTGCCGTGCGTGCCGCGTGTGATAAGTGTTATTTAACGCGTGTTGCGTGCCGTGCGTGCCGCGTGTGATAAGTGTTATGTAACGCGTGTTGCGTGCCGTGCGTGCCACGTGTGATAAGTGTTATGTAACGCGTGTTGCGTGCCGTGCGTGCCGCGTGTGATAAGTGTTATGTAACGCGTCTTGATGCGTTCATTGATAACCTAGCGGAGAGTACCATACATTTGTTGAATGCTACGATAGCATTTTGACATTGGTGGAAGGACGAACTGAAAATTCTTTGGCCCAACCTTTATATAGCTTATGTTGTTTTATGCATGAACAGATAAATTAATTATAAAAGAATTACGATAAAGTACTAGGGAGCATCTGTTTGGTAAACTTTAAACTAGAGAATATTGTTCGCTTCGCTCAATCGTGAGACTCTCAAATCAACTCAGATAGAGGGAGCTGCACTCTGGTTTTAATTTAATGAACGACAGGTTGAAAATGTTACACGTTCTATATTTATCAACTGATTTAGATCCAGTCTAGTAGCTACCAAAAATGTCCACAAGGTTTAAGGAGAACTTTGGAGGGTTGTGGCACATGTACCGGATTTTCTTAGTAATTTGACCAGCTCCAATAAATTCTTTGCTACCAAAAATTACGTACAAATAAATGTTGAAAATTATATTAAAGAAAAAAGTTGTCTGTGCAATGATTGGTTTACAGTGCAAGAGAAGGTTATTGTTTTTATAAAGTTATTTTATATAGCCAGATAAGTATTTTCTTAGTCTCCCGTGTTAGTTTACTAACAATGAAAGCACTTAATAATCAACACTTATTTATAAATAGTTCCTACTTACATATCTGCGAAAAGAAGAACGGTTACCTGAAAATAAATACAAAGTTAATATTGTTTTTGAAAATTCAATACATTTTACAGGTGACGTTTCAAATTGTGTCCCAAACAACGTAGTCTAAACTATGAATAACATAGCCATCTTGTTTCTCATATACAGGGTAGGGTGTTACACAGTAGCAAATCTAATAAGCCAAGCTTATAACTACAATGCCTACAGTGATAGGTGGTCTGTGATGCTAGTTGATAATAACAACCACCCCTATGTATTCAACTCAGTTTATGCACGTCAGTAGTATGTAAGTGGGTGCTTACTCCCAAGGTGGTGAATGGAAAACCATGTAAACTATTATGTAAGAGATGCTTAACTGTAGTTTGTATTATAAAGCATATAAAGCATAAGAATTTACAAGGGGTGATAAAAAATAAATGTTAAAACGATTCTTTGTTACAAAAATTACGTAGATGTAGAATATTTATTTTTTTAAGTCTTATTTTATTATCATAAGACAGCTGAGCTACCCGAACATTTGTAAATCTCAGTGTCAGATTCACCTTTGCGCCAGAACGACGCTGTTAGTTGTAGCGTTCTCAAAAGCACAAACATTAGGTTAGTTCAACAATCAACATCCAGTGATGCCAAACTTACAAAACCACTTCATTCGTTTGATACGTACCGCAAGCATATATCTGTTGGTCAATGGTAGAAATTTCATAAGCTTTAGTGATATCAGTGAAATATAATACATGTATTTTCATCTATGGTGATATTTCGATTCCCCTTTACGTCCACATTGCTTTGAAGTTCTAAAAAAAATATTTCCTAGTAAAAATTTTTATCCCGATTTATTTTACAGAATCGATTCTAAACTTGAATCATAAAATGAACATTGTTTGTAGTATCAATTATTTTAGTTCATACGGCTTAATATACCATAAATGTTATTTTAATGAAGATTTTCAATGTATAGGGCAAAATTACGTACTAATAAATTAATCATTTTCAATCATTTTGTGTTCATTTGGTGTTATTTGGTATTTTTCATAGGTTGAAAATAGTTAAAGAATTGATCAAAAGTTTTTTACAGAAATTATCCCTGTGCATAGGATAACCTCGTAGAGATGTCGTATTTAATCCACCGACAACACGTGTCGGTTAATTGAACTAAACCAGCTGACGGCTTTAATTGGAACTACAGCAATATGAAGTAATTTCTCTCCTTTTAAAAATTTCCATTATTTTAGTCTAGCGTACAATTTTACGAAACATTATTTATTATACCTTCAACTTGTATTTGTCTAATTTAAATTATTGATTTTATAAAAATATACACTCCGAATGATAACGAGAAAAAATATTTTAGATAATTGTGATTCATAACATAATATTTGGTTTTTACCTATAACTAAAAAAAATAAATATTCCTAGACATGTCACTAAGACACTACGAATTTATGGCTTTTTGAACATTCATGTCCCCGGCTTATAAACCCGTCAAAAATTTACACTATACACTTATATTAAAAAAATAAGCATAAAAGCATACATTAACTCCAACAATTAAATTGTTCAACACATATAAGTGAAAAGGTCCGTAAAATGTATTATTTTGCGAATATCGTAAATATATTTTGGAAATCCTCCTTCGTTTCTTTGGTGAAGAAAAATCACCCATAACCAATATTATTTCAGCCATCGGCCTGTTTCTGAGGCGAGTCACGTATAAGGTAAGAGGGGGAGAGAAATAAGTTACAGGCGCACGGCATTTATACAGGGATGGGCAACTAAGTTACCACAGGGTGGCTCTGGAACCACTCCTAACGAGCAAAATGTACATTTTCACAAAACAAGGAAAGTAAAGTAATATCATATTTTAAATAGTTAGACAGTAGGCCTAAAATTTCATAAAACGTTTTAATGTTTTAAATTCATAGAAACGTATTGTAGCGAGTTTCAAAAAGGTTTTACTGCAGTAAATTTAACATTAGTACTGCATTAGAACTGAATAATTTAATTTGTATGTAAGACAATTTTTTATATATTTTATGATCTGTTTTAAGGGATTAATATGTTACGCATCGTAGACAAAAAAATTATACTGCATGACAGCTTTACAGGTCTAACTTCCTTTTTACAGGTGAGAAAATTTAAAAAAATATTAATTTTGTATAATTTTCTAATTTTGTATAATTTGGTGTTTTTCGCATAAAAGAGTTATTTAAAGATAAACTTATAATTTGCATTTAAATGTCCATTGACATTATGGGGAAACATTCGGGTTATTTGTTAGAACACTTTAAAAGCTTTTCAATCATAGCAAAATAAATAAATGGGTGAATTGGTGGCGTTGTAGTTAGTGCACTGGACTTCGGGACCATGGCAGCGAAGTTGTGGGTATGAATTTCGGACTAAGCATAACTAGTCCGAGTTATCCACGTCCAAGTGTCCAAATAGTCCAAGATATATGAATCCACGGCTTTATCATTAACATTCACCTCTGTGCTTTAGTGGCACACCCACTTACTTTGTCTAATACGATTCACACACAGATCAATAGTCTATGTAGACTGGGAAAAGTAAGGTAAAAATAGGACTGCCAACCTCTTAAAAAATATATATTAAAATTTGCATTGATCATTTATGTTGGTTTGGCTGCCAGAAAAAAATTCATTTCAATTTTACTTTAACGTAAGTTGATTGAAAATTTGTATTTTGACTTCTTACTGTTAGAACGACTTCTTTGAAAGGAACTTCTACTAAAGGAAGATTTTTATAATTCTTTTTGGAAATTTTAGACAAGCATTTCACCAAACATTTGACAAATATAATTAGACAATAACTTTACCGGGCCCACGCTCTTTCTTTTCTTGATATTTATGCCACCATTTACGCTCGGAAAAGTTGCAAACTTTGTCACAGGTGTTTTGAACGATTCTTAAGGAACGTTAAGCGTATAACTGAGTAACTTCGGACTTTAAAAGTAAACCATATCAATGAATCATTCCAATCTTAAATGTTTCCTTTTCTAATTTACACACTTATAAAGGTTTATAGTATTCAAATAACTCTTATGTTTGATGATAAAGTGTGATTGTGATGGATTTTCTTTTAGATCTATTATATAATTTAACAAGTAAATATAACATTGAAGTGATAGTTTTAATATTTAAATAAATTTTTTGCAAAATAAAGACCAAGCACTGTCAAATAGAAAGGCAATAAAACCTGGAAAACTTATGAAAGGCAATTATGAAACCTAATCAACATACAATCGCCATTATCTAATTTTGTAAACATATGGTTTCCGTGATAGCTGATAATTATCCGAATATAAATTAGCATTAGTTGTACCACTGTGTCGCCCAGCGCTGGACGTTTGGAGGACCACTACTCATTATTTCGATATTTATTACTGACCAAAAACTATTAATTTTGCAGCCTTTTCCCTTAATCACTCGTAGCTTAATTTCCGAAAACCATGTTAGCTGAAAATATCTTCTATTTTCCAAAAGTGGTTAAAAAATATACACTACCTACATTATATTGTTTTAAGATCCACTTTCAATTGTAATCAGACCAAATGCTAACTCTTCTTACAAAAAAATTATTAAAAGTGGGTTTATTGTTTTAGAAGCTTTTTTACAAAAAAACGTTTCACACTTTATTAATTTAAGATCCTTCACTTTAGCATAATAAATTCTTGTTCTATCTAATTATAATTCAATGTACATTTTCATATTTGTCCAATGTTCCAATAATGTAATCGTTTATAATGTAATACAGTTGTTTTGGTTGCAAACTTTAATGTTTATACCTTTACACGATCAGCACGCATTAAGTATCTCTTGTACTGTACTTCTGTTAAGAGAATTATTAGTAAAAACATTATTTAAAATTCGCTTTTTATATTGCACAACATTGTGTGATAAGTGAAAACTGGGAAACAACATTTCTTTCAACATTTTGCGTGTGACTTTTTAGATAGTGCTGTTGTAGCACTGCATTTTTCCACATATTTTCATGCCTTTAATGTTTTCCTGGAGAGTAATTTACATTGGTGTTGTAAAAGATATGATTTAAAAATCGCATTTTATATTGCACAACATTTTAAAATAAAATGATAAGCGAAAATGGCTTAAAAATTTTCTTTTAACATTTTGTCTGTGACATTGTAGTTAGTTCTGTTATAGCACTACATTTATTCTACATATTTTCCTGCGTAAAAGGTTTCCCTGAAGAGTAATTCACATATTGTTGAACAAAGCGTGGCGTCAATGGAGTTAATCTATTTTGACACCAGTGAAGGGTTGAAACGCCTACTGTACCTGACACTCGTCACCGTGGCGTCAATATACTGCAAATTGGAAAGTTTATTAAACCATGTGGTCAACAGCATGATTGAAAAATAATTTAGTTGTTCTCAATAATTGTTTATTATTATTATTTTTTTTAATGTGTTTGTGATGTTAGGTGCGTTCGTCAGAAACTTTATTGTCCTTTTCAAGGAAAAATAAAATTTGGAAAACTGTTTTAAGCTAAAACCATTTAAATGTAAATAAATAAATCAGATTGAAATACTTAAATGAATTCTCTTAAAAAATTAACTTATTTTTAATTTGTTGTCTTTCAGTATCAATACGTTTATGAAAAATAAGACGACAATAGTTCAAGTTCCATAAATATCTTAAAATAAAAACACACATTTTAGTTTATTTACGTGCGTGTTGTTCATAGGATTTAAGCAAATACAACAAATCTCATCTTTATTCATTGTCAAGACGCTGTAGTGTAGAGATCGTAGGGTGACAAAAAGCAACAAACTGAAACTTTAACCTAAAGTGCACGTCTTGAGAGTAAAGTAAGAATATCAAGTAGGATTGTGGTAAATCAACAAACTGCTATCCCAACAGGAGTGAAGCACTGTTAATAATTTACCAAGCTCACTTGATGTCACCTTTTTAAATTTGCACTCGGTACTACAAGCTCTTGTTGTTACATGTATATGGACATAATGTGACATAAGGGTATTTTATAGTTATTTAATATGTTGTGTAGCATTAACGAAAGAGAGTTGAAGAAGTTTCCATATAATTTTAATGTATTCGTACGGATAATGTGTCAAAATATGGGAATAGGATAAATTGGGTTAAATATTTAACTTGTAATAGGATAACGCAAATATGAGATTTATCTAAAGCTGTTTTATAAGAGAAAATTTTGAGAGGTCTTAAATTTGGAAATTTTAGTTTTATAGAGCTCAGCCACAGCACACAACCCATATGCGTGTGTGTTTGTGAATGGTATATTCCGATAATTACCATCATGCATCGAAATTACATGTTTATACAGTTAGAGAATGGCAATTGTATGTTGTATGTATCAGGTCCATCAAAAATTAGATGTTATGTATGCATGCAAAATAATAATTTGCTATAGAAAAAAATGTTAACTAATTCATTATTAGTTTAACTTATTTCATTCATTAGTTGACACCTCGTTATAATATATATTCGTACATTAATTACTTTATAAATTTTTACATTATTAGTCTCTTTTTAGAGAGTGTAATCACAAATTTGTTTTACAAACTTTGCTGTCAGTGGAGTTAATCTGTTTTAATGCAAGTTGAAAAATTGAAACGTTGAGTGGTCCTGACACATCTATCATGTTCCGAATATACAGAAGTATTTACAAATTTTATTTATGCGTTGTGAAAAATATAAAAATTTGCAAGAGTTAACCAATGTCTATGGCGAGAAATTGCTTAAATCCTAAAGAACATTTTATGATGATTAAACTCAATATTTTATGCAGTATTGTAACCACATACAAAACCAAACCAGTCAGATTACAGGCATTACACATTCGAACTGTATGGTCATATAAAACGATTTAACTCTTTTCGTCTTTTAAAGTGGTGACTCAAGTCAAACCACGAACAGTTCCAAGAGTAAATGCAATGTGATCTGTGTGATGTTTCCTCCATTAAGTAAAACACTGAAATGTTAAACTTCATCTACTAAATACTTTAGTAACTAAAAAATTCATAATACTCATAAACTGAATATCATCAGCATGTGAATAAATTTTTATTAGCTATTATTGAATCTGTGAGGTTTTTTATGTATGTCATTCTTTAAATAACATTTACATTAGACAGTTAATTGCTAATTTCTACCAAGAGACATAAAGCAGTAGTTGAAGCTCTTTCATTCAAGTGTTTTATTTTAAATTGTTTTCATTATATTTTACAGTTTTCAATAAAAAAAATTTTAAGTGAGAAATAACATTTTAAAATTTGTATTTGAAGCAGCTAATAAAGTGAAGCACTGCAAGTGCTATCAACGGTTGTAGCGTTACAACTAGATGGTGAACATCTAATGGGATTCAGATCAGATAGGATATAAATGTCCTCCATTATTGAACCATGGCAAAACTGAGTATTTGATATCATTGTGCATTGATATCATATCATTGCGCAATATTATGTACATAATTTATAACGATAATTTACGATAATTTATGCACTGCCAGGGCTCACACCGCAATCTATGACTGCCAATTTTATAATGCTCTCCAATCGGGTATTGCAATCTAAACTAATTTGCCCCTCTTCTGTTACTCAATATGAAATATTTTTACTAAAATAACACATTATTGGTAGGATTTAGTGAACGATATTAACTTATACTCTGAGTTATTGAATTTTTTAAAATTAAAATTTCCAAGAATATTCTGATGATTTTCAAAAATAATATATGTGATAAAAATGTAATTAAATTTAATGAAAGGAGTTTTAAATTGATTTTTCATCGTTGAATTTATCTTTCATAGCTTCTATTGCAGCAGGATAATGTTGAGTGTGATGTTTTTTATGTATAGCTTTACAATGAAAAAATGAAACAACAGGATGGTATATCTCAGAATTAGAATAATGTTTTACATATATTTTTTTCTTATTTAGAGGGTGGGTATTTTATTTCTGTTTCCTTAAAGTAGGAGATAAAAAAGTGGTAAAAAGGAGATAAAAAATAGTTATTTATTTGTGATCTTATAGAGTTAGCTCTTTACGTATTTTACAAAATTACTTATAAAACTATTTTTAGTCTAAATTATAGTATTTAGGAATAAAAAACACATCTTTAAAACTAGCGAAGCATCACGATGTAAAGTTAACATTTAATTCAGAAGTCAAACTCAGCAACTGCAAACTCTGTACCCGGCGTGAAATTTAATTTTGTTTGATGTAATTTAGTTTTTCACCTTAGATTTTTAGTTTAAGGGAGAAAATTCTATAGTTCATTTTGTTAATTAAACTACCGAAATATTGCGTAATATTTCATAACGTAACTTAAAATTAAAATTCCTCATTTGAAGTCCTTTTAAGTGTCTTTAATAAAACACGTGTCTTTAATAGTTTTTAGTCTTTTAACTATAAAACTTTTTGTTTCTTTACTTTACATCACAATTAATAGTCCAGTAAACATTACTGAATCACTATTTTAATTGGTTCTATTCTAACTGTCAAGTAACCCTTTGTCTAAAAAGTTGCCTTTTATCAAAATTTTAAGACCAGTAATTGATGATGTATGAGCATTTTATGAAGAAGATGCTCAAGCTACTTGAGTGACGGGTTGTAAATCATTAGTGGAGTGTTTGTCCCATCGAGATAAGACAAGCAAGATAAATGATCGTTCATTTCATCCCCACCCCAGCCCCTAGTCAAAGCATTGACCTAGTTCAATCAGACGTTTTAAATAATGTTTTAAAATGCTTCTTAACAAATTTGTTTGTTTATTACCTTCTTGCTCTTGACGTACATGTGGATTTTATTTAATATTTAGAGTGAAATTTAAAAAGGTACCTCGAAACTGAGTCGCTTTATGTTGTACATTAGTATGTTTAAAATGACGAATAAAGTAAGGAACATAATTTACTTTAGTATTTGGGTATTTCCAGAGTCATTACGAAATTGTAATACTTATTCCATAAAAAGCAATGATAAACCATTCTCCTTTTTTTATGATAGCGGTATATGTTTTATGGTTCAGAGCAAAACATCTAATTTATTATATTGTTAGAAAAAAAAAACTGATAAATAAAAAAAGTTAAAATTTTTATAATTTTTTTCGATTTATTTTTATATAATAGTGTTTAAAATGCATTATAAAAATGCATTTTAAGCACTGTCAGCACGTAAATGATATTGAGTTACAATAGTAAAAACAACTAATTTTAATATAGATTGAACATACACAAATGAAACTGAATATATTTCATTTTAGCATTTGAGGCAAAGGGGATAATTTGATGTCATTATATTACAAACATAATCAAATCTAGAGCTTTGTTTCTTTAAATTGAATTGCTAATGAGTCGAAGAGTTTGTTACCAGCTCAGGTGCGAGAGCAGAATAAGAGTTGGTTCCGGCGCGATCACGATCCTCAACGAAATTAATTCTACTTCAAACTGAGATATTCCTCGGTGAAAATTCAATTTAACACTTCTCCTTTTTCACCTTCATTTCAATCTTGCCAATAAAAATGTTGGTCCACCATTGTGGTGAATGTTGAAAAGTCCCTTTTAATATCGCTTTCTAAAATAATACAATATAACAGTTTGCATTGAAGTAATATAATTTAATTTTCACACATATTATAAGCTAAGCTACAAAATATCTATTTATTTATAAAAAAATAATTTGCGTTATGCATTAAGTGAAAACATTTAAAAATAGAAATAATGAAAAAATTTAATCTTGCAAATAAAATAAATGAAAAACATAAATTTGGATTTTTACATTTTAACTATAAAAAATACATAATTTACTACAGGATGTCACCAAGACGATAATAATTAAGGGTTATTTTGTAGTTCCCTGTTTATAAACATTATCGCCCTACCCAAATTGTTAATCTATTAATACTAATGAGTATGAAAGTATACTTTTCCTCCAACAATTGAATTGTCCAACACATATAAGTGAAAGAAACCCAGAAGAACTATACGTAAAATATAATATATAATAATATTTTGAGAATATCGTAAAATATTTTGGAAATTCTCCTGCGTTTCTTTGGCGTAGAAAAATCACCCATAACCAAAATTATTTCAGCCATCGGCCTGTTTCTGAGGCGAGTCACGTATAAGGTAAGGCGGGGAGAGAAATAAGTTACAGGCGCACGGCATTCATACAGGGATGGACAACTAAGTTATGGTAGTTATGGAACACCGCATAACGAGTAAAACTTACATTTTGAAAATGCCATAAAAGCAAAAAGAAAATAATATTGTCGATATAAAAAAAAAAACAATTCATAAAACATGTTAACGTTTTAAATCAATAACAACTTAATGTAACTTTTTGAGAAAAGCGGGTTTCAAGTAAACTTAACTTGTTATATGAGTACTGAAAAACTTAATTTGCATAAACATTCTTATGTTTGAACATTAAATAATCATAAACATTAATCCTTGCAGAAACATGAAATATTATATGAGTTTTAGCATGTTGCTCATCGTAGACAAAAATTACGTTAGGCTATACATGGTAGCTATGTTAACCGTCTTATGTTCTGTTTATAAGGTCAGCCAAGTTGGACAAACCTTATTTTTTTACAGATTAATAATTTTGTATAAAGTTGTACTTATTTACAACAAAGGTTTATTTATTTAGTAAGAGAAAAACTTATAAATCACATTTACATGTTTATTGACCTACTATATCAAAACATTCGGTTCATTTAATTAAAAATGTTTAAAAGCTTTCCAATTACAGCATATAAATATTGAAATATGCATTGATCGCAATGATACTGCATATGCAACGGAGAGAACTAACCGAATTCGGAGACAGACAAAGTGTCGGCTGACAAGGTGGCAGCACTGTATAGCTTATCACGTATATTATGACAGCTTTAGCTACACAATGACTTTGATGGCTGTGAAATAATCTATCCTGGGAAGCATAGTTAGTATTTAACTAATAGGAGTGTATTTAATATTAGAAAAAGAACTGCTTTTCAGATGGTAAATTGACAACCTATTTTAACCATTTTTGTAGGTTTGTACATGAAGAATGAGGTGGGGTTAACAGGTGTACCTTAAAATATTATTCACTAAGTTGTATGATCGTTTTCCATGTAATATACTAGAATTCGTTACCATATCCAACAAATAAATGTATAAATGAATAAATGTAATGAATGTATTTCAAAATTTAGTTTCGAATTCTAAAAAAATTAAAGCTATGACCTTTAAAATCTTTATCAAAAAAGTCATTGTACAGGCATTTTTTACATGAAAATTCCATCCAACCTTGTCAATTTATTCCGTCTAATCCCCCTTTAACCTAAGAACCTAGTTCAAACAATAAAATAAAACAAAAAACGAATAACTGATTCTTATGTAATTTCTGAGTTGTGTACACAATTTAAAGAGTTTTTTTATTTTAATAATTTCTTTAAATTTAATGGTTAGGGAGCTACAGGCAATTGAAGTTCATTTTTAGTACATGAGAACAACTTGAATCAAACTTTAACTGCCTATATCTCCGAAACCATTCCTTAGAATACAAATACTCTAGAATAAAAGGGTTTTAAAAATATTGTTTAGAATAATTTCCAAAATAAAAATAAAAATTTAAATAGATAAACTGTTTTATAATGGCGGATCAGATGACAAAATTAAAAAAATTATGTTATTATATTATTTGTTTATGTGTAAATATTAATTTTATTTTAGAAAAGTTCTTAATATTTTAAGAATTTGTATGTATATTTTTTAGGGAATGGTTTCGGAGATACAGCCGATTAAAGTTTGCCATATGTTAATCGCATGGGACTAAAAATGAACTTCAGTTGCCTCTAGCTCCCTAAACGTTCATTTTGAAGTATCAAATAAGAATAAAGTCTTGAAATTGCGTATACAATCCAGAGATTACATAAAAACTACGAATTTATGTTTGAAAATTTTTAGTTAGGGGTTGAGGTGAGGAGGAGTTTAATGAGGGGTGAAATTTTCATCTCCCAACGCTTATATACGTTTCGAGCAAACTGAATAGTAATATTTATTTTAGTTCTTAAATAAATAAGGGTGCAAATAAAAA
This sequence comes from Neoaliturus tenellus, assembly GCA_030545055.2. Lineage (NCBI taxonomy): Eukaryota > Metazoa > Arthropoda > Insecta > Hemiptera > Cicadellidae > Neoaliturus > Neoaliturus tenellus. The sequence continues at coordinate 24,238,314 of CM061532.1, read as the reverse complement.
CCCTGCATGTTAGCAATGCGTAGGTAGGATCTTCATTCTCAGAATCCATTTGATGAAATATTATTTCGTAGAAGTTAAATTGATTTAAACAGCACATGTGTTTGGATGGTTTCCAAAAAAAAAAAAAAAAAAAAAAACTTTAAAACATTTCACTGATACTATTTGTCACTGTTAGATTCAGAAGATACAAATATTCAATTGATCAAACGTGTCTTAAATTTATCTCTAGAGATTTAAAAATTCATAAACATATTTGTCAGAGGTTAAGTTAAATAGTGATATATAAGACGTGTATGCAAGTTTAACCGTAATTTACGTTTCTTTGGTTTATATAATTAAAACAATTCAATATCGCCACAACGTAAGTTTTTGTTTGGCGGGGGTTCACGACTTATGTTAGTACAACTTTTTCAAACTAGAGCAATTTTTCATAAATTTTTGGAAATTCTAGATAAGTATTTTGTCAAACAGTTGGCAAATATAATATACTTTACCGAGTCCATACTCTTTTTTTCCTTGATATTTATGCCACCAGTTATTCTCGGGAAAGTTGCAAACTTTGTCACAGGTGTTTTTGAACGTTTTTAAGGCACGTTAAGCGTATAACTGAGTAACTTTGGACGTTAAAAGTAAACCATTCCAATGAATCATTCCAATTTTGAATGTTTCCTTTTCTAATTTACAATTATGATGGTTATAGTGTTCAAGTAACTTTTATGCTTGATGTTAAAGTGTGATCGAAATAGATTTCCTTTCACGATCTCTTATTCAAGTTAACTAGTGAATAAGAACCTTAAGTGAAAAGTTTAAATATTTAAATAAGTTTCTGCTAAATATTCTAAGTAACAAATAAAGGGAATAAAATCTGGCATTGAATTGACATATAGGGACTTGATCAACATATAACTGATATTATAGAATTTATTAAACCAGGGATATTCTTGATCCCTGGTAATTATCCGAATATAAATTGGCATTAGTTGCACCACTGTGTAACTAGCGGGCAAAGCATTATCCACTGGAAGTTTGGGAGACCGCAACTCATTCATTGGACATTTATTACCGACAAAAACCTATTATTCTTCAGCCTTTTTTTTTCTATTCAATTGTAACTTATTATCTGGAAACCGTGTCAACTTAAAATAACCTGTATTTTTCCTAAAATGGTTTCCAAATAAAATACACCACCTATATTTACATTGTGTTAAGTATATTTACATTTTGTAATATTTACATTTAATTTCTTTACAATTCTTTCCTTTAGCTTCATATCATTTTATTCTTTTTAATTATCATTATGTATTTCAATGTACTTTTTCAAATATTTTTAACACTCAAATAATGTAATTGTTTATAATGTAATATAATCGTTTTGGTTGAAAATTTTTTGTTTACAATTTTACACGGTCAGCGGTCATTAAGTATCACTTCTTCTTCTTAAGAAAATAATTATAATAAAGAAATTATTAAAAAGTCGCATTCTACCGGGTGTCCCACACCACACCCGTACACCCCTTTTAAAATCTACAAAATTAATTATTCACAAACCAAATTGTGCCATTATAGGTAAACCGGTTGTGCTCTATCCATTGATGATAATTTCAATGTACAGGGTGTACCAGAAGTAACCTACCCAGACCATAAGTCATTAATTTTAAATACGAACCCCCACTTTTTATGGTATTTTTGGATTCTAGACATAATTTTAAGACTACTTTGCTTTAATGTGTATCCCTAATCCTAACAGTTTGGGAGATAATGAAGGTCGAATTTTTATTTTTTCATATAAGAATAACATGGGGCTATATTTCACATCCATTATCCTGTAAATTTCCCGTTAAACTAAATAGGCCTAGCATAAAAATTCCTCAGCTTCTTCTCTTAAACACTTTAGCAACACAAATTACCATTTTTATCATACATTATTTTATTTTTCCATGAATTCGTCAATATGTTGGTAATTATTTAAAATGTGTAGAAAAACTAAAATTAATTACGTGAAAATCTATATATTTTAATTAAATATTATCTAAAATGAGGTTAAAAGATATTTTTATGATTGGACAGTTATGATAATGGTAAAAGTTTCAGTGTTAATTGATATGTCAATTTGGTCCATGTTATCCTTATGAAAAAAAATCAAACTTCTACTTCCATTATCTCCCAAACCGTTATGATTACGGATACACATTAAATTGTAATGTAGTCTTAAAATTATGTCTAGAATCAAAAAATACCATAAAAAGTAGGGGTTCGTATTTAAAATTAATTACTTCCAGTCTGGGTAGGCTATTTCTAGTACACCCTGTACATTGAAATTATCATCAATGGATAGAGCACAACTGGTTTACCTTCAATGGCACAATTTGTTTTTGTGAATAATAAATGTTGTAGATTTTAAAAAGGGGTATACAGGTGGTCTGGGACACCCGGTATATTGGAAAAAAATGTGTGATAGGCGAAAATGGCTGAAAATATTATCTTCAAATATTGTGTCTCTGACATTGTAATTGTGGTAACAGCACTACATTTTGTCCGCATATTTTCCTGCATGAAATGTTTTCCCGAAGAGTAACTGACAAAGGTGTTGAACAAAGCGTGGCGTCAATGGAGTTAATCTATTTTGACACCAGGTGAAGGGTTGAAGCGCCGACTGTGCCTGACACTCGTCACCATGGCGTCATTATACTGCAAATTGGAAAGTTTATGAAACCATGTGGTCAACAACATGAATGGTAAATGATTTAGTCGTTCTCAATAATTGGTTTTTATACAATAGTAATAGGTCAATATGTTTAATGCAGAGCTTAATCGTTTACAAAGTATGTAAACGATTTGTGGTGTTCATATATATTATTTTTATTTTGCATTAAATGGGGTTGTAATGTCAGTTGTGTTGGTTAGAAACTTCGTTTCCCTTTTTTTATTATTTGATTAACTCTAGTAAGATAGCCACAGTTAATTTTAAACAAATAAAATGATTGAAATAATGAAGTGAATTTGTGTAAACGTATACGTATTTTTTAGTATTAAAGGTTTATAAAAATAAGATGACAATAGTTCAAGTTCCGTAATTATCTTGAAAAATGTATAGATAAAAATGTATTAATCTCTTTTACGTCTTAATGAACCTAATACACGGAAACATTCGGGTTATTTAGTTCGAAATCTTTAAAAGCTTTCCAATTATAGCAAATAAACATTGAAATATGCATTGATAGTCACTGAATATGCAACTGACAGAACTAAGTGAATTTGGAGAAAGCCTACTTGTCGCCCTGACAAGGTGGCAGCACTGTATCGCTTATCATGTACATTGTGGCAGCCATAGCTACACAATGACTTTGATGGCTGTGAAATAATGCATCATGGAAAGCATATTTATTATTTATCTGATAGGAGTAGGAGTGTACTTAATATTTGAAAAAGAATTGCTTGGTTCAAATGGTAACTTACCAATCTATTTTAATCAGTTTTGTAGATTTGTACATAAAACATGAGATGGGTTTAAGAGGTGTATTTTAAAGTATTTTTTGGTAAGGCTACTGATTGTATTTCACGTAATATATTAGAATGCGTTACCAAATAAGATAAATGTATTTTACAATTTAGTTTTAAATTCTAAAAAATGAAAGCATTGACCTTTAAAATATTTGTTTTAAAAAGTGTAAAGGGTTTTTCACATGAACTAATTCTATCAATTCCCCTTCTAACCAATGAATCTAGCTCAAACAATAAAAAACAAACAATATTTATGTCATTTTTGAATTGTTTAAGCAATTTAAATACTTTTATAATTTGAACAATTTCTCCAAACTTAATGGATAGCGAGGTAGTGGCAATTGAAGATTACATTTAGTACATAAGAATAACTAACTGATCCAACTTAATAAGCAAATTTTAACTGCCTATATCTCCGAAACCATTCCCTGCAATAAAAATAATCTAGATAAAAATTGTTAAAAAAGTACATTTTCAAAATAAGAATAAAAATTTACGCATAGATGAATTATTTTCATAATTTCAGATCGGATAACAAATTAAAAAAATGATGTTGTTATATTATTTGTTTATGCTTAAATATTAATTTTATTTGTGAAAAGTTCTTAAACCATCATCTTATTTTTTGATTTTATTTTTTTATTTTAGGAATGGTTTTGAAGATAAAACGAATTAAAGTTTGCCCTATATGAATCTCGGGGGACCAAAAATGAACTTCATTTGCCTCTAGCTCCCTAAACGTCAAATTTAAAGTGTCAAATAAGAAAAAAGACTTAATTGAGTTTACAATCAATAAATAACATAAAAACTCGGGATTAATATTTGAACATTTTTTTGGGGTTGAGGTGAGGAGGAGTTAATGAGGGGTAAAATTTTTATCCCATAACATTTATAGAAGTTTCAAACAAACTGAATAGTAATATTTATTTTATTTCTTAAGTAAGTTAAGGTAGAAATAATAAAAAACCCTGAATGTTAAAAACCCCGTAATTTACATTTCTTTGGTTTACATAATTAATATATTTTAATATTGTTATAACCTAAGTATGTGATGGTCAGATTTATTTAACTTCTTACTGTTAGAATGACTTTATCAAACTAGAGAAAAAGTTTGGAAATTTTTGGCAATTTTAGATAAGTATTTTATTAAACAGTTGGCAAATATAATATAAGCAAATAACTTCGCCAATGAAAACTCTTTCATTTCTGGACATTAATGCCACCATTTACTCTCGGGAAAGTTGCAAACTTTGTCACAGGAATTTTGAACGCGTTTTTTAAGGAATGTTAAGCGTGTAACTAAGTAGATTTGGACGTTAAAAGTGAACTATACCAATGAATCATTCCAATTTTGAATGTTGCCTTTTCTAATTAACAAATTTATAATGGTTATAGTGTTCAAATAACTTTTATGCTTGATGTTAAATTGTGATCAAATTAGATTTACTTTTACAATCTTTTATTTAAGTTAACCAGTGATTAAAAAAACTGAAGCGAAAAGATTAAATATTTAAATAAACATTCTGCTTGATGGGTTGAATAACAAATTCTCCTTGTAATGCAAGCACGGTCAAATAAAAAGGCAAGTAAACCTGGCATTGAATTAACATGTTGAGGCTTGATCAACATATAATTGCCATTATTTAATTATGTAAACATGGAATAATCGTGATCTCTGTTAATTATAAGAATCTGCATTAGTTTCACCCATCGATATATACTACTATATATATCGATACATACATCGTAGTATATATCGATGGTTGCACCACTGTGGCGCGCAGATTATTATCCACTGAAGATTTGGGAGACCGCCTCAAATTCATTGGATTTTTATTCCTAACAAAAATGTATTAATTCTACATACTTTTTTCTTTATTTAATTGTAGCTTATTTTCTGAAAGCCGTGTTAACTTAAACTAATCTGTATTTTTCCTTAAAATACACCTTCTAAAATTACATTGTGTTAAGTATATTTACATTTTATTTCTCTACAACTCCTCCCTTTAGCTTCATAACTTTTTATTCTTTCTATTTATCACTATTTCTTTCAATGTACTTTTTCTAATATTTCTAATGCTCAAATAATGTAATCGTTCGTAATGTAATATAATCGTTTAGGTTGAACATTTTTTGTTTACAATTTTACACGGTCACCGAGCATTAAGTATCACTTGTACTGTTCTTCTGTGAAGAAAATAATTAAACACAGTTTTAAAAATTCGCCTTTTATAATGGAAAGCATTGTGTGATAGGTGAAAATGTTTAAAAAACCTTTCCTTGGAATGTTGTGTCTCTGACATTAAAATTGTAGTAACAGCACTACATTTGTTCAGCATATTTTTCTGCGTGAAATGTTTTCCCATAGAGTAATTTATAATGATGTCGAACAAAGCATCAAGTAACAAGTTGGTGTCAATGGAGTTAATCTATTTTGACACCGGTGAAGGGTTGAAGCGCCGACTGTACCTGACACTCGTCAATGTACTGCAAATTGAAAAGTTTATTAAACCATGTGGTCAACAACATGAATAAAAATGGATTTTTTAGTTCTCAATAGTTTTTTCAAACAATAGTAATGCTTCAATATGTTTAATGCAGAGCAGAATGTTGTGTAAACAACTTGTTTCATACATATTTAATATTTGGATTTTTAATGGGGTTGTAATGTCAGGTTTTGTCAGAAACTTCCCTTTACTTTTTCGTTTTAAAATATTATTTGGAAAATTATTATAAGCTAGCAAAATCTAATTAAATAAATAAATAAGTGTAATTGAAATACTAAAGTTGATTGGATAAAAAAACTACCGTATTTTTAAAGTTTTTAGTGTTTCAGTATCAATACTTTTCTACAAGGTAAACTGACAATAGTTACGTTATTATCTTGAAATAAAAATCTGCATTGTAGTTTATTTTTGTGTCTGTTGTTTATAGGAATTAAGGATATAGAACAAAACTCATCTTTATTCATTGTCAAGAAGCTGTAGTGTAGATCGTAGGGTGACTAAAAGCAACAAACTGAAACTTTAACCTAAAGTGCACGTCTTGAGAGTAAAGTAAGAATATCAAGTAGGATTGTGGTAAATCAACAAACTGCTATCCCAACAGGAGTGAAGCTCTGTTGATAATTTACCAAGCTCACTTGATGTCACCTTTTTAAATTTTCATTCGGTACTACAAGCTCTTGTTGTTACATGTATCTAGACATAATGTGACATAAGGGTATTTTATCGTTATTTCATATATTGTGCAACATAAACAAAAGAGAGTTAAAAAGTTCCTATATATTTGTTATTTATTCGTACGGGTAATGTGTCAAAATATGGGAAAAGGTTAAATTTCGTTTAGTGTTTAACTTGTAATAGGCTAATGCAAATATGAGATTAATCTAAAGCGGTTCTATAAGAAGCAAATGTGAAAAAGCATAAATTTGGAAATTTTCGTTTTAAAGACTTCAATCACAACACAACCCATATACGTGTGTATTTGAGAGTGTGTATGTGTCCCGCTACAACAACCAACACTACGGTGCTCATAATCGCTGCGATCACCTGATTCCAATTTATATTCCGATAATTATTATCATCCATGGAAATTAATGTTTATACGGTTAGATAATGGCAATTGTATTTAGATCAGGCTCATAAAAAATGGATGTTATGTATGCAAAATAATAATTTGCTATAGGAAAAAATTGTGAATGTTAACTATTTATTCATTATTAGTTTTGCTTATTTCATTCATTAGTTGAAACCTTGTTATAATATATAATCGAACATTAATTACTTTATAAATTATTCGTTTCTCTTTAGAAAGTGCAATCAGAAATTGTTTTACAAACTTTAATGTCAGTGGAGATCCGTTTCATTACAAGTTGAAAAATTTAAGCGTTGACTGCTCCTCACACATCTATTATGTTACGTATAAACTGAAATATTTAAAATTTCATTTATGCGCAGTGAAAAATATAAAAATTGGTAAGGCTTTGCCAATGTCTATGGCGAGAAATTACTTCAATCTTAAAGAACATTTTATGTTGATCGAACTTAATATTTGAAGTAGTATTGTATCCACATACAAAACCAAACCCGTCATATTACAGGCCTTTCATCTTCGAACTGTATGGTCAGCTAAACCGAGTTCACTCTTTTAAGTTAGCGCATTTTAGAATTAAGTCTTTTTATTCCCGTGTACATGTAGTTTGGAGGTAAAACATCCGAAAGACAAAAACGATATTTTAATTTGGTATAGTACATTGTGGTTTTGGCTTAACGTAGTGAACAGTATGAATGAAGAATTAAGTTGAAATTAATTGATGAGTTGTACTTCTTCATCATCTTAATTGATTGTTTTGAAAACAAACAATCAAGTTTGTTGATTTTAAACAAATGAGTCAACAGTTTATTAAACACAAGTTTAGTGGTACGAACAATACTTGTTGTATACACTTATTTCAAATGTTACAATTGCTGTCTATGAATTTTTGTAAGGTATTTGTCATGTGGTAGAGTATCGTTGTTATTGTGGAACTTATTCTTTCAAACGTATATATTTGCATTTATACTTTTTTGTCGACACTTAATAATAATGTTTCCATAATGTCAAAACCTATCAAAAAAATCTTATAATTAAGAGACAAAATATCTTTTTTATTTTATTACAAAATATATTAATAAAACTTGTTAAAAATTAAACGTAATTCGAAAAGTTTTTGTTCCTTAATGCTCGTAGAAAACTTTCTATGCAAGGAACGCTCCAGACCAGGAGAATCACGTGTTACAATGAAACCTTTGTCTTTTAAAGTCATTACTCAAGTGAAACCACGAGCAGTTCCAAGAGAAAATGCAATGTGATCGTGTTTCCTCCGTTAAGTAAAACACTGAAATGTTAAACTTCCTCTACTAATTATTTTCGTAACTTAAAATTATAGATGTCAATAAATGTTGATGATTTAGATATTTGTTAGGTTTTTCATGTCTGTCATTCATTGAATAACAATTACATTAGACATTTAATTGTTAATTTCCACTAAGAGACATAAATAGGTAGTTGTAGCTCGTTCATTAAAGTGTTTTGTTTTAAATTGCTTCATTATATTTTACACTTCTCAATCAAACAATTTTTAAAGTGAGAAAACTTTTCAAACATTTTATGAAGCAGGTAATAAAGTGAAAGCTCTGCATGATCTATCAACGGTTGTAGCATTACAATTCGATATGGTGCACTAATAATATGTCATTGCGCAATATTATGTGCACTATAGTATTGATGATGCTTTGTTCTACAATTACCGATAATTTATGCACCGCAGGGATCACACAGCAATCTATGACTACCAATTGCATAATGCTCTCCTATCGGGAATTGCGATCTACACCAATCTGCCCCTCTTCTGATACGTAATAGTAGTTTTTTATTTTAATTTTATTTTTATTTTTTAAAATTTTTATTATTATAAAAATAATACATTTAATTTGTGGTAGTATTTAGTAAACGATATTAACTTTAAAAGATAATCTGAGTTATTAATTTTTTTATTATTTATAACTGTAATTATAATTATAAAATTTATTTTTTAATAAACTAATTTTAAAATAATTGTTATTAGAATATTTTTTATGTTTTCCACAAATAATGTATGTGATGGAAATGTAATTAAAGGCCTTTATTATTTGATTTTTTATTGTTGAATTGATTTTGTCTACTTTATATTGAAACAGGATAGTGTTAAGTATGATAAGGTTTTCGCTGTATAACTTTATGATGAATAAATAAAACAACAGAAGAAAAAATTTCAAAATTATAATAATGTTTTACATATTTTTTTTATTCAGAGGGTGGGTACCTATTTTGTTTATGTTTCCTTAAAATAGGAGATTTTCTTCGAGTAGGCCTAGTTATTTATTTGTGATTTTAGATTTTTAGTCTAAAGGATATTATCCAGAAATTTTAACAAATCAAAAGGTACAAGATTTACTTTTCCATAATCTTCCAATATAAAATATTATTTTCGAAAATACTGATATTATGTTACCCAGTTTCGCCTTTAAAACTAGCAAAGCATCACGATATAAAGTGAACATTTAATTCAGAAGTCAAACTCAGCAACTGCAAACTCTGTACCCGGCGTGAAATTTAATTTTGTTTGATGTAATTTAGTTTTTCTCCTTGGATTTTTATTATAAGGGCGAAAAATTCTATACTTCGTTTTGTTAATTAAACTAGCGAAATGTTGCGTTATATTTAACATAACATTAAGTTAAAATTCTACATTTGAAACCTTTTTAAGTGTCTGAAATAATTTAGTTTTTAACAATGAAACTGTTTGTTTTTTTAGTATACATAACATTAATAATAGTCCAGTAAATATTACAGAATCACTATTTAAATCGGTTCTATTCTGTCAATTGGCCCTATGCCTAAAAAGACGCCTTTTATTAAAATCTTAAGACCGGTAACTGATGATGTATGACCATTTTATGAATAAGATGCTCAAGCTACTTGAGTGACGGGTTGTAAATCATTAGTGGAGTGTTTGTCCCATCGAGATAAGACAAGCAAGATAAATGATCCTACATTTCACCCCCACCCCAGCCCGTAGTCAAAGCATTGACCTAGTTCGATTGGACGTTTTATATAGTGTTTTTAAATGCTTCTTAGCAAATTTGTTTGTTAATTACCTTCTTGCTCTTGACGTACATGTGGATTTTATTTAATATTTAGAGTGAAATTTAAAAAAGTACCTCTAAACTGAGTCGCTTTATGTTGTACATTAGTATATTTAAAATGACGAATAAAGTAAGGAACATAATTAACTTTAGTATTTGGGTATTTCCAGAGTCATTACGAAAATGTAATACTTATTCCATAAAAAGCAATGATAAACCATTCTCCATTTTTTAGGACAGCGTTATATGTTTTATGGTTCAGAGCAAAACAACTACTTCCTTATATTGTAAAAAAAAACAAAAAATAAAAAAATAAAAAAAACTGATAAATAACTAAAGTTAAAATATTTTATCAATTTTTTTTGATTTATTTTTATATAATGCATTTTAAGCACTGTAAGCACGTAAATGATATTGAGTTACAATAGTAAAAACAACTAATTTTAATCTAGATTGAACATACACAAATGAAACTGAATATATTTCATTGTAGTATGTGAGGCAAAGCGAATCATTCAAAGTGATTAGCCTATATTAAAACATAATCAAATCTAGAGCTTTGTTTCTTTAAATTGAATTGCTAATGAGTAGAAGCGTTTGTTGCCAGCTCGGGTGCGAGAGCAGAATAAGAGTTGGTTCCGGCGAGATCACGTTCCTCGACAAAATTAATTCTACTTCAAACTGATATTCCTCTGTGAAAATTCAATTTATCACTTCCCCTTTTCACCTTGGTATCAATCTTGCGTGTAAAAAGTTTTAGTTGACCATGGTGATCAAAGTTAAACAGTTCCTATTATCACATCCTAAAAATACTACAATTTCAAATCTTGATTATATTTCATGCAAATAGTGGCAAAGTAAGGCTGCTGAGCCACTTCAAGGTTCCCTAACGATGACGTCATCGATGAAGTCATTGATGACGTAATCTCCAATTCACTTTTGTTACGTCAGTTGAGTGACGTCATTGGTGACGTAATCGATGACGTCATCGCTAGGGTGACCTTGAAGTGGCTCAGCCATACTTTGAAACTACTCATGAATTATAATGCAAACTGTAATTTAAAATTTAAACGGCTTCCTTGTCGTATAAGATAACAGATGACTCATGATATCTTAAAACAAATCATAAAACAACCACAAAACAAATTATGTGAGATTTAAGGAAAATAACGTTTTGCCTATTTACCTTGTCGGTAAAATTTATCCAGCGTTAAGTAGGCCTATGGCAATAATATTCAAATGTGTGTTCAGTGCCACAATTTCCTCACCACTATCGCTACCAATGTTCCTATTTGTGGTTTATTGTTCTGACCACATGGTCTTATTGATGGTGGGGGAACTCATTATCATTAGCTTTATTATCTATTAGAAATTGTCTTCGATGAGGTATCGTAATGTTCAAATACTGGAACGGTGAATAAAACATACGTTCTAGTTAAATATATTTCTTTCTTCAGTTATAGAAAAAAAATTATTTTTATCACTCTAAGCTGTTATTTTTCTATTGTGTAAGACAGCTGCGAGAAACGAGAGCTGTTGTTTTTTTAGGAGAACTCCAAATTGAACAGCTTATTTTCTTGATAGCATTTTATCATATTGCACCCAAAACATCCATTTTCTGGCCAAATATGGCGTTTGTTATAGTCTTGAAAAGTGTACAGAATAAAAATCTGTTATTTTTTTCTATGCGCTAACCTCAAAAGTTGTTTTAGTTTTAAACAAAAATGTTATTAATCCAAAACAATTAAGGACAGTGCAACAATAAACAACTTACAGACTAATTTTTATGTGCAAGATTTTTACAATTTATTAATTTTATTAACACTTAAGTTTTTTTTTTTTTTTTTGTATAACGTCTAAAATAAGATGGAAGTTAACATCTGAAAATTAAACAAATAACAAAATTATATTTATTTAATTTTTGAACCAGTTTTTACTTAGGCCTATATATTTTTGCAGTATGATGAAAAGCTCGATTCATATCGGACTGAAAGTCTTTTTTCTGTGTTAAATCGAAATTTACATAAATCGTAAAACGCGATGCGTACAGAAAAAAAGCACTTCCGTCCTAGTGATGAAAACTAAAATTTTCTGTATCATACTGTCGCAGCAAAGAAATAGTTATAAACATGCGTTTTACATCTGAATTTTTAGATCAAATTTCTTTCCTAACAAGTGAAATTACCTTTGTAGTTCCTAATTGAAGTTCCCGTGTTTTCTCCCAGGGGAATAACCATAATAGGAAAAACAGCTGACTTTAAGATCAATAGGCTATTGTTTATAAGCGAATATTTTTACCTTAGTTGGAAAATGGAAGTTTCTTGTACTATGCGACTTTATCTAATAGTTTATTACAGGCTTTTTTTCATTGTGATAAAACGTATAGTTCATTTTTAGTTATGAAAGTCACCTTGGAAAGTAGTAATGCAATTACGTATAACTCTGTATAAACTGTTAAAATACCAAAATGCCTTCCGTTATTTTAAAACCGTATATTCATAAAAAATATTAGATAATAGAAATATCTATTAAAGCAATCTTTTAGGTTACACCTGTAATTTAAACATCAATACAATAATATAGTTTTCTTGCATTGTTATATAACCGTGTAAAATTAATAATATGTTAAAACCATCGGTTAATTAAACAGAACATTTAATCAAGAATACAACCTTTTTCATTTAGCAAAAAATGTTTCAATTTAAATTCAACCAGCTTCACACCGAGATATAACATTTAATTTTCGCCTTCTCGAGTTGGCCTTATCACTGGCCTGAATGAGCTAACTCAATATTCAACTGTTCTTTCCGAAAAAAGACAAAAGACAATGAAAAGAAAATTAATTTCTATTTGCAAAGAGTGGCAATTCAAATCTTGTAACTACTCTTCCCGTGGAGTTCAAATGAAATAATACATCTAACTGCTCAATGTTAGGCAACATTCAAGCATAAATGGATCCCCTGATCCATTTATTCTAGTAGATAAAATTTAAATAGAATTTTCATATATGATAAAATTTGTTAATATTCAAATTCAATCGTTCACATAGTTATATATAATTTGAGTCTAATGAAGAATAGAGAAACATTGCACATATTTTAACTGTAACCAATCTCATCGAAAAAGTTAAATAAATATTTTGTTTAAGTTAAGCAAAGAAAGAATTGGGTTTCCAATTGAAAATTTACGTATAAAATATTAAATTTAATTAATCTACAAACATTTGAACCCAGGGACTAAAATTTTTCAGAAATATTTAACATTTATTTTTACAATTTTTTACTCCTATGATCAACCACAATTGGTTGAAATAAAATGCCTGCACAATTTATACAAAATTCCGTTAAAGGGGAAATGTTGAGAGTGTTTATGATTATTCAAACCCAATCTTAATGACAGTTTCTTAGAACCGAGAGGGATTTAATGGTAATAAAGATTCAAAGGTCTTACAATGTCTTAACAATTTTTTGATATTTGAAATTATTATATGTTTTTTACAAAAAATTATAAAAAAAAATTTTAAAAGCCTTTAGCAGGGATGTATGGATAATTTTCTTTTGAAATTACAATAACTTTTAGCATTTTAGGTTATAAACAATGGTTATCAATTACCATAATTCACAATATAAAATGTCTACAACTAAAACAATATCATCCATCTCATTGCAATTTATAAAATACATATTTTTGGCACACAAAATAATTTACCGTGTAAATTTACGATAGGAAAATACGATCAAAAATATTTTGCATGTGGTTTTTCTTTCATAATTACTTTTAATTTATCTCAATATTATTAAAAAAATTATCAATATGAAATCATTTTGAACTTTTGTCGATAAAAAGTCACATAGCAGTGACGAATGGTAGTAACTTTAAGTTGGAACCATCTTCAAGTTAAATTGAGTTCCACAAATATTACCATAGCCGTATATAATATAGCATAAAGCCAACAATATTTCATGTTTTATAAAAAAAAAAAAAAAAAAAAAAAAAAAAACTCAGCTACTTCCTTTCTTAACTCTGTTGGTAATTACTAAACGAACTTTGTCTAGTAAATTAAAAATTTAAAGGAAAAACAGAATTATATTTACTGTTTTTGCTTTGCTCCTTTCTTTGATAAATCACTTTAGTTAATTGTAAACTAAAAATAATAAACTTTTTGGGAGTTTGTACATAAAAATACATGGTGGCTCCGTAGCTTAAATTCAATGAATTTAATGAATTTAATGAAATAAGTAAATTCAAAATTTGAATGTTTTAAAATGGTTTGATCCAAATTTAAACAAAATATTTTGTTAATATGGAACCGTGTATAGGGAAAAGACTTATCATTGATAATTAAATACACTTATATGGCTCGATAGAAATTATTATATTAGTTTTGTAACAAAAATAACGAAATAACTTTTTTAAACACGGAGTCCGTGCAGGATCGTAAAAATAGCCAAACAACTTTGTTACTGCAAATACTATCGTAACGAAACTCTCATTTTTTCATCCACTAAGAAAATAATATGACTCTAATTAGATATTGAACAAGGAAATGAGAGAGCGTACTTATTGAGGAGGAGAATTACATCAGCATGGAAGCCATTTAAGGTCTCATCACGTAGGCCCTAAAGCACAGCGGGAGAATAAAACACGCCGATCACGATTTCCTACCTTACCTTACCGTAACTTATGATTCTCATTGATCATAGATCGGGTCAGGAGTTACTGCCAGTATTTATTTTCCTCTCTTCCTCAATGAAAATTGTAATATAGATATGTAATATTTCTTTAATATTGTAATATTTTCGTTATTGCTATATTGTAGAGTTCAAAGAAAAAATTACTTCAATTCATAATATTAAAGTTAAAAATAATTTTATTAATTGAAAAATCATGCTAAAAGACTTTGTACTTTCTGTTCAGTATTGAATTTAGACTGGGTGGGAGGTTATTGAGCTTGCCTTTGAAGATGAAGGTTGTCGGTTTGATCCTGAGAGTTAGTTAGCTTTTGACAGTTCGAATCTGGACCCAGCTGACTTTGTTCATTGGAATATTATATAATAATGCTAACAAATCAATCAGCTGGTCCTTGTCAGTAACAAAGCTACAACTCATCTGATCCATCACGCTCATGACATTCACCTATCAGTCATACTCACTTTAAAATACGATAAAGACCGTCGGTGTTCAATGAAAAGTAAAAAAGTATCAAACGTATTTTCCATCCATTGCCATCAAAGTTTGATGATTTTCCCAAATACAAAACAAATTCAAAGATTCCAACAAAACTGTATATTTAATAATTCGCCTACCTACCTAATGACATGTAATAGATCACTAAACAAAACATAGTATAACTCTCTATTTATGAGTTTAAATAGTGCCACTCAAACTTAAGAGTGGCTTAATTTAACGTATTAATTTTCAATTTTAATACGTTAAAAGAAAAGATGAAAATTACTCTTTTCATTTTACTGAATATTACTTATTGTTATGCTTGCAATCATGTGTTCCAGATATGCCAATATGTGTTATATAATTTATATGATGATCGAGGTCAGTTTATACCTATGTCAGTTTATACCTAGGCAGCGGCCGTAGCTCAGTGGTAGAGCTCTGGGTTATCACCCAGCGGGCCCGGGTTCAAAACCCGGTTCGGGGACAAAAAGATCGTTCGGCCGCTCCCGTGTTTCGGAAGTCACGTTAAGCCGTTGGTCCACCTGCATAGAAAACAAAAAAGTGCAGGCATTTCAGGCGAGGAGAACTATCGGTTAATTGCTGATCTCCCTCCACTAAAAGCCATACGATTATTATTATTTATACCTATGTCTCCAATTTGTAGACAATTTAATACTATACCTAAAATATAAACTGTTAAACATTCCAAAGTTATAGAGTTCATTAGTTTTGTCATACGAAGAAAGTGATGAATTGACAACGTTTGTTTAATTGTGGTAACCAGGGCGGTTGTGGCGATGCTTCCTAAGCCACAAGCCAGGTGCGTGTGTACTGATAGGGGGAATATAGCTCTGCCAGACCATTACTATTATGTCGCATATAAAACTCATAGTGATTTATAAAAAAAGGGTTATAGCTACTAGCAATAAACGGAAAATTGATACCTTAATTTTAATATTGTTAGTCATTACCGTATATTTAAGTTAGATATAATTTAATTGTTTGATTGCGAAACTCTGATTTCAATGAAAACAGAATTAATTCGGCTAAAAATCTTCTAATTTGGAATGTAATCATACAACGACGTCATAAAAATTTAAGTATTACAAACTATAAGAAAATATATAAAAATATTTTAATTGAAATGTTGGTGAGAAAATACTAAAAAAATAGTTAATCTATGTTAATTATTTACATTACACATAATTAAGATTCTATCATTCAAGAAAAATTAATTACCAACGCAGCAAGCAATGGTTGTAAGTAATTACCTAACTTACTATAACTTATTATAACTTACTTTAAAATGGATAAACTGTTTTTTTTTTTAATTTAAAAGAAGCTATAAGAATATAAAAAAAATATCGTCGAGTATAAAACAATTACATTTTTTATGTTATGAAGTCAATCTCTGCTGCAGGTAAGAAATATTAAATGAATAATAATACACCTATGTTAATATCACAAGCTGATGGTTTTATTAAAATTTTTAAGTGTGTTTTTAGGCGGACAATAGTTCAAGTGAAAAGTTGTAAGAATATTTTATAAAATTTAATTTAGGATTATCTTATGTTCTTATAATTTATGTAAGAGCATCTAAAGCTGCTAAATCTAGAAGTTTGAGAGGGAGAGAGAACAAATTAAACTAAAACAACATTTATTTTCACACCCGACGCGGAGTTTACTGTTACTGAGGTTGACTTGTAAATTACAAGTTGGAATTCAGTTTCTAGGGAAAGTGGAATCCTTTTAGGAGACGATTGTTTACTCTGATACAATTAATTATATTGAATTAATTATAAACTATTACTAATAAAATAAAAATAACTGTTTGTTAGAATAAACATATACCCAGTCCTTTGAGGTAGTAACGATTTCCCAAAAACTATAGATTATACTTGTTTAGTTCAACGGACAATGCAGACTTGCAGTATGTTGAATTGAAAACCTTTAAAAAACGTTTTCCTGTTTAGCTCTTGAAGGGTAAATATTAAGTGACATATAAATATCTAAACATATTTAATTTTATTATTATAATTTAAAAGGGAAATAGATTTGTTTTATTTCAATACCACTGCATTATATTCCCATTTTTTACTGAAAGCCTCAACCTCTTACTTTATAATGTTGTTTCATTTTAAACATAGCAAATTTTCCTCTTTGTCGTTAATTAATTTACTTGTTTACTAATACGTCTAAACGTATTAATTTAGTACCAAATCTGTTCTATGTAGGAACATGCATAACACATAATAATGGTAAAAACATTTATAAACTACCCAAAGTAGGAAAAACAAAGGAAAATGGACAATACTTTCTTGTCAGCGACCTTCTTTGCCTTAACAGGAGTAGATATATATCGTAACACTTTTGTTTTATGCGCCTTTGCGACCCATACAGTCCACATTAATTTCACACTCCTACTTCTCACCAAATCCAAACGGCGACTAGGGTTGCAAGCTGAATCATGAGGAATAGGACCTACACGCAAGGCTTAAGAGTCATCTTCACCCCTTTGCCAGTAGCCCATTGTTGCGCAGTCGGCAATGTTAATCATACTGCTTTTAATGCAAAACATGGTATTGTATTCCCCTGTTTCGGACGCCGTTTTTAAACCGATTTTCTTTAAACTTGGTAAGTGTTTAGTTGAATAGTTATATTAGGCTTCTCATACCTCGGGATTTTGAAAATTTAACAAATATTAGGCCTACTAAAGGAATTCGAGTTACTTTGGGACGTCACAGAAAGTAATATTTGTTAAATTTTCAAAATTTCGAGATATGAGGGAACCCTGCCACCAAATCACTGCGATCGACCAATCGAAAAGTAGAAAAGAAGATTTTTATTGATTTATTATCATTTATGCCTGCTCCCATTTAGTAGCTTTATTTAAAGTCCGATAGATTGAGAGAGGTTTAAGAAATCTTGCGGGACCGAATTATAAAAATTAAAATACCTAAAATAACAGCAAAAGTTTTGCAGGACCGAAACTATAATACCCGCGTAGTGTAATTTTAAAAAATGATTGTTTTTGTGTTATTGTAAATATATGACAAATCTTAAATTGACGAAAATATAAATTAGAAGAGTGATAAAAAATACAGACATAATAGAGGGTACCTTTAAAAAAAAAAAAAAAAAAAAAAAAATATATATATATATATATATATATATATATATATATATATATATATATATATATATATATATATATATATATATATATATAAGTAGATAGTATCATGTTACTTCTAGGACACTTTTGGAGACAATCAAAAATCAAACAAATTTCACAGTTTTTTAATACAATTATGCAATATTTTTGCCATTTTTTGGCCAATTTTCAGCTTTTGTCAAATTGTCTTAAAAAATATGCAATTTTAATGAAATTTTTAACAAATATGCCTAAATTTTCTACAAAATAAAATTTTTTTAAAAACAAGTAAAATTATCACATTTTATAAGTATTTTTTCAATAAAATTAATAGTCGACTTTTCATAAGGTAATTTAAAATTTTAGTAGTATTTTTTCAATAAATTTGACTAAAATAGTAATAATTCATTCTAATTAATTTCAGTAATATAATTTTTGATTATATTATATTCAAGTAATTTTTCAGATACAATAATAATATAACAATTTGTTTTACTAGTAGCTACTATATCATAATCAAAATCTGCATTAATAATAATATCATTTTTTGAACTTGAAATATTTGTTGGATTTTTTGTAGTATCAATTACATAAATTGGTCTATTATCTAGAAATTCTGTTGGACTATAATACATTTTACTACTAATATAATAAACTTTTTTGTAATCTTGATACATTTCATACATAATTCTAAATTTTTCATTGTTTATATCAAAATTTTCCAATTCATCAGGGTAATAATGACCATTTAGTTTTACTCTTATATTTTTTACATACATACTATCAAATTTAGAAGTATCAAATAACTGATCATTTGTTCTTGATTTTTGAAATCCAATTATAATAAATTTTGGATTATAAATATTTCTATAGATATTTGTTATATCTAAACTTAAATTCTTTCCTGTAATATTTTTTTGTTCAATGCATTGCCAATGATTAAAATGAAAATTTACTTTTTCAAATTTGCTTAGTTCATTAATTAATTGAATTTTACTTGTTGTTTTGTATTCAATTATAGGAACTCTAATAAAAAATTCATCAATTGTTATTTTACCTTCAGTTGGTAATGTAGCATTATCATAAGATCCATCAGCCTTTTTAGTTTTCCATCTAAAAATTGCATCATTATCTTCTGATCTAATAAATGTTATATTAAAACCTCCTTTGTATATTGGAATATTTACATTTTCAAAAAATCCTAATCCAAAATGAGATAAATTACCAATTGCTTCAAATTTATTTTTAAAATTTGATTCAAAACCATTATTTATCTGATTTATTTCTGATTTTGAATAAGTTATAGTACCTTTAATTGTACTTAATAGACCAGGATATTCAATTTCATCAATCAATTTATTATGTTTTCTAACTTCAATTTTTGAAAATAAAAATGGAACAAAATTATCAATTAATTTTATATTAGCACCATTATCATATGCATTTCCATCAGATTTAGTCAATTTACCAGATATATAAAATTGAAATTTAGAAGTACAAAATCCATCTCCAAAATCTATATTAAATTCAGTTTTTTTATTAGGTTCATTTAAATGTAATTTAGATAATGGATAGAAATTTTTGTATTCAGCTCTTTCAATATCATTTACATATTTTTTGTAATCAGCCATTTATTAAGGATAAATTTTTTAAATCAAAAGCTTTTTTAAAACAAGTAAAATTTTTATAATTTTATGATGTCAAATTTTATAATTTTTATGTATCAATTTCATTTTTACTTTTAAAATATTCAATTTCAGTAGCATGATCAAGTATAAATTTTGCTGATATTTTTTGATGTTCTAAAATTAATTCCCAATTTAATGTAAATGCATAATCATGAATGAAATATTCAGTTAAATCTTGATATTTACAAATCAAATCAATATAATCTTTTAATTGATAATTTATGAATTCAGTAATAAAATCTTAAAGTTATAGTTAAAATCTTAAGTTAAATTTTGATGTTGAGCAATTTTTTGCCAATTTAATTTATTTTGAAACAATCTCATCATATTAATACTCAACTCATATTTTTCAGAAATATCATCCCAATCATCTTTGTTTAATTGATTTTGGTTTCTGATAATGAATAAATCAAATGAACTGTATAGAGCCATTTATTAGGGAGAAAATTTTGTAAAACAACTTTTCTTTGAATTACAAATACAACATTTTGATTTAATTACATTTATATTTTTCAATTTTATTATCTGAATATCTTTAGAATTAGTTTTTTGTTTACATTTAAGACAATAAATCAACTCCATTTATATAAAATAATTATTGTAATTTATCTATATCATCTTTAATTAGTATTATTTCAGCATTTAATTCTTTTATGGATTCATTGACTCCATCAAATAGAAATTTTAGTTCTTTTTCTAATTTTTCTTCTAAATTTTCAACATATTTTCCAATATTAATTAAAAAGTCTGTAATTTTATTTAAATCCTTTTTAGTTTCTGAATGATCATTACCAATTTTAATAATTGAATCTAAAACTTCATCTAATTCTGATTTTATTACAACATCATATTTATTTATACTTGGTTTAACATTAACAATTCTTTTACCATTAATACTTATATAATTTTTTGATAAACCAATAGCATTTACTAGATTTTCAGTCTTTTTTACATGACTTTCAAAACTTTTACTAAAATTATTAAAAAATATATTTAATTTAGAATTTATATAATCTTCTTTAATATTAATTGGATGTTTTTTCTGTCTTCCAAACAGATCAAATATATTTGGTGAATCCATATTTATTAAGGATTAATTTATTTATTATATTATCAAATTTTTTATTATTATTTAATTCATTTAATATAAAAATACATAAATGACCACAAATTGGTGGATCATTATAATTTTGAATTTGATTATCATTATAAAATATATTATCTTTTCCTAGATATTTAACTAATTCTATTGGTGGTTTATTAACTATATTTCCATATGAATCAAAATAATATTTAATTTTATCTTTTTTATAATAACAAACCCAATGAGTTCCATTTCCATCAAATGAATCTAAATTTATAATTCCACATTCAAATTTATTAACTTTATTAGGTAATATATCTCTCATAAATACACCTCTAAAATATTTTATATTTTTACATAATTTTTCTAATTCACCTAATGTTAATGGTTCAAATTTTTTTTGTAATTTTGTTTCATATATTTTAATGTTTTTTTATCTAAACCAGATCCTTCTACATTTTTTAATTCATGATCTAATCAATCAACAAATTTCTAAATTTAGGAATTATAGATTCTTTTACTACTTTTGCTCCTTTTCTAACATTTGGTGTATAATTTTTAACTATAGGTATATTATCAGCAAAATCTAAAATTTCTTTTAGTAATCCACCATTTTTTATTTCTTTTAATTGATTATATGAAAATTCAAATCTTAATCCTTTATTTAATTTTTTATGTTTATTTAGTTTATTTATTTGTCTTTTAGATAATAATATAATATCTTTTCCATTTTCATTAAATTGATCAATATTAAATTGAATTATAACTGATCTTTTATTTTTAAATGCTAATTTTATTTTTGATTTTTGATTATCTGTCAAGTTTATATTTGTTTTTTCCATTTATAAAGAAAAAAATTTATAGTTTTTTATAATATAGATTAACATAATTAATTTTATTAAAATTTTAATCCTACTTCTAAACCCATACCAAATTTTCTTTTCATCCACATAGCACCTGATGTTGGTAATGCAATTAATCTTTCACCAATTCCATGATCATTTGATGTTACTATATCCCATGCTTTATCTTGTAAAATTTTATCAGCTATTTCATTTCTAGATTTTGTATCTTTATGATCTCTATAAAATAAATCATGTTCTTTAGCAGCTTTATCTAAATCATTTATTCCAGGATCACCTCTTTTAACTCTTTTATTTAATTTAGTTCCAGGCCCTAGATATTGATAACCAGGTACATTTAATTCAAAAGGTAAATTATTTATAACATCATTTAAAATACCTGATCCATCTTTTAATAATGGTGATGAAATATTTGCCAAAATTCTTTTTAAATACTTAATTCCTTCAGGTTTTTCAATTAATTCATCTAATTTATTTGATATAAAGTCTTTAATTGCTTTCTTTTCATTTAAAAAATTATTATTACCAGCTTTTTCTTGTGCATATATATAATTAATAATATTATCTAATTTATTTAAATCATCTATAAATCTATATTCAATTTTATTTTCTGTATATTGTCTGATTCCTGAACCTTCAATTTCACCTTTTAATTCCCAAATATGTTTAATTAAATTAATATATTTATCACCTTTACTAGATTTTGGTTTCTTACTATTTGGATCATTATTTTTATAAATTGAATTAGTTTCCCATAAAATCTTTGAATAATTATTTAAATCATCTTGTGTATATAAATTATTATCTGGTTTCTTTTCATAAGTTAACAATCTCCATAATCCATGTGTTCCATTATATTTTTTGTCATCAATTATTAAATCATCATTATCAATTACAGTTATTTTATCACCAATCATAAATGATTTTTTATGTTTATTCCAATATAAACCAAATTTATCATCTTTTGTTCTTGGTAAATATTTTTGTGCTAATGGACCAATAATTTTATCTAATGTTTGAGGTGAAATTAAATTTGGGTCAATAAATGTCGATTCTTCTTGAATTATTGGTTGTCTGATTGGTCTAAATGGAGTACTTGAAGGTAAATTTAGTTCTTCAGTTTCTGGTATTGATATATTGGCAAAATTATTAACAATAGGTACCAATTCCATAAGGTTTTTATTTTCATTTAAGACTTCACCAATTTTATTTTCAACTTTACCAATTGCTGATGTTATAGGTTCATATGCTTTTTGTTTAATTTTTTCATAATTATCTTCAATTTTAATTTGATTTTTAAATTCTTTTATTAATTTTTTCTCAATATCATCTAATTTTTTAGCTTCATTAACAGATATTTTATCCATTTATTACAAAGAAAAATTTAGGTTCAAAACAAATTATGTTAACATAAACACAAATCATGTTAACATAAACACAAATCATATTAACACAAAACACAAATTATGTTAACACAGACACAAATTATGTTAACATAAAAACAAATCATGTTAACACAAACACAAATCATGTTAACACAAAACACAAATCATGTTAACACAAACACAAATCATGTTAACATAAACACTAATTATGTTAAACACAATTTATTTTACTTTATTTCTGTAATTTTCATTAAATATATAAATACTAATGAAATAAATAATACTAATAAAATAAATATTCTATCAATTATTGAATCAAACATACAACAAGCCATTATCATTATTTAATATCAGAAAAATTTTTCATATATTTTCCATCATTTGATTTTTTCAATAAATTAATAGTTAAAAATCCATAGTCTTCTTTCCAACAATCATTACAAATAGTTTTAAATTTATCAAATTTCATATCTGATCCAACAAAATTATTATATATTTTTTCATATAATGTTCATTTTGTTTAAAGATGCATAACATATTTAAATTATTTCTAATTAATTGCATATCAACTTTTGAATAACATTGTGATAAATAAATACATGATATATTTTTATGTCTACCCATTATAAAATATTCTTTAATTTTATCTTGTTTTTCTAAAATACAATCATCAAAAACTACTAATGAATTTGGTTTACATTTATTTAGTGGAATCATATCATCACATGAAAAATAAGAAATTTGTTTATTAATATTTGATTCTATATTTTTAAATCTTTTTTGTAATAATTTATAAGATGGTTGTTCTAATGATTTACTAAAAATATATAAATTTGAATATGGAATTAATCTTTTGTAAATAAAATTTAATAATAATGTAGTTTTACCAGATCCACTTGTTCCTATAATTAATAATCTAATAGGTTGATCATTTTTATTATTTTTATCATATGATTCTAATTTTATATTATCTTTGTTTTCTAAAAATTTCTCCATTTAAATAAGATGAAATTATTTAAAATAATTGGTCATTCATCCAAACTAGAATTAAGATTAGAACATCCAATACATTTAGATGGAAAATATAGTATTGGTTTAAGTGGATTTTATTCAGATAATTTTATATCAAATATACCAAATGATTATAAAAACTGTTATGGATATTCTATAAAAGATGAAGATGATAAAATTATAGATCAATATTTTGATATAAATAAAGGAAATTATACAATTGAAGAAATAAAAAATATTTTTATTAATAGTTTAAAAGAATTTAAAAAGAAAATTAATAAATTTGATGAAAATGATTTTATACTGAAAAATGATGGACCATATATTATAATAAAATCTCCTGTTAAAATTATAGTAACAACAATTATAATTAATTTATTAGGATTAGATGATAAAATGATTGAACCAAATGTATTAACAAAAGGAATAAAACTACCAAAAATTAGACCTTTTGATGTTATTGAAATACATTGTAATTTAGTTGATCCTAGTTTTGAAAATCATAAAGATCATTCACATTTACATAAAGAATCAGAAATTCTATATTCATTTTATCCAAATGTTGAATATGGATCAAAAATTAGTGAAAAACCAAATGAAATTGATTATATTCCTTTAAAAAATATAAATAAAATTCAAAATATTGTAATATCTATTCAAGATAGTGATGGAAATCAAATAAATAATGAAAATATTAAAAGTATTGTATATTTAAGATTAAAACAAAATTTGTAATATAAAATTTATCTACATAAATAA
Organism: Neoaliturus tenellus; assembly: GCA_030545055.2. Lineage (NCBI taxonomy): Eukaryota > Metazoa > Arthropoda > Insecta > Hemiptera > Cicadellidae > Neoaliturus > Neoaliturus tenellus. The sequence continues at coordinate 24,213,029 of CM061532.1, read as the reverse complement.
TAAAACAATTTATTTAATTAACAATAATTTTATATTTAATAATAAATTAATTGTATTTAATAAACAAAATAAACCTTGGTTTAAAAGAAAAGATATTTGTTATATTTTAAAATATAAAAATTCTAAGTTTTAATTGATAATGTAAAAGAAAAATATATAAAACTTAAAATATATCAAGTGTAACCAACAGTTACATTTACATAATAATGATAAATTAATTTACATAAAAATTATAGGTGTCACAAATTATGACACCCTAGAAATTGATGTACAAACATGTTTTTCAGATGCCCTAAAACAAAGCGTCAATAAAATAGATAATAAAACAATGTTTATTAATGAATCTGGTTTATATTTATTAATTTTAAAATAAAAAAAGTAGAAAACAATAAGGATAGATTAAAATTTATAGATATTTTTAGAGGGGACAATTTGTCCCCCCTATCATATAATGAAAAACATACAAAACTTATTAAAATTAGGTAGGACCCAAAATGGGTCCCATATAAATTAGAATATTTATTTTAAAAATTTTTAAAGGAGGTAACCTTATTATACAATAAAAACTTAAGGGTAACAAAATGTTACCCTTCTTAAACATTCAAAAATATTCATAAATATAATAAATTATATACAAATTTGAGACCCGTCTTAAAGACGGGTCTTACTTATAATGATAATAAAGTAAAATTTATAGATATTTTTATGTTAGATATTCAATAAATTATTGAATATATTTAAATTTATTAAAGAAAATATTTAAAAATATACATAAAATTATAGTATAAATTCAATATCACATGGTTATAAATTATTAATATAATTTTGATCATTTTCTTTAAAACTTTCTTTAACATAATTTTTTATTATATTTATAAATGGTTCTATTATAAAATTAAACTTATAATGATATACAAAATAATTTTTATATTTAAAAAGATATATTAAAAATTTATTTGATATTTTAGTTTTAAATAAATATAATTTTATATCAAAATCATTATTTATTAATTCTTTTGGAACAATTAAAATTTCCATTTATTTATAATCATTTTTATACCCCCAAGGTAATGTATCAATTTTATTTTCACAAATAAATCTTTTGTCATCTCTATTACTTAAAGCTAATTTATTTATTGTAATTGTATATAGTTCATGTTTAAAACTTCTAATACAAGTCATTTCTCTATATTGTTCTTGATCATCAAATAAACATTTCTTAAAATCATCCATATGTAATGTTTTATCAACAACACTTTTCTTAATACCTTTACATTTTACGGGATTTTTATTATTAAATTCATAACTATATAATTTTGATCTTAAACCACAATATTCTTCTAATATTTCACCATTTAACTCATCTTTAAATTTACCAATTATTTTTTTATTCTTTTCACTATAGCATTCATGTTCTTTCTTATAATCACTTGTATCAAATTCATTAATATTTTCTTTAATAATTTTATATGAATCCTTTTTAAATTTTATAAAATAACTGTCTGTATCCATATATAATAACCTTATATTTGGATCAAACTTCTTTAATTTTTCATAATAAAATTGATACATATGTAATTTTGATAAATCAAGTACTGAAAATCCTATATAGATTGGTTTATCAAACTTAACCTTTTCTTTTATCATATGTGAAGCAATACAGTCTTTATCAAATATACTAAATGTTTTAAAATTAGGTTTTTTTGCTTGTTTTAATGAAAACTTTTCATCACCTAATTTAATATCACATCTATTTCTAACATTTTCCATAGTTTTTCCAAAAACACTATTATTCATCAATTTAAAAAAGTCTTTTTCAAAATCTGATGTTGATTTGGATCTTAATTTGGTATTTAATTCAATATATTTTTTCATATAATCATCTTGATCAAATGCTATAACTCTATTAACTTTCTTTAGTTTTAATCCTTTTTGTAGATAATATTTTAAGTTTCTTGAATGAATAACATAATCTTTTTTATCAAATAATGTTGTACAAAGCTTATTATTATAATGTTCAGGTGCTAATGGTAAATCTTTATGGTCATCATGTAATTCAATAGGATATTCTAAATCAACATCTAATATGTATCCATATTCAGCATTTTCATCTAATTCTAATATTGTTTCTTCCCATTCATTTAATGTATATGTATTAGGATTCATCCATGTTATATCTTTATAAGGTAATTTTTGACTTAAAGCCCATCCATATAGATTATTTGCATCTATATATAACATATAATTTTCAGGTTTTGTTTTATCATAATTTTTTGTATATTTATTGTTTGCTTTACAATATCTAGTTATACATTGTGAAATACCACCTCTAATACCTTTTTCAATCATTAAATACATATTATAATCACTTATTAATTCTAGTTCAATTTTTGTTAATTTTAACATAGAATCCCAAGCTAATGATGGTGATGTTAGATAATGTGCTGGATCTAATTGATAATTTTTCAAACAAACAGATCTAAAATTTTCAAATATATCAGCTAATAAAAGAACATCTTGAATATTATATAAATCTGAATAATTACCTAATGTTTTTATTTTTAATTTATTCCAAACTTTTATATAATGTTTATAATCATCATCACTTATATTTTCATTAGTTAAACAACTATAAAATTGATCTTTTTCTAATATTTTATCATAGTTTAATTTTTTAACATTATCAATAAATTCATATGGAAATACACCTTTAGAAGTTAATATTTTTAAAGTTTCATTATCATATTCAATTATATCATTTTCTTTTATAAATTTATTTATATGCTTAAATTCTTTAAGATTTTTAGCTAATTTTTCAATTGATGTAGCCATAAATCTAAATGTATCTACAAATGAGAATTTTATAAATTTTCTAGGTTTAAAATATAATTCACCTTCAAATTCATAACCATAACCAGAATTTACTGAATAGTTTATATATTTTTCATCTGTATTAGCTAACAAATCAATTTTACCATATTTTTTAGCTAATTCTTTTATAAACAAATGTGTATCATAATTTGAACTATTATGACAGAATATAGGAATATTTTGAGGAAATTTTAGATTTAAATTACAATTTAAATGTGCAGCACCTCTAAATTTTCCTGTTAAATGACAATGATCTCTTACTTTTATTCTTTTATCATTATCAAAACCACTATTTTCACAAATATGACAAATATTTGTTTTCTGATAATTAATTTCTTCTTCATTAGTTAAATTCATAGGCTTTTTATTTTTTGAATTATATTTTTTAGCTATATATTTTGAAATTTCATCTAAATATTCAAATAATTTATTTGGTACATTTATTAATTCCTCTTCATTTTTTGCTCTATAACAAATAGGTTTATACATTTTATTAGTTACTCTAGATACTAAATAGATTGTAAATCCATATGGTTTATGTTTTTGAATTTTATTTGTATATGAGCAATTTGGATTATTTTTACAATTATCAATCTTTTCTAATATACTTTCAAAATCCATATAAATTACATATGGATGTTCAGACTTTTTATAATAATTTTTAAAACTTACAGTTTGACCTTTAAATGGCATTATAGGTCTACAAGGTTCTAATGATTTACATATCTCTAAATGATTATTCAAGTCTTTATTTTTGTAGAAAAGAGTCAAACATCTTCTACAAATATATTTTTTATTTTTATTTTTTTGTGTTAATTGCTTAGATACTAACTTACTTAAATCAGTAATCAATATATAATGAGAATTATTACCAATTTTATAATATAATAAATCAATTTCTAGTTTTGAATTATAATGTTCAGATATTTGTAATGGCACTATTTTTTCATCTTCATCAATTCTATAAATATTTATTGACATTGATGGATAGTTATATTTAGAATCAAATGATCTTTTTTCAAATAATTTAATATCTTTCAATGATATTGGATAATCAAAACCTTTAAAAATATCATCATTTATATATTTTTGATATTGTTTAACTCTTTCAGCATGTTCGTTTGGTTTATCAATAGCACATCTAATTGCATAAATAAAACAATATTCATCTTTATTTTTAAAATTTACACAACATTTTTTATTCTTAATTTCATTTGGTAATTCTATATATGATCCAGCATTTAAAGAATTATTTTTAGATAATTTTAGATTTAGTTCAACACATCTTTTTAATGACCAACCAGAGCCTTTTGATGGTTGATTTAGTTGTTCTCTAACTATTAATTTCTTAAATTGATCATCAATAAAATCATCTATATTTAAAATATCTGAACTTTTTATGCAAAAATACATATTACTATTTTGAATTTCACCATTTATTAATTTTCTTTCATATTCACATTCTAAAGCCATCTGTCCTTTAATATTTTTAAATTTTTGTTTTTCTATCAATTTTTTTATTTCATTTCTTTGAGTTTCTAAATAATCATTAATATCTAAATCATCATTTGAATTTGTTAAAATATAATCTTGAAAATATCCTTTTAATGACGAAGCTTCTTGAATATTTATTATATTTTCTTTTGGAATTGGTCTATTTTTAAAATAATCATTTAATAATCCAATCAATTCTTTTCTAGTTTTATTAACAATTTTAATACTATTTTTAATTGCTAAATTTTGAATATATTTAAATGATCTATATTCTAAATTATTTGGATTTTCTTTAATTTTGTTTAATCTTTTAATTAGTTCATCTCTAGATAATTTTTCATAATTTCTGACAGATAATTTTTTTGCAATTTCATTTAATTTTACTATATTAAATAATGAATAATTTGTAAGATCAAATGTTTCTTTAATATTTGTTAATTCATCTAAAGTTTTATTTTTATAATTATATATATTATTATTTTTACACCAATGTTTTAATTCAAATATTTTATTATCATATTTTTGTTTATTTAGTAAATGTTTAGTTGAATTATAATGTCTATCATAATTTTTATATAATATATTTTTATTACAATAAGGACAATTAATATTTTTATTTGTTCGTTCCATTTATTAGGTGAAATTCTTTATTTATTAAAAATAATTTTTACTTAGAAATAAAACTCTTAAAAATATAAGAAGTATTTCCACTTTTTACTAGGTAATTTATAGTTTAAATCATATTTTTTAAATAAAATTTGAATTTTTTTAAAACAAGTAAAATTTTGTCTTCATTTTTTTATCATATTTTTAAATTTTCTAGTTTTGTTATATTTTTGTCATGAATTTTAGTTTCTAAATGTCTTAAATAATTATTAGTCCATTTAATATTTCTTCCACATTCACAAAATTGTGGTTTTAAAAACATTTCTCTAATACATTGTATACAAATTGTATTTTTTCTATCTTTACTATAATGATAATTATTAAAATTTGAAATATCTTTAATTTCTTTACATTTATGACATTGTTTTTTATTTAATTCAATAACTTTAATACTATCATATAATTTTTTATAATACACATCCTTACATTCTTTACAATAATAATATAACCCATCTTTAGTATTTTTGTCTTTATAAAATTTAGATATATCTTTATATAATTTACACCTTAAACATATCTTTTCCATTTATATAAAATAAAATTTACAAATTGGTTTTTTTCAATTCATATTCATAAAAATTTCCAATAATATCTTCATTATTTTGATCTTTTATACTATATGTAACTGGATTTGTATTATTAATTTTAGAAATTATAAATATTTCTCTAGACCAATTGTTTTTATATTTATTAGAAAATGTTGATTTTTTATTTCCAATTCTAACTCTGTCATTTATTTTAAATTTTGATTTAGTTATTATTTTTGGTGGTTTATATTTAAAAACAGTATCTAATAAATCCTTTTCATTATTTTTATTTACTTCAATTGGTTTCATTTTAATTGTTGAATGATATGAATTATTATATTCTTTAACAATTTTAGGTAAAATATTTATCCATCTATAATTTTTATTAATTTCAAATTGTATTTTCATTTTTTCATTTTGTGTTCTATTATACCTTTCTATTATACTTGATTTTTCTTCATTTTCTGTATGATACAATTTAATATTATATTTATTTAATATTTCTTTATTGATAAATTCTAATCCTTTATCTGTATGTAAAAGATTAGGTGATTTATGATTAATTTTAATTGCATCCTTAATTATTTCTTCAAATGCTCTAGAAACTGTTTTTCCATCTTTTTTCTTTAATGGTTTTGACCAAACATATTTTGAGAAAGTATCTATCACATTTAACATATATTTATAACCATCATTTTCTTTTTCATAATTTTTCATTATAATTAAATCTGCTGCCCATAAATCATCAATACCTAATGTAATTATTTTTCTTTTTAGAAATTTCTTTCTAATTGGAGCATGAATTTCATTTGCTTCAATTATTTGTTCATTTTTAGTTAATTCTTTTTTAATTATAGGTTTAACTTCTTTTTTCAAAATTTTACTTTTATTTGTTTTACAAATTGAACATTTAGTAGCAATTCTATATAATCCATTTTTCATTTCAACGATTTGTGGATTAATATTTTTAGTTTTTTTCTTACATTTGTGACAATGAATTGGTTCATTCATTTATGTATAATTTTTTTTTTTTTTAAATAAATGGATATGTGTTATAGATGTCATAATCAAACTAATTTTACTATTATTGGAAATTGTGTAGGATGTAATATATGTAAAAGAATTATTTATGAAAAAAAGATTAAGAGAAAAAGTAATAAGAATAAACATCTTAAACATATTTTAAGAGAATTTAACCATTTTCAACCATATAAAACACAACAATTAATTAATGAATTATATATTTTATGTATTTCCAATCATTTTGAAATAACACCTAAGAATATAAAATTATTTTTAAAACAAAGGAATTGTACAAATTGGATATTTTACTATCAATTTTTAAACAAAATATACAATATTGATTTTGAATTGAATAATGAAGATAAAGAAAAAATTACACTATTTTTTAATAAATATTTATGTTTTAAGAAAAGTAATATATCATACAAAAAATTATTACCTATGATTTTTAAATACTTAAATATGGATTTTTGTATAAAACCTAATTATGATAATGACTTTTTAACATATTTATCACAAACAAGTTTGTGATATTTTTTCCTATATAAATGGATCTGCTAGAAGAAATTAATAATGTTGGAGAATTAAGATTTAAAGAATATAAACCATTAAAAAGTTTAAATTTAAATAAAAAATATAAAATTGAAAAATTTGAAAGAATTAAAGATAAATATGGATATACAATTATTGTTGAATTAGAAAAATGTAAAGTACATTTACCAAAAAGATTTACTAATGTAATTGATGATAAATCAATTAAAGAATTAAATAAAAAAGATTTACATTTAATTGTCACTGATATTAAGACTTTTGATGATAAAGAAACTGCTTTAGTTAAATTTGAATAATTATTACAATATTATTGATACTAAACCTTAATTTTACTTGTTTTAAAAAAATTCAAATTTTATTGAAAAAATACTATTAAAATTTTAAATTACCTTATGAAAAGTCGACTATTAATTTTATTGAAAAAATACTTATAAAATGTGATAATTTTACTTGTTTTTAAAAAAAATTTATTTTGTAGAAAATTAAGGCATATTTGTTAAAAATTTCATTAAAATTGCATATTTTTTAAGACAATTTGACAAAAGCTGAAAATTGGCCAAAAAATGGCAAAAATATTGCATAATTGTATTAAAAAACTGTGAAATTTGTTTGATTTTTGATTGTCTCCAAAAGTGTCCTAGAAGTAACATGATACTATCTACTTGTATATATATATATATATATATATATATATATATATATATATATATATATATTCAGGTAGATTCTTCTGTAACGGTCACTTCACGGCGTATCTAAAATAATTGCTTTATCCCTTTCCCACTCCTAAATCAAATAAATTTTTATAAAGAAAGACAAAACGGTCTACTCTATCATAAAGGAAATAGATTGAAAAGCGCAAAATGGTTAACTAAAACTTGTTGGCCATTAATTTCCTCAATGAAAAATATAATAAATTTAACTACATTAGTAAGATTATAAAAGTACTAATTTTAAGATAAACTATATAGTTTGATAATGTATACAATTACACGTGACATAATACTCTTTAAAATGTACTAATAAATAACATTTCTCCCGCAGTCCTATAACTTGATATTAGGATGAAACGAGGGGAAAAAGAGAAAGCGTGAAAATGATTTTCCAAAGAGGAGTATCTCAGAAGTCGAATTAATTTCATCAAGGAACATGATAGAGCTTTAACCAATTCTTTTTCTTACCTCGCACCCGAGTTGGTACGCTTTGGCTAATTAATAATTAAAATAAAATAAATCAACTAAACGATGTTAATTGCACGATGGTTTATTATTTAAAATATTAATTCAAGCTATATTTTATTCTAAATGTACCTATTTGTTTTTATCAAAATAATTTGAAATAGTTTAGAGATAAAAGAATCTAACGATATTAAGCTAAAATAAATTGAGCTATATTAATTTCGTAAATCGTAAAAAACCACAGGTATGATTATTAATTTTTATTATTTTATTATTATTTATCCACCGTGATGTATTTTTAGAATTAGTTTAATCCTAAATAGATGGAACATTTTATTAAACATGTTAATTTGTTAGTAAGATTGAATCATTAGATTTCTATTAAAATAATTAGAAAATGGTATAAACATAATTTTGTATACTCTACAAATCTCTTGACATAATGGGATCCAAATTTTGTTTTTCTAATTTTAGATTTCCACATCAATCAGTTTGACTTTGCACTACTTATTTTTGGCAATTTTTATCTTAATAATATCTTTATTTAAACATTTATGCAAGCCCAAAAATAAAAAGTATGGTCCCGAATATTACCTTACCTACCACCCTAATAGTATTCTCTAAATAAATTTATTCTCTTAGAGTCTTTTAAAAAAAAGTACCAAAGCACTGTTTTACATTCCAGGGGCATGTACTTGTTGAAGAAACAAAACACGGTCACCATTACATTAACTCCTGGTGCTGTTCGTGGTTTGGCCAAAGAGTTAGAGACGTTTCATTGTTGCACGTGATTCTGTAGTACAGCCCTTGCATGGCAAATAATACTTAATGTACTCTTAATATTGATAAGATCTATTTAAAAGATATGCATTAGTCTTAAAGTTAAAATTAACCTTTTCTACTACACATATGTAAACTTGAAAGATCACAAAGGACTGGAAGTCATCATCTTTTACTTTATGTGTAGAAAAAAATTTGCAATTTACTAATGTTTTAAGTTTTAAACGTCAAGTTGCAATTACTTTCCTTGCATCAAGTATTATGTTTGTCCAGCCAAACACATACTGGTAGTGGATGAATATGTTTGGCCTTGTTTGTTTATCCAGATATTGATATTTGTGTTACAAAACAAACGTCAGTTGATGAAGAAAATAGCAATTACAGGCCACCCTTTACCCTTCTAAAGCTTCAGGCCTCAAATAATGAAGCTCATGTTATATTTATTACAGTTTGACTTATTTTTGACAAGTTTCATTACCATCATCCTAGTGAAATAGTTGTAAAATTTAAAAATTAATTATTTTGTTTCACCCATACATCTGTGTGTTAATGAAAACTAAATTGAAAAAAATATTCAATAACAAAACATTACTGAGATGAATTATTGACGAATTCAATGTGTCCTAAAACTATAAAAATAAAAAAAAAAGGTATCAGATAATAATTATTAAAATTAATCTGTCCTTTGTCTAAACTAACAAATAAAATTTTGTACTACGTAAACTAATTCGTTCTTTGTTGTATTTCTTTCTTTCCGAAAGATGTAAAAGTATGTCACAGCTTAAAAATGAGTATAAAAATAGTATTTGGTTCATAGAAGATTTTGCCCGGTTTAAATGAATCTTTTGTTATTAGCTACGAGTGAATAGTATGGAAAATAGTTAATTATGTGTGGAACTGTGTGGAACCGGTGCCCGACGATACGTACGAATTAAATAAAAAATTGCCCTACAGTTACCATAAGGCATTGTAACACCAAAGTAATGAATATGTCTGAATAGGCAGTCACCCATCCAAAAATAGGGAACACGGGATTAATCTTCGTTATTAGTGTAGTAAAATTAGTCGGGAAAAATGAAATAATTTTTGGAAAGAAATTTTTTTTTTTAATGTGTTCTATGGCGTCCCCTAACCTTCTTCCGAAAAGTCCTTAGAAATCACATATGGGGATCACGCTTAAAAATGAGGTGTTGGCCCGTAAGGAGTTACATTAAAATTTGGTATTAAGCATACTAAATTTAAATACATTCCAGAAGGTTTATATATATATCAAATTAAAGGTCTTCAAATGTAGAATACAATGCCGTAAACCCGACCTCAATATATCTGTCGGGAGTGAAATGGCAGGCGTTCAAAGTTTAGAATAAAATAATACTATCAAAACTTTGAAATACAATAACTTCCGACATATTTGACCTTTTGAGGTCTGGTTTTCGGCTATGTACTCTCCTTACTAAAACCTTTAAAATTATGTATAGGATGGCTATGGACTAAGAAATTTTTTAAACTTCCTGTTTGGGACGTCCATGTGGAGGGTGGTTCAAGGGTAGTATGATAAGCATATAACTAGCTATCCGCATTTTCAAAGGTAATTGTAAAAGCAAACGTTGGCCGCAAACCGCACCTCGAAAGGTCAAGTATTTTGAAAATTATTACATTTTTAAGCGTTTAGGTTAAAATTTAATTTTTATTCAAAGTTTGACAGGCTGCCGTTTTCGACTCAGGCTACCTTTTGAGATGGGGTTTGCGGCATTAAATTCTACTACTTAAGAGCTTTAATTTGATGTACATAAACCCATTGGTCGAAGAAAGATTTATTTCTGACTCCACGTGGGCCATACCAAAATTTTTAGGCATGTTGCCTAATGGGGATTTCAGGGGACTTTTCTGAGGGAGGTCAGGGGATGGCATAGAACACATTTCAGCAAAAATTCGCTGTCTAAAAATTATTTCATTTTCCAGCCATATTTTGGCTTAATTTTACTACATTATATAGTATCAAACTATGAAACAGCTGTTAAAAAACCAGTGTTGCCAACATAGTTTCATGTGTACACAACCTTTCGTGCCTGTTACTTGCCTCCTATTTTATATTTTAGGTTTCTGTTCAAATAAATAGTATAAAAATGCGTGAGCAAAATCATAAAAGGGCACGTAAAATAATTAGTGAATAAAGCAACAGTTTTGCTTGCTACAAACAACGTGATGATAGCAGTTTTTCAGGCAAATAGGCGACAAATATTGTCTACCTCCTCTACTTTTTAGGAATCTAGCCTGGAATTGTTGGTCAAATTAAATCACTCTAGGTCTAAATTAGCCTAAGCCCATTGGGCTCACTTCTTGACCAGCCGCACGGTCAGGGGTCTGAGCCGCTTAGCGGTCCAGATCAGTCTTTTTTCTAAGGAGGATGCCCAGGACGCACTTCCAGCAGCCCTCATCCACCAAGATCTTTTGGCAGACCTGTCCACCGAAAATGCACCAAAAGTATCTGTGGAATCCTGGCGAGGCCCTTTCCAACGTGGTCAGTGGAAGAAGGTGTGCTCCGCATCGTCGGGAACGCCTCGGCAATAAATACAGTCTTGCCCGGGGTGAACCGGTCTTGCCCATCGCGCACAGTTACGACCGAAGATATCCGTGGCCTGTCAGGAATCTGGTCAGCTAGTAGTCTACCTCCCCATGCCGCCGTTCCACCCATGGTTGGACCTGCTTGATAAGTTGCACAGTCCATCGTCCTCGTGTGTCATTCTCCCAGAAGTGTTACTACAGCTGGAAGGTTCGGTAGAGCTCTTTTGTTCTTGCTATGTCCTTACCGATTTTTCTTTGTCTCCAATAAATCGCCTTCCTCTCTCCTGCTAAGAGCTTGACAGGGTTGACTCCGGCGACCACCAGGACGGCAGGCTCGGACACTGTCCTGTAGGTGGAACACACCCGGAACGCAATTTGACGCTGGACCCGGGCAAGTCGTAACCTGTAGCACTCTTCATCTAGAGCGTCTGCTCCATAAAGAAGCACGGACTGGACCGCGGACATCAATAGACTGATGGATCGGGGTTTGTAGACAATCTGATGGATCGGGGACCCCTGACATTGACCATCGGCATACTAAGGTAAGTAACTACCTTAGTAGCCTTGTCCACCGTACGGAAGATCTGATTCCTCCAGCGTATGTTCTTGTCAACCATAACCCTGAGGTACTTGGCAGCAAGGGTTGATTGGACCATCTCCCTATATACTCGGAACAAGACGACGGTGTCTATCCTCTTCTTCGTAAGGATCACGATCCCCGTCTTACTGAGAGCAAGCGAGACATCCAGGTGTTGACCACACGCATGACTTTGTTCAAATTTAGTTTGGCCAGTTCAACGTTGCGTGCAGCAATGAGAGGTGCGACATCATCAGCGTACCCAACCAAAGTGGTTTCATAAGGCATCTCGGACTTCAGGAGGATGTCATAGGCAAATTTCCAGAGATCCGGGACGAGTATTGAAAATTGCGCGACACCAAAAGTCATTTCCATCTTCAGCGTTCCTTGTGTCGTAAATCAGACTTCGAGAGCGGAAAGTGTTACGAAACGCATCCAACATATCGACCCACCTCGCCGAGTTGATGGTATTCTTGACATCAAGTGTAGCAACAAGCACTACTCGGCGAGAGAAATAGTTGTGGCTCTTGGCTCTCTCCACAGCTCTCTGGATTTCGGCGACAGCATTTATTGTTGACCATCCCTTTGTGAAGCCGTACTGACCGGAGCAAAAGTCCTCGGCAGCTTCCAAGCCGGGCCCAACATACAAAGAGGCCTGTGGGACGACGGTATCTTGGGATCACCTTTGCCCTTACTGATTAGTACCAGCCTGGCGGTTTTCCAGGGTGCCGGAAACACCCCTTATACCAAATAGGCGTTGTACGTTCTCATAAACAAGTCAGGGTTAATTGTAAAGACTTTCTTTAAAGACTCACTGGTAATCCCGACCGGGCCATGAGCCTTTTTTCCCTTCAGGAAGAGAACGGAGGTTTTGCAGCTCCTCGATTGTGAAGAGTGGAACGTTCTCTACCCATCCAAAGCCAACCGGCGGTCGTTGTGGATGTTCAGGAAACAACGCAGCGACGATCCTTCCCATAGTGGTGCCCTCCATGATGGAAGGTGAAGAGTTTCTGTGTTACAAGTTTGTAACCCAGGCCCTACGGGTCGGAGTCAACGTTGTCACGAAGTCTCACGTTGTCCCCAGCTATTCGCCTTGGTACTGTTGATGGCCTGGCAAAAATATTTTCTCGCAGATTTATAGAACTCCGACTCAAAAACTATGTCTGTAGGAATTCTCGCTGATGTGGCGGCTCGTCTAGTTCTAAAAACAAAATAATGTTAAGTACATGTATTCATAAATGTTATTTTTAATTACGTTTATAACTTAGTTAATGCAAAAAAACCTATATTATACTAAGACTTATTTGTATATTGATTTATGTTTAAACATATTTACGGCCCCGATTTAATATGTGTTAGGGCAACGCATATTACTTAGACTTCCCTTGGTTCTTTACGTGTTTTTTCCCTTATTGAAAAGTCAATGTGTAAAATATATTGAAATTCATTATCAGCAATTATTTTTATTTAGTTATTATTTATATTAGGTTTTATCGTGAATGTCAGTATATTGACACCACGGTGACGAGTGTCAGACACAGTCGGCGCTTCAACCCTTCACTGGTGTCAAAATAGATTAACTCCATTGACGCCTGCTTTGTTGACGCCATGCTTTGTTAAACACCATTGTAAATTAGTCTTCGGAAAACATTAAAAAATAAAGGGGAAACTGAAATTGATCAATCTGAACACCAACCCGGTCAACTTTACAATAATTTACAATATATATAATTAAAAAGCTTTCCTTTTAAGTTAAAAACACCTTTGGATTAAAATAAATTATATCGACAAAAAATAATTAAAAACCTCCTTATAATATCCACATCATAGTCATTATATTACCTATATAGTTACTCATTATACTACTACTCAATAATACTACCTAGTCATTTTACACCTAAGTATTATTATTATTATTATTTTTTTTTGTATTTCTAATGTTTTAACCAGGAACGGTCAAAACCCACTCTTATTACTAATAATGTCGAATTGTTGTTAGATACTATCGAAAAATAACCTGGTGACATATTTTAAGACGAAAGGAAGAGCCATGAATATTTCATACACATTGGTTTTAAACCGTTCCATATTTATAAAACATCCCAAAGTGAAAAAAATAGAAAAGCTTCTTTACCATCGAGCTTTAAGCTGATCAACATTATAGAAATATATTTTACTAATTTTTGTTCTCATTTTCTCATTTTACATATTTCCGTGAAAATTTTGCTAAAAAATTCTGAAATATAGCTTTTAACTTTTAATTTTCATTGAACAGTTTTTAAAGAGTTATTCCCCACAAAAAGCGATTAATATATGCAATAAATAAAACCAATAACGGATGGTATTTTTACAAAAAAATTTTCATCAAATAAAGTTTGCATGTTGTATTAAAATTGTTACAGGAGTAAGAAGTCATTTAATTCGGAACAAAAGTTGATTATGCAGCAAAAATGTTTCAATTTCAATTCAACCAGCTCCACGCTGAGATAGCAGATTCAATTTTCGCCTTCTCGAGTTGGCCTTATCACAGGCCCGAATGAGCTAACTCAATATTCAACTGTTCTTTCCAGACAAAATACAATGAAAAGGAAATTAATTTTTCAAAAAGAGACAATTTAACTTTTAACACTGCCGTAACTTCTCAAAGGTAATATTTTTTAGTTTAACAATATATCATCTGTATCTAACTGTAGCAGTCGACTTAGTTTTTCATTTATTTTATTCATTATTATTTTCTAATTGAACAAAATTTTTCTCATTAGTTTGATGGTTTTTATGTTTTTGATACAGTATCGTGTGAATTGTGATAACAAAATGTAAATTCGTAGATAATAAGGAAAATAAATATTGACAGGGTTTTCTGTTAAACCATATGTTAGTGTTTGATGAATATCAACAAACATGAGGAAAAATTCATCTATAAAAAATATTAAAATCTAACGCAAAGTATCTTTCGCACTATTATTGTATGTGCGTCCCAAAATTCGTTAACTTATTGTAACTGTAATAATCGCACATAATAAACTACAAAAATCAACAAAAAAATCGTTATATATTTTAACATAAATTATCATTGGTAGTTATATGTTCAACAAAACGATAAATTATTCTTTATTTTTTAAAATATTTTTGGTTTCCCCACTAAATCCATTTTATCGTTTATTGTTTTATGAAAATTTTAGGTTGATACGCAAATTAATTTTATTGCTACACGACATTAACTGTTAAGAAGCTGAATTAATACATACCTGTCATACCATAAGATAACCATGTATACCAAATAAAACAAAATGTATGTTATAGTTGAGCTTTATCATGTTGCAACTCATTAGAGTAATGTAATTTCATATGCTTAACTCCCATGCAAATGAGTCAATAATCACGTATGTTGCAAATATTAAATACTTTTGACAGATTCCTTTGTACAAGACAATAACATTCCTCTGTTTTACGTAGACGATTGGGTTGAAAAAGAACATAACATCATAAATTCTTGTTATATCTTACCGTTATTTAGTCTATTTCCTTTTTCTGTTTTATTTTTAACATTAAAAATAATTTATAAGTTATAGAACTTTTTACATTACATAATATTTCTTAACATTGATCCTAACAAAAAGGTATATTAATGGAAAGAATTACATCAGGTATAAAGCCATTTAAGGTTATATCACGTAGGCCCAATCGTAGGCGACTCTCTATTTGGCCTTTACATAACTTATGGTTACTTACTACTATTTTACATAGAGTTTATTTATTTTGCATTTTTTTATTAATTACATATAAGATATTTTCTTATCCATGATCAATGATGATTGTGTAGATGTTTAAGTTGGGGTTTTTGTAACTTGATTTATCTTTAAAAATTATTTTAGTCTGTTGATTTATATTCAGAAATTATGACATCATGGCACATTCAGACAAGTGAAGATAGTTACTATGAAGTTTGATCAATTGCATAGTTGATGATTTAAAAGAATGAATTTAAGTTACAGTACCAGGATAACCGAGCTTTGCTGATTGGTTTTAATTCACTTTTGTTATAGTGTCATGGTAATAAAGCTGTTAAATTTTCACAAACAATTAATTAACTACACCTCTTCACAGTTAACAGCTGTTTAAAAAGACAACTTAAAATTTATGTTCCTTTAATTATTGTTTAAATTTTGTTGTTATTTCGTTACCAAAATAGCAATTTTTAAACGCATTTTTAGGCAAAATTCGATTTTACCTCGTTTTGATGTTTCTAAACTTATTTTTTTTACCAAATGACTTTTATAAGCAAAGTTTAAGCAAAATATACCCGCTGGATTTTGAGATTGTGGAACATACATGTTTCAGACATTCCTCGTATTATAGAATAGGATTTTGTATTATAGTTTCTTTAAGAAAAGAGTGACATACTAACATGTATAAAAAGTTACTGGTATACTTCAATTGAACGTATAAAAGAAAACTATCCATTAACTCACTATCCCTAACTCATTAACCCAAATTTATTTTATTTTTTTAAGAGGTTGGCGGACCTAGGTTCTTCCTTTTTCCAATAACATTAACTTAAAAAGCCTCGAAACCCTGTGGTTTTATGGTCATCTAAAGGACTACCTTTCTAATTAATGCACGATATCTCCTACGATGCAAAAAAGCTGAAAAAGGAGAAGTTTAGTGCTAGCCTATTAATATATAAGAACATGCTGCTTATATCACAATAATATATTTGGTTTCATATATGTTAAATACACAAGCAATTGCTTTGGAAAGGTAAAACCCATACAAAAACGTCTAATTGTCTGTCAAAAATCAATGAATGGAAACGTTTGATTAAGTGGAACAATAAGTATGGGCTGCCCGGGACGGTGGTTGCGGTCAACCACCCTTAACCGCAGCAAGACCGTTGGGGGTTGATATGATTGGATCCAAATATACCGCAGTCATACTATTACCTATTATGTTGTGTGACATACAAGTCTAAAACTGAGTGAGGAATTAGTTCAGTGATCGAGAAAAAACAAGATTTGACTTACAGTTGTTTGTTACCAACCACATTTACTTTTGTGAGTAAAACATTAGGAAGGTTTATATTATAATAAGTTTTGACTTTGCTAAATTGAAAGCTAAAGAAAGTAGTTTCATAAATTTTATTAAATAAATTAAAAATACCTAGTGAACTCCGCGGAGTAATTATAATTCTTTAGAGTTAATGCTAATGTACTTTAGAGCACTATATGATCAAGTTATCTTCATTGGTTAAAACAGTAACTTATACCACTGCTGTTGAAAATCCAATATTCAATTGAAGAATGTTTTGCAAATAAGTAAATTTATAGCCACACAAGTTGTACTAAGCTAATAATTCTAGGTTATGTGGTGTATTGAAAATGATACTCAAAGTAAGTTTTGCATGGTAACGTAAATATTTTTTAATGAGTCCCGTTATTTTTTAATATAAACTTGATGCACTGTGACTGACAAATTAATAGTGGCTAAAATATTGTTTGAGACCAACTTATTTATTTATTATTGAAGAAGAAAGATTACAAACTGACTTTAGAAATGTAAAGTAAACAAATCTATAACAAAACTCGTAAGCCAAATATACTTTTTTATTAAAAGTTCTTAAACCTTAATACCTTAACTTTTAGTCCTCATATTAGGATTTATTTTTCGTTCAACATACCCTAAAAATGTATAGTAAAACAAATCATACTTAGATTGGTCAATATCTTAGTTGTTATAAATGCCAATCATTTATTTAATCACAGGTAGAATTATCCTCAAAGATACCTAATATATTTTTCACAAGATATTCTGCAAATAAAAATGCTTTGGAAAAAAAAATTAAATTTGTTTAAATATTTAGTACATCCTAGTTTAGAGAAAAGTAAAAGAAAAGCAATATTTAACCTTAATTTAACAACGAGACGGCCTGCTTCACATTGATCCAAAAAGTTTGCTAAGCAAGCGGCTAAGGACTCGTTTACAAAGAAATATTGTTGTCCTTTGCGGGATATTATATAAAGCCAAGGGAAGTTTTGTGGAACCCAATTTAACTTGAAGATGAATTTGAGTTTAAGTTACGCCTATCCGTCACTGGAGTGTGAATTTTTTATGAGCGAGTTTCACTGTGGTTTCATGTATTGAAGGACTGGCAATTGTAAGTAGATATATACACGTTAAAAAAAATACATAAATAGACGTTTGTGTTCGGATATTAATTTATTGTAAATAAATATTCCCATATCGATAGAAAATGCAATTAATTTGGAATTTAAAGACACAAATACATTGAAAATATCCTTCGTGAAATGCAGTTGCAGTTTTTTGGGTACTTAATGCACAAGGCTGCATAAGTACCCAATTGAAATACAATTAAAATACATTTTTGTGCATTTCTAGAGCATTTTTAATCAAACTATTTAGCATTTTGTATTTAAATTGCACCTTAAATGCATTGAAATTGTAATATAAAGGTAATTTAGTTGAAATTACATGTATTTTAGTCACATTTATAATGCAAATAATTAAATTTGATTTTGCTAAACGTTCTATATTTCAAATGCAATGTATTTCATTTCATTATACCATTAATATATTATTAAATGCATTTGTAGAAATTCTATTAATCTGAGTAAAAAATTTACAACTTAGTAAATTTTGTAACTAAAATAATAAAAGTATTAAATATTAAACTAATTCATAATGATCTCTGATGTTTCAAACCAAACCCAATCAAAGTTACATTCTTATAGTTTACTCCTAAAATTAAGTTACAGTCCATTAATTAAAAAGCAACCACTAATGTTTTTGAACTACTGCTAAAAGTTTTCTTCGGACGAATTTTATTATATACTATTACCAAAATAGTTTATAAGCATGTAGTTCCTATAAAAATATTATAAATTGGATTTATATGATGTTTTCATACGGTATGTGAACTGTGTAATAGAGTTAATGCGATCACGCAACCCTCGGAAATATACTGTATGTTGACAGACATCTAAAGCTCAGCTTTTGATTAGTCACATCTCAAGCAACTCGTTAATGTTATTCCGTCGAAGATATTTATAGCTTCATTCTGAATAACCCTTAGCGGGTATTTATATTTCTTATACCTTTCCTCAGTGAGTGCAAAACATCAGAAGAGTTATTTGTGTAACTATTTCGCAAAGTTGCACTTTGCTGCACAAAAAGAAACACTGGAAAATATCTCAAGTGCAGTGATAAATTTAGCTAAAAGATTTCACAATAATTTTCATATATAAAATTAATAAACGTGTAGATCATTTATATGTCAAGCCTACAAATGTCACCAACCGTTGCTGTTGAAGACCGTTTATGTATTAGGCTATGAATTCATGTGTATTTAATGTATATATATATATATTTATATTTTATATAAAACAGTAAGGAGAAAAACACCTTTGGAAAAAAATAGTACAGTTTTGTACTATTTAAAATATACTGTTATATAGTTGGTAGATTAAAAGGTAGAGTAAATAAATTTTGATTTTGAAATTGTTTAGTCCCATTCCTATACCAAAAAATTCTTAATAATGAAAAGCAGCTGATTATTTAAAAGGATATAGGAATTTAAAAATTTCATTTTACGTTTGGCTCCAGCTGCTTAGAAAAAAATGGACCTGTATCAGTCAAGTATGGATAGGCAACGATTTGTAATGATTAAAATTGCCAAGCGGCAGGATGGTTGAATTCATGAAAAGTGGCCACGAATGATACCTTAATATTTTATGCTGTTTCCAAATTAAATACAAATATTAAATACAAAAACCCGTGAAGTTCTATGTGTACTCATTGACTTTCCTCAATGATGAGTCAAATCAAAATTTAAAAGCCTCAGTTCAACCTTTTGACTCTATTTCTAAATCTAAAACCTATTTCTTTAAACCTTTAAACCTATTTCTAAATCTTTAAACAAAATCAGCGACCCAAATATACCCAAACGCTCTAAAAAATCTAAACTTAACTACTGTAGGGTGAAATTACTATTGAAACAATGTTTTATTTTCTTAAAATTTCTCAACATTTACAAAATTGTCTTTTGTTTTCAGCTAAACGGCTGGACCCGGCAGGCATTTCGCTGGTAGAGGAAACAGATCACGCACACCACATTTGCTGCCCCTCTCTGCACGGGCGCTGCCTACAAAGTCATGAGGGGGCAAGGCTTGTCCATGTATGGATTATCTTATGTAATTCGGTATTTCAACAGAGTAATGAAAAATAGAACCGTACTGTGTAGAGTTTTACGGTTTAGAAAACTATTGAATATTATAAGCAGATAAAATGAAGATAAATTTGAAAAAAGATGATTATTTTATCAAATTGGACAAATTTAATTATCAGCTACACATAACGTACCAACATATAGTTTAAATTTTATTTTTTATACAAGAGCTATACAAATATAGTAAACCTATTGCATGGAAACTTAACAAATATTTATAATACAATATTTTTGATTCATACATCAACATAAAAACTCGGTATAATATAACTTTATTTTTATATTTGTCATAGTTGTCTGCCATTAGCTAGTAAAATATTTCACTAAATTAATATGATAAATCTTACATTTTGATATTGTAATGGCAGAACTACTAAGCTTTAGTTTATAAACTTGTTATAAAAATCGCTATATTGAAAACGATTATTCAGAAAGCCAAAGAACACTTTTTTAAATGCCAACTGACCCAATAGCTCTTTTAACCAAGTCCTTTTAATGAAAGGCCAATTTAAAAGCTTTTATCCCAAAGAGTGTCTTTTAATCTAATTTATGTCTCAATGATCAGTAAAATTGAAACCTCTGATAAAAGCTGTTTTTATTTTATAATTTACAGAACAACAATTAACAAGAAAAAACCAAATACTAGGGATTTTTGAATATATGAGAGAGGATTTTTATTTAAAATTTTTAAATATAAAATAGAAACCTTTAAACGTATGTTATACATGTAAAATAATTCTTAGAACACGTTAAGATATTTGTTATCTCTTTACGATGACAAGCCCAACGATCGTCGAGATGAGAGGATCGCCGTGGGGTCTCCTCTATCCCAAAATAAACTAGCTTTTTTGGATGTGAGTGTAGAAAAGGTTAAGGATATTCTTAGGACAACTGTTTTCAGAAAAAAGAGACACACTGGGCAGTTGGGAGCAAGGTTGATTAAAAATAAGTTTTTTACACCCCTTACGTAAACCTATGATTAATAGGCGTATATTACTTTTACTTTGCCAAATTTGCACTTTGAACATTGCTTTAAGAGTTGTACACTGAAAAACGTCATATTTAAAGGGTTCTCTCTGGGTTTGACTCTTATTCTAATCATCTTCCATCTTGTTTCCTCAATTTGCTTAGCAATCTGGGTGATAGAAACAATAATTGTTATTACTTAATACACATATCTAAAAAATAACACATAATTTCCCCGCCTAAGTATTTACATGGGTTTAAACCTACAATATATAAGTGGGTCTTACCTTTTTGTTACAGATTTTCCATTATTCGACTTTCGCCTTTGGGTAAAATTTGTATCATATACCTGAAAAAGATATAAAAAGTTAGGAAGTTATTACAATTTTCTTGGGGTTTTCAAATATATCCAATTAGTAAGTCTTATAATCGACAAATAATAGCAAAGTATGCATGATTATACTATTGTGGTAAAACCTCCATTTTCTTAAAGGCATATTCTATAAAAAATATTTGATTCATTTAAATTTAGTAAATCAAAAATCAAGGGACAGTATATCAGTTTTGAAGTATAACTAGTGAAAAATCTTCGAATGGTAGGTAATATTATTTTAATACTTTTTAGACAATGGAGATTTTGTTTTTATTTGTTTATATTTTATTATATCTACAGGCTGTCCGTCTAGCTTCTACCTTGACAAACGTTTGAAGGTTATTAAGCAGGCAAAAAAAATCTTAAAAACATAAGTCCTAAATTCATTTATTAAGCCGCTAGCCACCATTTTGGTTTTTCATTTGAGAATTTTATTTCGGTAACGGGTTGTTGAATTGAGTTTATATTTATCATGTCCCTTTATCAAGCAAATGCTCAATAGTTTTTCGTTTGTTTAATTTCAAAATGGAGGCCATTTAAATATTTTTAACTCAAATATCTAAAAAACGGTAAATTTTTACAAAATTGTACAAGTTACACACACGTTGACAAATTGAATTATCTAAACAATGATATGATGGTTGTAAGGATCTTTAAATAAAAAAAACAGCATTTTTAGGATTTTACTGGAGAAAATCACTGATTTTGAATATTGATTCGTGCAAGCTTAGGTTATTGTAATAGAAAATCGCAGTAATTCTGTTACTTGTCAGACGTTTACAAAGTATAATATATTCCATAATAAAGGAACCATTTATTGACGTTGGAAAACATATTTATGGTCTATTTACTGTCAGTTCCAAAACAAAGGAATAATTTTTTCCTGAAATGAGTATTTGTGTGGTACAGGTAAATACCAAATATGAACTCAATACAACAACCCGTTACGGAAATACAAAATATTAGGTGTGAATAACAAAATGGCCACCAGCGGCTTAACTATGCATTTTAGGACACATGTCTATAGGAGCACTGTTGTTTATTTTGGCTTGCTGAATAACCTGGAAAATTTTGTAAAGATTGAAGCTGGACCCCTTGGATATGAATTAGACTTTTATTTAACGTACAAAATGACTCATCCTTTGCCAAAACCATAAGCCATTTCGACGTAAGCACCATTGACATAGTTACAACATTAATATTTTTTACATGTATAGGTAAAAAAAGTAGACGGAAGTGGGGATATAACCTGTGAACAGATTGTAGGGTTTAATGAAGAGGCCGAGTTGGAGAGCAGATTATTGACAATGCTCTCAGTAGAGGACAGGTCTGCAAATGTTGACTTTGGCTGAAATGGACAACACTCCTTCCTCTAATAAACTGATGGAAATCTTGTTTCTCGTTTATTATAAGAGGGGTCGCCGTCAGGTTGGCACCACGACAGATTGGCACCACGGTGTTTTAGCACCAGGCGTCAGATTGGATCCGATCCCCTGAAATAACACTCCCCGTCAGGTGTAACGATTATTCGTTACAGGATTTTTATTTTATTTTACGTGGGAAAAAGTTTTAGTTAGTAATTAAGTGTGAGAAACAATTATTATTTTCAAGTCGAGACGCGGTAGTTGTCCGAGGCCGGGAACAGTTCACTTCAAGACGTAGGAGGGGTGGACAGATTTGAATTTACCGTTGAAGTTTGAAGCGAATGCGTGCGACGGCAGAAGCGATAAAGGCGAGTCCCGACCGCGGCCAGGCCTCATTTGGTGGTTAATCAGTGGTACGAGCAGTGCAGCGATCTACATTAAACTGTGTTTTTCCTTGTACCCTCATTTGGAGGTAAGATTTTCATTTATTTAGTTTAAGACAAAAATAAATCCTTTATTCCAGAAGAGTTTTATTCAATTGTTGAATAATTAATTGTCAGATTGTTATCTAAACTGATGTAGTTAAGCATGTAGAAAACTGTTTCAAGAGTAGACCACGTGCTGTGGAAAATTAGTCAGAGAACAAGGACGTAAAAAATAATTAATTAATTTGATGAATTTGAGATCATAATGCTGTATTGTATGTTTAATATTGTTTTATCCAGGATTTAATAGAATTTCTTTCCAATAGACTACTATGTAGTATGTAGGATTAAATGAATGAAGGATTTTGAATGGTTACAAGCAATTTAAATGTGATTTCATGGTATATCCACTCTGTAAATAATAAAAAGAAAATATTGTTCAAGGTTAGTTAATTTTCAGGAGATTTTCAAATGAAATAAATTAGAGACCTACAACTAATAAAGAGCTCGAATTTATTAAATATTGTACAAGTCAATAACTCATAAGATGTAACAGCCAAATGTAAGATTTCAGTGCTCTATATAATTGTTTAATTTTTGGAGAAAAGCATGAGACAAAAATAAGTTTAAATTTTTTTTTTATATCACATGCACTGGGCTTAGGAAGGGGGAATTGTGAAGTTGTGTGCCAGGTTGTAAGCTGGGGGAGTTTCCACAGGGTTCACCCCTTGGAGGAGTCATTCTGGCC
Source organism: Neoaliturus tenellus (assembly GCA_030545055.2). Lineage (NCBI taxonomy): Eukaryota > Metazoa > Arthropoda > Insecta > Hemiptera > Cicadellidae > Neoaliturus > Neoaliturus tenellus. The sequence continues at coordinate 24,188,678 of CM061532.1, read as the reverse complement.
TTTCATCGACTGTGGAGTCGCTCCAGTAGGTGCCCGAGGCACTTGGTTACCGAGGACCACATGCTGTTCCTGTACCGCTCCATCCCACCGGGTCACTGTGGTGTGGGACCTGATGCTGCTTGCTGCGACCAAGGGGAGCCGACCACGTGGCGATCCACAACCCCTCGGACCTTTCCCTGGTCACCGACGCGGCACCCGAGGATCTTCTAAGTGATGAGTACACCAGTGCATGTATTTTGATTTTGGGGGCCCCTTTGCAATTTAGAGACGTTATGCAAATTGAGGACTTATTGTGTAGCCTATGTGTAGGAGGACATGTAAATAGGCCAGAGTAATTTAATTGGCTGTAGATTATAAAATAATTGATAGCGTTCTGCTCCTGAGTAACATTGTTAATTTTGTTTTTGGTTTTTCGCATCCTTGCGCAGAGAAATGTAAAAATGAATTTATGTAAAATAAATCTTTCCTGGAATTTTGACATGTTTTATTTTGCTGACCAATCCATGCTCTATTGTACTAAGAACTCACAATTGAAGAGCTTTAAGCTGAAGTGTGGCATCCCAAACCTTTCAATAAGAAATTCAAATTAGCAATGAGAGTGTGAGGGGTGTGACACAGGTTGTCACCACGACAGATTGGATCCGATCCTTTCTCGAGGTTCCAACCTGTCGGGCACTGTCACGACAGATTGTCACCCCAAGCGGCCGGCGTCAAATTGTCACCACGTCAGATTGGCACCGATCCTCAGAGCCGGCCTTTGGGCGGTGCGAGCGGTGCGACCGCAACGGGCCCCGCGCTTATAAAGGCCCCGCCCAAAAAAAGAAATAAAGTAAATAGACAAGATTTAACTAGCAGTGGGAGATGGCAGTCTATATAGTGTAGTAAAATTAGTCGGGAAAAATGAAATAATTTTTCGAAAGCTAATTTTTTTTTTTGAAATGTATTCTATGGCATCCCCTGACCTTCCTCCGAAAAGTCCCCTGAAATCCCATGTGGGGATCATGCCCAAAAATGAGGGGTTTGGCCTATAAGGAGTTAAAATAAATTTTGATATTAAGCATACTAAATTTGATTACACTCCAGAAGGTTTATATATATCAAATTAAAGGTCTTAAAATGTAGAGTACAATGCCGTAAACCCGACCTAAATATGGTTCGGTAACATTCTGTCCCAGTAACATTTTGTCCTAACTCGAATTTCTTGGAAAACCAGTAACATTTTGTCCCAATCTTTTTTACAGTTGATTAAATCAGCTAACGAGGTAACATCTTGTCCCAACGAAAATTTGACAAGGGTTGAGGAACGCAGCTCAGGTAGAAAGAGCAGATCAAGTCCGAGCGGCATGCGGCCGCATGGAGCGCCGGCCTGGGAGGGGCGCAGATTAAAAAAAAGTACGGTGTTATTTGATAGTTACAAAAATTAACGCCTTGACAACCGTGTATAGCCTATAATTCGGTATTGTGTGTCAAAACAGCGCTAAAGGTCGTGGACACACGGGACGGCTAAACTCCCGGAAATCTGTTCCATTTCACAGCCGCCGGTTGTATTTTGAGAGTCCGAACACAAGGCAACAGCGAAATAGCCGGGCTTGTGAGACTACCATGTTACTCATTATGAAACCCATGTTGAATCTTTAACACGTGGATTCTAATTATTGAGTAAACAGCCCTTATCATCATTCTTACTAAAGCTTTTGTTTTTAAATTCAAATGCAATTGTAAAAATTGATTAGCTGTTTTATACTTTTACATAACTGTTATTTATTTAAACATTAAGTACCTGGGGGCCGAGCATTTTCTCGGTAAACACTTAAACAATTCTGTATTGTAATATCAGTTACTATAACAAGTAAGTAGCAAAAGATTTGTTCAAAACCAAGACCAGCTCGTTCGCTTCGCTCACTTGCCTTTCGGACTATTTAATGTTTGGGACAGAATGTTACTAGGGAGCAGGTAGAGAGTTGGGCATCTGAGGAATTTAGGACAAAATGTTACTGGAACAAAATGTTACCTGGGACAAGATGTTACGACACGCCTAAATATAACGGTTGGGAGAAAAATGGTAGGCGTTCGAAATTTAGAATAAAATAATATTATAAAAACTTTGAAATGCAATAACTCCCGACATATTTGAGCTTTTGGGGTCTGGTTTTCGGCTATGAACTCTCCTTATTAAGACCTTTAAAATGATATGTAGCATGGCTATGGACTAGGAAAAACTTTTCAAAACTCCCTCTTTGGGACGTCCATGAAGAGGGTGGTTCAAGGGTAATATGATGGGCATATGTCAAACTATCCCTATTTACTAAGGTAATTGTACAAGCAAACGTTTGCCGCAAACCGAACCTCAAAAGGTCTAGTATTTAGAATATTATTACATTTTTAAGCGTGTAGATTAAAATTTGGTTTTTATTCAAAGTTTGACAGGCTGCCATTTTCGACTCAAGCAACCTTTTGAGTTGGGGTTTGCGGCATTAAATTCTACTACTTAAGAGCTTTAATTTGATATACATAAACCTATTGGTCGACGAAAGCCTTATTTCTGACTCCACGTGGGCCATCCCATCATTTTTAGGCATGTTGCCCACTGGGGATTTGAGGGGACTTTTCTGAGGGAGGTCAGGGGATGACATAGAACACATTTCAGCAAAAATTGGCTGTCCAAAATTTTTTTCATTTTCCAGCCATATTTTGGCTTAATTTTACTACACTAATAGTGCCACGGCCGCGAAACGGTCATCTACGTCTAAACATTTTGTACTAGTAAAATACCGGTGAAAAACAACTTGAAAGTGGTTACACTATTATGTCATAATGAAAGGTAAGATTCTGAAATTTTGTTATTATAATAAGAGATAACCGATTAGTAGTTGTGTTACGGTAACTAATAACTCATAGAATATTTGTAGATTTTTGCGACGTCAATCCAAGTAGCCACGTTTGAAACGTCAAAACATTACTTTTTGAACTTACCTAGCTCAGTTAGTAATTTGTATCGTATAAATTTGTATTTAGCACCCCTGGCTTGTCAAAAGCGTTCCTAACTAGTATCAATTTATACGTCGTAAGGTCTCATAGGTTTGAATATACAATATACGTATTTTCTAACTCTATAACAAATATCGAACGGCTGGCAGACGACCGTTTGCTTAAATTGTTATTTGATGAAGTGTACATCGTTATTACTAGTCAAATGAAATGAGCATAGTGGTGCCATTCTGTCGGGTACTGTCACGACAGATTATCACCCCAAGCGGCCGGCGTCAGGTTGTCACCACGACAGATTGGCACCGCGTCTTTCTCGAGGTTCCAACCTGTCGGGTACCGCGCCGTCAGATTGTCACCGATAGCGGTAGGCGACAGGTTGTCCCCACGTCAGATTGGCACCGGCCCTTCTCGGGGTGACAATCTGTCGGGGAGCGCACGCGACTGATTGTCACCTCTAGGATCGGTGCCAAACTGTCGTGGTGCCAATCTGACGGGGTGACAATCTGACGCGTACCCTATAAGAGTCATTGTGCCACTGTAGATTTTAATAAAATCTATAATATGTCTTTGTTTGGAATGCTGATAAATTTTACTTCACACTTGATTGTTTTGTAAAAATTTATGCCAGCGATTGCCCACTGGTCGAAATTCGACCAAAGTTTCAGTTGACCTAATCCAATTGGTTTAAAAATGTATTCTAACTGTAACATCAGTTATTTCTGTTTTTATAGCATTTGTTATTACAGCAGCTACCAAAATGTAATTATTCAATCAATTAATATTCTCGCATTACATAACTTTGAGATTTGATAGAATGTAGCCCTGATGGCCGATATAAGTTATAATGGATTTTATTCAGCTACATGACACTGTCTAAGATTTATCCTAATTCGCAAAAACTTATAAAAAATTAGGGAAACTTTCGCTTTCGATTATTTTTTATGTATGTACACTTTGATTCTCCATTGGTACACTTTGGACCAATAGCAGTGAAGAAGGAAGTCATGTGACTCATAGTCACATGACTTCCTTCTTGTGACGTCAAATGACGTAAAATGTGACGTCAAATGACGTCACATTTTATGACGTCATTTGTCTCTGTATTTTTGTCCGCCATGTTGGATCTGTCATTCTCTCTTTGGGCCTGATGATGATCGGTGTGTCCGGTCAAAATCGATTGCAATTTTCCATCTTTTGATATATTTAAGTTAAGTTGAGTGTTGTAGACGTTTGTTTTTCATTTCTGATTATTAATTTTTAGAAGATAGTGGATATTTTACTTTGTCACTCAATGTATTTTTGTACTTATATTTAAATATGTCCTAACTCAATAAAATATTGATAAAAACTTCCATTACTGATTTCCAGCTTGATGAGGGTATAACAATTTGTATGTTAAATACAAATAAGAAATATTTTCCACCATTTAATACTCATTCCATACGAAGATATTTGAATATATCATGACTATCGATTGAAATAATCCAACACTCACAGGCGAAGAAGGGGAATTCCCCCTCAAGACATTTCCAATTGTATGCAAAGTGAAATTTGAGGACCTGATGATTCCGGGTATTTCCATTAAGGTGTCTCTTACACTTCCTTCCATACGTTGAGACGGTAGAGCATGTAGCGCACCTCGTCATGGAGTCATGGTTTTGCAGGTTACGAAGTATAAGGATATTTCAACATACAAATGTAATTTATAAAAAAAAAACTAAAATAAATGTTACCGTCCATTTTGCTGGAAACGTCTATCAACGTTAGGGAAGGAAAACTTAACATGAAAATTACATCCCCTCATTAACGGCCTCCTCAACCCCACCCCTAACTAAAAAATTTCAAATATGAACCCCCAATTTTTGTGTAATTTTGTATCCTATACACAATTATGGACTTTTTTGTAAATTTACATTTTTATTTAAACGAAACAGTTAATAAGCTACTGGCAATTTAACTTCATCTTTAGTCCCATAAGAATAACATTAGGCAAACTTTAGTTGCCTATATCTACGAAACCATCCAATAAAATAAAAATACTCAAAAACTAACATGTCTTCAAATGGTGCTTGTAGAATATATCACAAATAGAAATTATCATGGTTGCATCGATAAAATTATTTTCCTATTTGAAGAAAAAATAATAAACAATTTTTAAAAATTTGATGTTAAGATGGAAAAGTGACCTTTAATATTTGAATAATATTTTCTGTAATAATGTATACAATAAATAATAAAAGTTTAAAGAATATGAACCTAAATTGGTTTCATAAATGATAATTTTTTTAAGAATACCATAAAACTGGTGGGTGCAGTAAACTTTTAAGACTGTAGCTATTTATCACTCCATAATAACATTACCCAACATTTTACACGTAGGAAAAATTGGAAAATGTAATCTTGTTAAGGAATTCACATTACTTGTGTATTTTTATTTCTAATTTTAATTGCTAATTCTGTTGTGTGGAACATTTGAGAAAAATATTCTGATCCTAAAACTAAAAACACAAATATTGTTTGATTTCGCATTAAAAAGTATTTAAACTATAAATCTAAGAGTTAACTTACACATCATAAAATTTCGAGATTATCAAGTTCTTGAATTCTGAGTGCAAGTTAAAATTACCAAACATAATTTGAAACGTGAGTGCAGCTTTAACTTGGCGATTATTCCCTTCTTAGTGGCGTTAACACCAAGATAAGAGTAACTCCTTGTTTCATGCTTAAGTCACGACACCCGGAATATTGTTGGATGAAAAAATCTTTTATTTCTTATATCCATAAGATTCACGCGGCACTCAATTACTTTATATAATTACCGTTTGAGATTAATTATTTATAACTAGGGAAATATAAAATTCAGTAAAACATCAAACTCAACTCCCTAGTCAGTAAAATGAGAAGAGGAAAACTTAGACATTTGTCATTTACTTTTAAGACCTAGCACAATCATATCATAATAATACAATCATAATCACAATTATTGCTGACTACCTCTAATCGATGTTGAATCTTCATTCCTTAAGTATTTGTTGTATCATTTATTTATTTTAAGTTATGGCTGTATTTCACAGAGAAATCATTTATAAAATTTATTGGCTGAGAAATAAGAGGTACATGTGGCTTTAATCAATCTCGTTATGAATATAAAAAAATATTACAAATTTAAAACAATAAATCCTATATTTTAAAAGTATTATTGCCTAAGAACATGCATTGGGAAATAATGTTTCCGATAAATACGTAAGTATTTTATCAGAGAAATTAAAGTACTTGTAACATTTGGAATGATTTAATTTTTATGAACTGTATCATTTAACTTTCAGCATTTCATATTAGGCTACTATGTTGTTATGCCAATTTAACATCAACATATATAAAAGGCATAAAATTAAATCATATAGAAATCGACTGTTTGATAAATAGGTAGAACTTGCCCTGAAAACTAAAATAAAATTGATTTTTCGTCATTGTTAGGGCCAGCTAGTAAATGAAAATATCGATGCTGTTACCTTATCGACTTTAACATTCCATCGTAAGCACAATGTTGAAAACCTACAGGAAGTCGTAGAGGTGTTGTATTTGGCCTTTGAATGTAGAACAAACTCGACCCAAAATAGTCGAATAAGTTGCGAGTTATTGAATTTAGAAATTTCGGTTTTACTATCGTAAAACAATGACTACCTGCCATATCTGTCTGAAACATTCACCCGAGGTCGGGATGCGGCGTTGTCCTCTGTAAAGGACGGCCTTAAAGCTTAAGTTTAAGATTTTAGCCTTAGCTTAAGTTTAAGACGAACATTTGATTTCAAATGTTCGTCTGAGCCACAAATGGCAAGACTGTTTTAATGTACACCAATGGCTGCTGCACTCTAGGAAGAATTTGTTACAACTGTAATACATGGATCTTACCTACGGTTAACAGCTGATTTTATCATTGTTGATAATTCTTTTGTTTCAAAATTTAACTGCAATCCTAAAAATTTCTTAGTTTTTTATCCGTTGACTTTTATTAAAATAAATAGTAATAATTAGTAGCAGTAGGATGCAATATTAAAAAAATAAAACTGATATATTATTTTATCATTGTGTCATTCAGTAATTCTGTTACTGGCTACAATGGTGAAAAAATACTGTTTATACTGGTGTACATCGTTCATGCTTTGACAATTGAGTCAGTGGTTTTCAGCAATACTTTTATTTCGATTTTAAAGTATATGAGACCAATGTAATAATTTTAAAGATGCAATTTAGGATTATAAGGAAATAAGATTTTTCATAATATAGAGACTTATATGAATATTGTTTTCATAAAAAAAACTAAGTTATTTGAAAAATTTGAAGAAAATAATTAGAGCGGTTTTGTTGATCACCATAAATAAGTACAATTATACATACATGACAGTACTTGTATGAGAGTACAGAAGTATCTTAACGTCAAAATGCAATAACTCTCGACATATAAGAAATTTAGAGATCGAGTTTGTGGAGTTTTTATCTAAATTCAAAGATTTTAAAATGATAGCATGACATATGTTAATACCTAAGACTTGCTCTACTGGCGTTCCCCTGTGCCCACGCTGGAAAAGTGGCATGCCGCTTTTTCTCATGTACTAATTGTCCTTAAAACTAATCACAAATAAGTTTTGATAGACTTTTAATGCTTTTAAGTGTCTGGGCTAAAATGGAGGAGGTTTATTTTCAACATCCCTTCATAAAATAATTATAGAAAACACCCTTAAATATCATAACATGAGTCACATGAAAAAAATCGCCTTCACGTACTATGGTGGGTCATTTGGAGAGGTGTGGGGGACCAAATGTGTTGTGCGTGACAGGGGTAGACGCACGTAGAACGAGACCCTCAATAAGGTAGCCAGATGTAGATAATTTGTATTATACATACACTCTGACTGATTGGGGGACAGAAACATATTGAAATGTAAAACTAGTTAAAGAGGTGTTTGTAATAGATATTCAATGTAATATATGTTACCTAAGAATATTACACAGGATCCCATTGAGCGACAAATGTCTGGTACTAGAAACTAAAAAAATAACACCAAATTGAACACAAATATCAACGTGAAAATATTTTATGTTTCTTATATGTTTAAAAAAAAACAAAAAACTAAAAGTCACTGTTCCGATTGGAATTTTTTTTATAATTGATAAATTTTGAATAGGAAAGTAGGAAATTTCAAATGAAAACCACGTAACGTAAGTAGCTTATTAAGCTATTACATTATTGAAACATAATATTCATATTGTATTTTATTGTAAACCTTGTAATCAACACTTATTGCAATTGTTAGCAGAAATAAAGTCAAATATGAATTTATTAGTAAGGCTATTAAAAAATGTCTTCATTAACTTTTCAGTCTTATGGAAAATTTTCTGAACTTTTATCTGGAGTTTGTAGCATCTATCATACAAAGAAATGAGTAAAACTGTGCAACGTATTATGTTTTCCCTAAAACAATTATTAAAGAATACAATAATTAAATTTAATATTGACAAGTTATAAACCAAATCTAAGCTCAAAAACCAAATAAATTTTCATATTATTATTTACATTGTTATTTTTATAAGGAAAAAGTCTTTTTGAGAAAATTTCACAAACCTCGATGGTAAAATACGAGTGTTGAAATTGGTGTTCTTGCTAGATAAGGCTTATATAAGGGGCTGTTGCTATGTGTAAGGAGCGCGCGATATTGAAAGGAATTTAACACACTGTATTACCATATTTATTGAGGAAGAGAAATATACTCCCCCTCTTATCTTAAGAAATAACTTTGATAAAAGGAAAGCTGTTCTTCCAAAGTAATAAAACTAGAAGTTGAAAATATATGTAACTTATCCCCTGAAAACAATATTATTATTAGTAAAATTCAGGACTTTTTTTAATAACGTTGCACTTAAATAAAACATTGAGTCAAAGTTCACTAAGTATTGTAATTTTTTGTTTGATAATGAACTTCACATTGTGGAAAAGTCTATCTGGATCTTTTTAACCTTTTATTGTCTTTTTTCACGTTTAATAACAGAATATTTGAGAAATTTGTTGACCCTTTCCATCAATTAACAGCAAGGTAATCACACAATAATTAAATTTTAAGAAACTTGTAAAGTTTTTATACACATAAAATAATTTATGATAGGTTAATATTATCAGAAATTTTCTACTCCTTTACAGCGAAAAATGAGTTGGCATTGTTTATTTTTTATGATTACTAATCATGTTAGGGTGGTAAACAAATCATAATTGGCTAAACAAAAAAATACGAATTTTTCTGGGCGATCTATATAATTGAATTAGTTCTGACAGTGAATAAATTATTATAAGATCACAGAAAAAAGGTTTAGTAGTGTTAAAGTCTTACAATTTCTTTTTATTTTCTAAAGTATGGCGAAACAAATACAACCACCGACTGGGTCTTAAACACGTTTAACACCTTTGTATTAAAGGCGGCTATGGATGGGTATGTGGGCGTTTATAATGATCCCCTAAAGGTTGCGGGTTCGATCCTGAGGAAGGTTAATAACTAAAACACATTGTGATGAGTTCGTTGTTATGCAAGTTTTTTTTTTAATAGACAACTTTTATCGATGACCATGCATTTTACAAAACCGTTTTTTCTGAATCTCTTATTTGAGTATCTCAACAAATTTAATAAATAACTAGTTTGAATAATGCAGCTATTTTTCATATCTTAATTTAAAAATAAACTAGTAAATTTAAATTAGAATATCCACAAAGTTTCAAAATTATGGTAAAAGATTTTAATAAACTAAATTTAACCAACATAATTCTTTTATAAATGTAGTACATTGCTTTTATGTATAAACATATGTACTATTATGTGCCCTTTTGCATGCCACCTCAGTGTAGCGGCAGTCTCCCTTAGTGGCCCTTAAGGACTACTCTAACCACCTCTCCATCCTCCAACTTATTACTCTATGCTCATTCTTCATTAAAACTCTATGCATTTCAATTCAAGATATTTACGATTAAAAAACTACACTAAAAAACTTTAAACATTAATATTTAGTACTTTCATATAGCATAGTCGAAAATGTACATGTTGAAAAAATGTTTCAAATCCAATTTCAATCGATGATTTATTAAACTTAATTTACCTATCATAACACACTTAATAAACAAAAAACTATTGTTTGATAAAAACGACTGATATATTAAATTAAAATTCATGTTTTAATATGAAATCATAAATAGTATTAGATAAAAGACAATAAAAATATTAATAAAATTAGAGAATGGATATTGCTTAGCACTTTTTGTAAGCTTTTCAAAATGCTTTTATTTATTTTAAGTAATTTATATCTTAAATTTCCTAACCCATCAACCGTGTTTGTATGTTTCCTTATATAAGCTACGGAACATGATCCTCTTTTTTGTTTTCTTTTAAATTTGTAACTAGTTCAGGTTATGGTTCATAATAATTATTTTCTGTTTATAATTATTTTCATGTTTATAATTATTCTGTTTATAATTATAACATCACAGAACCTTTATTAATCCATAAAAAAATAATCCTACACATTTTATGGCTACCCTTAATGTTAATTTAGGAATTGACAAATGTCATAATAATGAAGTCAAAAAAACGTAAACTATCTTTTACATACACATTAAATATAACATATGATATAGTGTTTAAGACGCGGATGCAGATTTCTGAAGTTCTCTGAAGTTTTGTCTTGGATAAGAAGTAAAGCCAATTTTCGTGCCCAAACCACGTTTTTCATTGTTGCTTTCAAGTAGCCACTCTTACATCAATGTGATGCATAATGTTTTTAATTATTTTCACAAAAACATGTTCCTTAGCTAATAAAATGTGTTTAGAGAAACCATTTTCCTAATATCCGGTGATTAAATATGTATGAATAATCATGATAAAAGAAATAATCTAAATGAAGTTTTAAGTGTGTTAAACATCAATCGAACTTTTATTGAAATATGGAAAAACTGAACTTCTGTGTTATGGTTACACCGATATTTCATTATCAATCTAATATACATTTTTTATTTCTAAACATATTTATTCAGATTTGAGTTTTTTTAAGAAATAAAAATATAGAAAGTTGATATAGTAATATATGTAGGCCTATTAAAAAGTGAAACTTTATTAAATTTCATATTACTCCTGCATACCATCTAAAATAAAATAAATCAAGGGAAAACTGCAGTACAATAATTTGAAATGAGCAATATTTACTTCAATCCATTTTCATCTGTGTATTTTTTCAATGGTATTTACTATAATTAAATAAAACCATGCACAAACACTTAAAATACATTGAAAATGTTTACAGAATATTGATATTAAATGTAAAGCTAAGAAAGAATAAATAACTTTCATCCACAATGGCAACTTCAAATGTCATACAAAGTCCAAGATACAATTTCGTATGCATTACATGAAACATTTACTTGGAATAGCAGCACCAGTCTTGTTAAAACTGTCTCCAGCCGGGATTAGTTTTAGGAATTATCTGCTCTGTAGTAAATCTAGGGCAATTGTTTTGGGTTGTGGAACTTGGGGTAGTGTTTAGGAATACCGTTACATTATAACACGATGATGAAAAACAATTTCATGTATTTTTTTTTAATACTCTCATTACGCATTTTGGTCCAAACCCTAGATCATAGTTCTCTACTCTTAGCAGCCCTGTTTTGATGTGGACTATTAGTAAAGTAGTTTAATTTTAACTGAACAAATAAATTCAATTGATTTAACTTAAACTATTTATATTCTGTCAAAATGACAGTTAAAAAACTCTGGGTAAGCAGAAAAGATTAATTGTACAATTTTATACAAAAACATTAAATATTTATTATGTATTACTTTTGTTTGTATTATAAGCAAATAAGACAGTATTTTACACTTATAAGCAAAAGTAACCCTTGGCGTAGTGGTTTCGCTCTGTCAGAGTTCGAGTGAACTCGCTACAGGATAGTGCTTATAAGCAAAGACTTCGTCTGAAAGTACATTCATATCATGTAAAAGTAGATCGCATGTTCTTTCAGCTCTTTGTGAAAGGAAAATTCGGGTTATATAACAAAAATGTAAATAAATTTTCAGGAAAGAAAAATAAATAATGTACTCAATTCATATAATCAAGAAATGTGTGTCATTTCAATTTATGTTTTACGAAGTGTTGTTTACTAATGAATACAGCATTTTCAAATCTACAAAAATTATTTTGTATATATATTTACACCCCTTTTTATTTCGACCTACTTAACTGATTTTGAAGATTTTTGTGTTATTTTAAAGCTTATTCTCTAGCGCGAGTGCGGATGGTGTTAAAAAAGGTAATTTCGTTTTGGGCTTATTTGTTCCCAAAGGGCACTTTGAAATGTTGTCCAACTTTCATTGTAAGATTTCAAAATGTGAATTGTAAGTTAACAGCTAATTACCTTTATTAATTAAACTCATCTAGAGTAAAATTACTTAGGCTCTAAAATTGGAAATCCAGACTCAAAATTTTTAAATGCCGTCCTAGCCAATGTCACAGTGAACCAAGCCCTCCTAATGAAAGGCCAATTTAAAAGCTTTCAGCTAAAAAAGAACTTTAAACTTGATTTATTTCTGAGCTTTATTGAAAAAAACTAATAATAATTGCTGTTAAGACTGTGATTTATTATATTATAATACGAACAATTTGTAAACAAGGTGCCTAGGTGAAGATTAAAATAATATAAGATTAAAAATTATTCATTGCTGTAAAAAATTAACGTGTCATGTATTAAATTTATATTGATCATTAAAATATTAGAAGTTATAAAGAATGTCTGTCTATTCACCCCCCTTTTTTTAAAAGATATATCTACGTATACTTTGTCGTTGCAAAAATAGTTTTTTTTTTTTCCAATTAAGGAATTGAAATTAAATCTAGATCTGTTTGTGTTAGTCGTCTTATAGCTCTCATAAGCAAAATTAACCCTTCCTGTAATGTACTAAGGATTTTGAACAGGATTAAGCTACTTTTGGATCAAATACAATTAAATTATTTTTAAGTAAAAATTCTACATAAAGGGCATTTATGTTATTAGCACTCCCATAAAACAAGGCAAAGTTTCAAACTATTAATTAAATGAAATTTAAATTGAATAATTTAAAAATAAGTAACATCTTAAAGAATAGAATTTTTAGCGAGATTTTTACATTTCCGCGGTGTTCTCTCATCTTGTTACCTCAATTTGAATATAAAAGAACTGAATATAAATACTCCTGTAAAATATGCAATATAGTTTGTAGATTCAAAGTAATAAAGGATATAAATTGTGTTTACTTTTTAAGTGATTTTAATGAGTTTAGAGTTAAAAAATAAAAATGTTTTATAATTGATTTTGTTTAATGAATTAACTATAATTTAATACCTTTTTTATTTAGTAGTAATATCACCAAGTGTTTAAATTTACTTTGAAAACACTTAAGTACTCCACGTCTTACCTGTCGTTTTTAATTTTTAAAGTTGCTTTGTGTGTAGAAGTCATTTGATAAGTCGTATACATACAATAAAAAACCATTACTAGTGAATACAATAATTTCCAATAATAAAAACAAAATGCATTTATAAAAACTATTCTTTGGTTTCAACAGAACAGGTGGGTCAAGGTTATGCTAAATAAATGAATTAAACAACAATTTAATCATGTAATTGAATTTTAAAATATCAAATGGCTTTTTTTGCTCAGACGACCTTGACCCACCTGTTGTATCCATGACAACTGTAATAAACAACCTTTGGCATCCCATAGCTAGTTTACATAAATCTTGGAAAGGTGTTGAGGCTTGAACTTAATTCATCGCCACATTAAAAGAAGCGCCCAAGGGCGCTACCTCATGTATTTAAAATATGTCAATTACTTAAACTTTTGAAAAATGATTCTACGCACTAGCTTTTTAGAGGTATTTTTTAGGATAAAACCATATTCAAAACTAAATCAATGAAGTACACTTATGAGTGATAAACGATGTTCATTGTCAAATCTTATTGAACTTTTTACAAATTTTATTGAATAAAAAATACGTATTTCTGTAAACAAATATTTTTCAAAAGTTTTAACGCCAAATATTGTCATTCTCATTCATCAAAATAATGTAAGTAAGATATTTTAAATACTCAGGTACACGTTACAGTTTAGTTTTCTGTTAGATAATTTTTTATTATTAAGGATACTATAATTGAAAAAGTGTGTATAAAGATGTCCATGGAAATAGGAAACAACTGTTTTAAGCTAGTAAGCTCGTGAAATAACCTTTACAAAAATGTCAAGTGACAAATCCAAAAATTTGGAAAGTTTATAGTTTACATTAAGTGGATAAGGCCCTGTCTAAATACATTTTTAATATACCGAAAGAAAGATTTCTCTACATCTGAGAAAACCCCAATAGCAAGTGTATTGTACGTCATAGATTGAAGGAAAATCTTTTGAATCTTCATTTTCTCATCGAAAATGTAAGAACTATTCAAGAAAAATCTGACCAAGTAATGTCTAGTAGCCAAATGGAATTACACTGAGGTTACCTCCAATAATTGAACTTTTATTAAATTACGATAATTCCAAATTAATATTAAGTTTTCATGTATACAATACTTTAAACACAATTGAATCTACAAGTGATAAATTTAATGTGAACAGAACGATGCGCGTATAACCTGTGAACAGATTGTAGGGTTTAATGAAGAGGCCGAGTTGGAGAGCAGATTATTGACATTGCTCTCAGTAGGGGACAGGTCTGCAAATGTTGACTTTGGCTGAAATGGACAACAAATAAACTCCCTCTAATAAACTGCTGGAAATCTTTATACCTCTTAATAAAACGTGTTTACTGATATACAATACAAATTTTTGAAATAAGTTATGTCACTGAACTGATTATACATCACTAGGTAGTAAAATAGGTAGCAAGTAGTTAAAAATTCGGCTTCATAATTAATAATCGATGATAGTTTTTTTAATTTTTATTTTATTTCAGGGTTGCCTACAACATATTTAAATTGGCTGTAAAAATAAAATATTTAATAAGCAAGGTTTCATTTCCCAAAAGAATTAAATTGAAATATAAAATAAATGTTATGATATACCTCTATATTGATCAGATGTATCATCCAAGTACACCAGTTAATACGCAAAGCGATTTTCTATCTCCCATGATTATTAATACTGTATTACTATACTTTAATCCACCTCTTCGATACTGTAAATTTCATACTTTTTCTCGTACTCAGATAAATTTCAAATAGAGATTTTCCCCCTTTTAATTTTTATTTGTCTCGACAACGAGCAAACTCGTTATTAAAAAAAACTTTAAATTGTATTCATATGATTTCGATTTAAATAATCATGCAATATGAAGACAATCGAAGTGTATAACAAAAATTTTAAGAATTTGATCTTAACTTCCATTATGCACAGCATTGATGATTTCGTTACTAAACCATTAGGCCTACATGAGTTCATTACTGTTCAATTAAACATGAATATAACATTGATCTAAGTTAAAAGCTCACAAATATTTAACTCCTAAACTAAGTGCTTTGCTAGATAAATCTAATATTCTACTAGGTATCTACTATTTTTTCATGGTTTATCCTCTCTTAGTTTTTTCCAAGTCAACTCTACTTTTTTGTGCCAGTTCACAAATAAAGCCGTCTCAATATCTTTCTTACATGTACAGATATGTTTTTATTAAAATAATAAAAATTCCATACAACGCTTTAGTTTTTAATTTTATTCACTCTAAAGGTTATATAAAAAGGAAAACTAAAGGGTACTAGGGAATTTTATTCTTTTGATATTTACATTATTGGTGTGAAAAAATAAAATTCTTACAAATAATAAAAATAATAAAACTTCCCTTCTTAATAGCAAAACCAGCCATATAATTATAGTATTTTATAACTTATAAGTCCTATTAGGGTCTTACTCACTACTGTAGTTTATTTGTTTCAAGTTTTAATGGCTCATACAGTTACGAGGCTTTGAGGAGATGATATCTGAACACAGCTGAACTATAATGAGACCTTTTGTATGCCACCTCAGTGCAGGGCTGCTCCCCTTAGTGGCCCTTCAGTCCTATTATGAACTACTGTAAAACAGCCGGGGTTTGTTTGGCTTATTCATAGCAATGGTATCGCCGTATAACCTTATTGCGATATTTTAAACTTAAAATTTTATTCAAAATAGCATGCAGTCTTTATCTAAGCGATGCTGGTTACATTATTTTGCTTTATTACTATAATTTGTTAGCAAATTAAATAGTTAAATATCCCCGTTGCAGCAGACCTGCGTACTCAGAGAATTTCCAACAGAAATTCAATATTTTTCCCCATAAAAACCATGGGGTTGAGTATGTAGGTTCGCCATCATATGGGTTTGGTTAGTAAATATAAGTTAAACTCCAACTAGTAAATGTACACACCAAATATATCAAGCTACAGTATTTCTTACAATTTCCCATAAATCCCATGAGTGTGAATAAGTACGTTTGCCGGCATTTGGGTTTTGTAAGTAAATATAGGTTAAACCCTTCCTAATTAATGTACATACGATATGTAAATAAGTATTATCAAGATATAAGCAATGTAGAAGGTTTTATTTTTTTACCATAAAAATAACAAGTGAAACATATTTTTAGATTATCACCGTAACAATTTAAGCTACGATAATAATAAAATATACTAATTTGTTATTTGTTTTAGAACTTTGAAATGATCTATGTTAAAATAAGAGGATTTTGCAAATTAACTTAAAACATGTCAGAACTCCATTTTTGGCGTTTTTGAAACCCAATAAAACCCGTTCCCGTGGTGCGATCACTCTGGTTTTCGGACTTAACCTGATGAATGCTGCCCTATGCCTCTGTACCAAATTTCATCAAAATCGGAGATAGCGTTCAAGAGTTATCATGTGCACACTCATGTATCAATTTGAACGAACGGTATTTTTAGTTTTTGGCTTCTGGGGACCTCAAAACGAAAAATTCTCATGGTCCCGGGCTCAGGTCTTACCATGACTACTACCATAATAGCGTATTCCATATAAGGAAATTCGAAGAAAGAAGAACAACATAAAGAAATGTGATGTAATATATTATATGTGATTTACAGTCCTTTATAAAGTAGTATATTAGGTTGTAATAAGTATGTAGTGGGATTCGTTAGAAAGGAACCGACATACATATATGTCGCCTGTTAGTTTCTATTAATATTATTCACTAGTTTTTAAATAAATTGATTTTTCTAAGGTCAGCTTTTGTAAATTTTCCAAAGGATTTATTCCACTAATTCCTGATATACGAAACCCTGACATTTCATTTTGTTTGAAATTAATTAAAAATATATATTCGACAAATTCTACTGAAATATGTGTATTTTCTTTTTAAGAGATATTCATGCACGTAAAATGTTAAAATACCTTTTAGTTTTCTACTGAATTCATTACTCGCCTGTTCCAATTTCATTCCTTACTTTACTGGTAAGGTACTCACAAAAACAACTGTGGCAAAGATCCTTATATCTTACAAAACGTGTAAGTTAAAGAACATCACCTACACATAAAATAAAGTGATGGGCCATTTTTGGGGAGAGAGTGAACGACATATGTATGATATGTTTGAGCGTGACTGTAATGTAAAACGTTTAAGGCATGTATAAGGAAAAAAGAAAATAAGGATTCAAATATCTAAATGGAGTTTATCTTGTAGATTATAATAGTGAGGGTAAAATCCACTTAATAAATACTGTATATTGTTGATAGAGTTTTTGTTTTATATGTTTTTGCTTAGCTAAGATTTTTATTATGGAATAATTTCAATAATTCAAGCTAATCTGTTTATTACACTTGGACTTTATGGAAGCATTTTGAAATTTATCTACATAAACTCTTAGACAATTAGCTCTAATTAAAAAAAGATTAACCAACATTTGATCAGCAAAATAAAAAATATCTTATGCACCTCTTACTGCAAAAAATTCTTGTAGTACATATTTCTCTAATTAGCTTATTTTTGTTCAAATATTAGTAATGAATTGAGATTAGTTACCTTTAATAACAAGAATTCATATTTTAAAGCTAAATTATATACATTTAATTTAATTAATTAAGTTAGTTTTTTGCTTCATTTTTCAAACTTCTTAATTGTTCAGAGAATACGTTATGCTTATTTTATTTTTGTAGACAAAAACCATTTTGAATAGTATAAAAGCCCAGTGGAGTGATCGAATTTCTCTAATATTTTCACAAGTATAATAGAATTCTTTAATGTTACTACATTTGAAGAAAACCCTATTAGTTACCTTTTTTTATTACACACATTTGTTATCCTTTGGTTTCTGTGTATTTTTTATGTGAGTAAGTTTGTTGTGTAAGAGTTCGGCCATCAAACTTTTAACAAGTAAAGTGAGAGTCCAATTGCACGTATAATTATAATGAATTAAATTTTTTATAAGAAATACTCCTACAAAAAACAAGAAAATAACAAAAACAAAGAATATAAGGTTAAATGTCAAAGAAATTAACAGGGAACGTCATGGTGCAACGCTTCCTAGAAAAAACCTCATTTTATTCCACAATCAAGTCCACCGAAGCGGCAAATTCCTGCACTGCACCAGTTTATATTGAACCCCTTTTATTGTCATTCTGTTGAGCTCGCATATTTCTCCTTGAACTCCCGTGAAAATTTTTTTCTTGTTCATTCTGTTACATTGTAATTTTGTTGGGTTACTGAGATACGTAAAAATAACGTGAAACAGACCGGGTAAAACCCATATTAGTTTTAAAATATTAAAGAATATTTGTTAGCAATCGCAGGTTTTGTTTAAGTGATTGTATAAATCAATAACATAGAAATAAATTTTAGAAATAAATAAAGAGATGGTGCATGATTGAGCCAATTGGAGAGAGATGGTGCATGATCGAGCCAATTAGAGAGAGACGGTGCATAATTAAGACAATTGGAGGGAGATGGTTCATGATTGAGCCAATAAGAGAGAGACGGTGCATAATTAAGACAATTGGAGGTAGATGGTTCATGATTGAGCCAATTGGAGAGAGATGGTGCATGATTGAGCCCATTGGAGAGAGATGGTGCATGATTGAGCCAATTGGAGATAGATGGTGCATGATCGAGCCAATTAGAGAGAGAGAGAGAGACGGTGCATAATTAAGACAATTGGAGAGAGATGGTGCATGATCGAGCCAATTGGAGGGAGATGGTTCGTGATCGATCCAATTTAAGTTAGATGGTGCATGATCGAACCAATTATAGAGATATTTTTCATTAATGGGCCCAATTCGGAAAATATGGTGCAAGATCGAGGCAATTGGAAAGAGACGGTGCATAATTAAGATAATTGGAGAGATATGGTGCATGATTGAGCCAATTGGAGAGAGATGGTGCATGATCGAGCCAATTAGAGAGAGACGGTGCATAATTAAGACAATTGGAGGGAGATGGTTCATGATTGAGCCAATTAGAGAGAGACGGTGCATAATTAAGACAATTGGAGGTAGATGGTTCATGATTGAGCCAATTGGAGAGAGATGGTGCATGATTGAGCCCATTGGAGAGAGATGGTGCATGATTGAGCCAATTGGAGATAGATGGTGCATGATCGAGCCAATTAGAGAGAGAGAGAGAGACGGTGCATAATTAAGACAATTGGAGAGAGATGGTGCATGATCGAGCCAATTGGAGGGAGATGGTTCGTGATCGATCCAATTTAAGTTAGATGGTGCATGATCGAACCAATTATAGAGATATTTTTCATTAATGGGCCCAATTCGAGAAATATGGTGCAAGATCGAGGCAATTGGAAAGAGACGGTGCATAATTAAGATAATTGGAGAGATATGGTGCATGATTGAGCCAATTGGAGAGAGATGGTGCATGATCGAGCCAATTGAAGAGAGACGGTTCATAATTAAGACAATTGGAGAGATATGGTGCATGATTGAGCCAATTGGAGAGAGGCGGTGCATAATTAAGACAATTGGAGAGATATGGTGCATGATTGAGACAATTGGAGGGATATGGTGCATGATCGAGCCAATTAGAGAGAGACGGTGCATAAGACAATTGGAGAGAGATGGTGAATGAATGAGCCAATTGGTGAGAGACGGTGCATAATTAAGACAATTGGAGGGAGATGGTGCATGATTGAGCCAATTGGAGAGAGATGGTGCATGATCGAGCCACTTAGAGAGAGACGGTGCATAATTAAGACAATTGGAGAGAGATGGTGCATGATCGAGCCAATTAGAGAGAGACGGTGCATAAATAAGACAATTGGAGGGAGATGGTTCATGATTGAGCCAATTGGAAATAGATGGTGCATGATCGAGCCAATTAGAGAGAGACGGTCCATAATTAAGACATTTGGAGAGAGATGGGGCATGATTGAGCCAATTAGAGAGAGACAGTGCATAATTAAGACAATTGGAGAGAGATGGTGCATGATCGAGCCAATTAGGGAGAGAGAAACGGTGCATAATTAAGACAATTGAAGAGAGATGGTGCATGATTGAGCCAATTGGAGATAGATGGTGCATGATTGAGCCAATTGGAAATAGATGGTGCATGATCGAGCCAACTAGAGAGAGAGAGAGAGAGAGAGAGAGAGAGAGAGAGAGAGAGAGAGAGAGAGAGAGAGAGAGAGAGAGAGACGGTGCATAATTAAGACAATTGGAGAGATGGTGCATGATCGAGCCAATTAGAGAGAGGCGGTTTCATAATTAAGACAATTGGAGAGAGATGGTGCATGATCGAGCCAATTGGAGGGAGATGGTTCGTGATCGATCCAATTTAAGATAGATGGTGCATGATCGAACCAATTAGAGAGATATTTTTCATTAATGGGCCCAATTCGGAAAATATGGTGCAAGATCGAGGCAATTGGAAAGAGACGGTGCATAATTAAGATAATTGGAGAGATATGGTGCATGATTGAGCCAATTGGAGAGAGATGGTGCATGATCGAGCCAAATAGAGAGAGACGGGGCATAATTAAGACAATTGGAGAGAGATGGTGAATGATCGAGCCAATTGGTGAGAGACGGTGCATAATTAAGACAATTGGAGAGATATGGTGCATGATTGAGCCAATTGGAGAGAGGCGGTGCATAATTAAGACAATTGGAGAGATATGGTGCATGATTGAGACAATTGGAGAGAGATGGTGAATGATCGAGCCAATTGGTGAGAGACGGTGCATAATTAAGACAATTGGAGGGAGATGGTGCATGATTGAGCCAATTGGAGAGAGATAGTGCATGATCGAGCCACTTAGAGAGAGACGGTGCATAATTAAGACAATTGGAGAGAGATGGTGCATGATCGAGCCACTTAGAGAGAGACGGTGCATAAATAAGACAATTGGAGGGAGATGGTTCATGATTGAGCCAATTGGAGATAGTTGGTGCATGATTGAGCCAATTGGAGATAGATGAAGCATGATCGAGCCAATTAGAGAGAGAGAGAGAGAGAGACGGTGCATAATTAAGACAATTGGAGAGAGATGGTGCATGATCGAGCCAATTGGAGAGAGACGGTGCATAATTAAGACAATTGGAGAGAGAGGGTGCATGATTAAGCCAATTAGAGAGAGGCGGTGCATAATTAAGACAATTGGAGAGAGATGGTGCATGATCGAGCCAATTAGAGAGGGAGATACGATGCATAATTAAGACAATTGGTGAGAGATGGTGCATGATCGAGCCAATTAGAGAGAGACGGTCCATAATTAAGACATTTGGAGAGAGATGGGGCATGATTGAGCCAATTAGAGAGAGACGGTGCATAATTAAGACAATTGGAGAGAGATGGTGCATGATCGAGCCAATTAGAGAGAGAGAAACGGTGCATAATTAAGACAATTGGAGGGAGATGGTGCATGATTGAGCCAATTGGAGATAGATGGTGCATGATTGAGCCAATTGGAGATAGATGGTGCATGATCGAGCCAATTAGAGAGAGAGAGAGAGAGAGAGAGAGAGAGAGAGAGAGAGAGAGAGAGAGAGAGAGAGAGAGAGAGAGAGAGAGAGAGAGAGAGAGAGAGAGAGAGAGAGAGAGAGAGAGAGAGAGAGAGAGAGAGAGACGGTGCATAATTAAGACAATTGGAGAGAGTTGGTGCATGATCGAGCCAATTAGAGAGAGAGAAAGACGGTGCATAATTAAGACAATTGGAGAGAGATGGTGCATGATTGAGCCAATTGGAGATAGATGGTGCATGGTTGAGCCAATTGGAGATAGATGGTGCATGATCGAGCCAATTAGAGAGAGAGAGAGACGGTGCATAATTAAGACAATTGGAGAGAGATGGTGCATGATCGAGCCAATTGGAGAGAGACGGTGCATATTTAAGACAATTGGAGAGAGAGGGTGCATGATTAAGCCAATTAGAGAGAGGCGGTGCATAATTAAGACAATTGGAGAGAGATGGTGCATGATCGAGCCAATTAGAGAGAGACGGTGCATAATTAAGACAATTGGAGAGAGATGGTGCATGATCGAGCCAATTAGAGAGAGACGGTGCATAAATAAGACAATTGGAGGGAGATGGTTCATGATTGAGCCAATTGGAGATAGATGGTGCATGATCGAGCCAATTAGAGAGAGACGGTCCATAATTAAGACATTTGGAGAGAGATGGGGCATGATTGAGCCAATTAGAGAGAGACAGTGCATAATTAAGACAATTGGAGAGAGATGGTGCATGATCGAGCCAATTAGGGAGAGAGAAACGGTGCATAATTAAGACAATTGGAGAGAGATGGTGCATGATTGAGCCAATTGGAGATAGATGGTGCATGATTGAGCCAATTGGAAATAGATGGTGCATGATCGAGCCAACTAGAGAGAGAGAGAGAGAGAGAGAGAGAGAGAGAGAGAGAGAGAGAGAGAGAGAGACAATTTGACAATTTGACAATGCGTTTATTTAACCTGCCTTAGATAGGACCGAAGGTCCTCTCTTCCCCTAAGACAGGCACAAAAATTTTACATTTACATTAGCTTTACAGAGTTGAGGTTCTTAACTCATACTTAAAATTAAATTAATTAACACATTATAACAATTTACACAATGTAAATATACCAAATTTAAAATAAAAATAATATAATAATTTTTAATGTACAATATTTTGCATGGTAGGTTAACTACATGTAAACGAAACAGATGAAACATATGAAGGGTTTGCACTATGTAAAACTTTGTGTGGTTTGTAATATAAAAATCAAAATCCGAATATATTTTAATTACAACTTTAAAAAACAAATTAAATTACACTGAAAATTATATATACTTCTTTGCACTATCTATTTATGTAATCAAATAACATTACAGTAACACTTAAGACTCATATCTCTTTAACAATAACTCTTTTACTTTTTTAACAAACAGTCCATAGTTAGCTATTACTTTTATAGATCTTTCTAAAGAATTCATAAGCCTAATTGACATAACATGAAATGATTTTGTATATATTACTGTTCTATGCACAGGAAATCTCAATATTTGCTCTCCAAATCTCGTGGATCTTAAACTTACATTACCTAAATATGTATAATCATCAAACAAATATTCAGGTTTTTGGTATTTTAAAATTTTGTATGTTAAAGACAGTACATTTAATTCTCTCCTTTCTCTAATTTTAAGCCATTTCAACCTTGCAAAATATGGCGTAACATGTTCATCTAGTCTTAGATTAAAAATATATCGCACACAAGAGTTCTGGGCTTTTTGTAGTTTGTTTGTTAATTCGTCATTTAGATCACAATACGCTACATTGGCATAGTCAAAATAAGGAAATATTAAAGACACAACAAGGTGTTTTTTTACATGTTCTGGAGGGTTAAAACAAAGTCTTTTAAATTGATATAAACACTGGTATACTCTCTTATGTATATAATCAACTTGATCAGTCCAAGATAAATTTTTAGTTAATCTAAGACCCAAGTTTGTGACTGAGTTTTCATAATTCAAGGATTGACCACATATTACGGTTGGTTGAATATTATCTAAATCTACATTTTGTAACATCCTAGATGTTGCTAACAACATGGGCTTACATTTTGAAATATTTAAATTCAAGCCATGATCTTTGCACCACAGATATAAACTTGATAAGTCCTCATTCATTAATGATACAGTATGATCAAGTCTAGTTACATCGGAATTTAAGTATAACTGCATATCATCTGCGTATAATATTGATTTACTATGTTTTATACAATCACTTATTCTATTAATATAAAGTGAAAAAAGTAAAGCTGATAAAGTTGATCCCTGTGGAACACCTAATGAGTTATGCATCCATTCGGACACCAATCCACCAGCAGTCCTAATTCTTTGAACCCTATTACTCAAATACGAACTAAACCATTTAACTACACTTAAATTTAAATTGTAAGATTTCAGAATCGCAATTAACAAATCATGATTGACGCAATCAAAGGCACGGCTAAAATCTAAAAGCATCAATAAAGTTACACGTCTTTTGTCCATTGCTGACCTAATATCATCGGTTATTCTTATTGGAGCTGTTTGAGTAGAAAACATAGACCTATAACCAGATTGATACTTATATAAAATATTATTAGTTTCTATATATTCACTTATTTGTAGATAGACTAACTTATCTAATGTTTTGGCCAACACACATAATATATTTATAGGTCTGTAATGTTTACACTCAGATGGGTTAGGTATTTTTGGTAGTGGTATTATTATTGATTTCTTCCAATCAGAAGGATAAACACAATTAACTAATGAAAAATTAAATACATGACACAAAACTACCTTTATTTCATTGAGAATTAATTTCAGAAATCTCAACTGCAATCCATCTTCTCCTACTGCATTGGATGAAATATCATTTAACACCTTAAAAATAATTTCTTCGTCCACTCTTTTAAACTTGAAAAGTCTTTCTTCATCTAAATCTAAATTTCTTTTATTACAATACCACTCTATTAAATCATTATTTATCTCATTATTTATTCCACAAAAATATGTATTCAAATTGTTTAAATCAACATTGGGTTCAACGAGCTTTTTCTGTTCCTTTCCAACACCCTGATTTTTCAAAATTCTCCACAGATCTTTACTAGACTTTTTGGTTTCAAACAGCTCTCTAAAATGTTTGTTCCTTGCATCTCTTAACATAAGCTTAATTCTATTTCTTAACACCTTATACTCACTCCAAACATCCAAATCTTTAGTTCTTACATATCTCTTATACAAAATATCTCTATCTTTCATTAGTTTGCGTATATCTTGATTAATCCATGGACAGGAATTCTTTTTAGTAGAAACAAATCTTTCCGGCACGTATTTTTCATACAGTGAAATTAACTTATTAAGTAATATTTTTACTTTAACATCCATTGAATCACTATCATATAATTCTTGCCAAGAAATTTTTGAACATTCATTTAATAGCTCATCTAATTTTATATTTTTAAAATCTCTTACGATAATTTTCTCATCACTTCGTTTCAACTTTACTCTTAAATCTAATTCAATAAAAATTAAATCGTGGTACGAAATTCCAGACACCGCAGATTGACCAAACGTTCTGACTCTTCTCTTATCGTTAACTATCATTAAATCTAGAAGGGTGTCAGAAGTAGGTAGGTGAAAAGTAGGATCAAGGGGTAAAATATTTAAATTTAAACTGTCTACCGTGTTAATTAAATACACCTTATCGGCAAATTCTCTGTTACTACATAGATCAATGTTAAAATCACCTATCAATAAAATGTTGTCATAAATTGGTATTAAATTAGCTACATTATCAAACAATTCAGATAAGTATCCTGCTTTTGGGGGACGATATACAACACAAATTAACAATTTCCATCCATGTGATACTTCTACAAACAAATATTCTGGCTTTTTACAATAAAGTGCTTGTGAAGTTGCCACAATTCTACTTGTGAATAATTTCTTTATGTATAATCCGACTCCACCGCCTTCCTTATTTAACCTGTCATGTCTAATAAAATCATAGTCTGATATATTGTAAGCTAAAGATAAAATTTCAGGTTTTAAAAATGTCTCAGTTATGGCTATTATATCAAACCCACTATCTTGAAAAGTATTAACAAATGAGTCTCTATGTACAATTAAATTTTCCACATTGATATGAGCAATTTTTAAACATCTCTTTAAATTACTGAATCTGCTTTTAATTTGATGCAAAGGAGAGTGTGAACTATTTAAATCTATCATAGAAAATATTGTAACTAGAAATCACAAACATAAAATATTTCTTTCTAATCGATTTAGCTAAACAAAAGATAAACATTACAAAACCACAAAGACAATTGTATTTAGAAAACACACAACAACCATAAAAACCAAAAACTAATACTGTTAGCCTACCACTTAGCTCATATCATTTCAGCTTATCGAGATCATCTTGAGATTCGATAACAACAAACCTATCACCTTGATTTTTCCTCATGAATATTTTACCGTTCTTCACCCACAAGAAGGTGTACTGTTTATCCCGCTTCACACTCCTGGCCGCGTTGAACAGCTTACGCCTCTCGGGGGTCAGACTGTCGTTGATGTACACAACTGCAGCGTTGCCCTCCATGAAGCCAATATCACGTGTATTTAGGTTCCTTTTCTTGCGTCGCAGCTCAATAAATTTGTCCTTATCAATCCTTCTTACGAAGCGTACGATGATCCCGGCTGGTCTGTCAGGGGAAGTTGCCCCTCTTGATTGTAATCTATAGCAAGTATCAATCATTTCCTCTTTAAAATCGAAAACTATAGCATTGGATACTTTTTGGATAATATTAATTATTATTTCCTCCTTTTTGAATGGAATTCCATGAATTTCAACTGTTTTATCTCTTGCTGATTGTTCCAAGCTGTTTACCTGTCTGATTAAATTGTCATTGGTTTTCTTTAAGTTCAGATTTTCTTGTCTTATCTCTTCATAATCTTTCATTAATTTAGCGATTCCACTAGTAAGTTCTTTCATTTGTTTCCCGTAATCTTCAACCCATTCTGAATATTTATTTAATGACTCAGTAAATTCTTGGTTCTTGATAGAAACCTCTTGACGGAACGCTTGAAGTGACTCAGAATACTCTTGATTTGTTTTTTGTACTTCCTTACGAAATAATTTCATTTCGCTCAGAACCTCCATCACAGCACTACTCACCCCATCAGAACCAGGCGCCGATGCAACTGATTGAAGATCGGGCGAGATCGGGTTACATGTACTACATTTCCAAGTTTTCTTATCTTTTTCAAACTGTTCTTTCGACACACTAACACAACGGAAGTGAAAAGTTACTTTACACGTTACACACTGAGCACGATGGGCATTAAAGGAATAACCTTTCCTACAAACACCACATATTGTTTTTTTCTTAGCTCCGTTTTTCTCTGATTTATCAGAGTCCGAATTCTCAGATTGACTGTACATTAATTTGGATTTTTCACTTATCGGAGTAACAGGTGTCTCATCATCTCTTAAAGATTTATTTCCCTCACACACCACACATTTCCATGGTTTATTTGATGACTGGTAAAATTCAAACTCACATTGTGTCAAATTAGATATACATCTCAAATGAAAACTACCACTACGTTCAAAGCATGTTAAATGAGAAGAATTCGATTCAATAGTGTTTTGACACTTTTTACAGTTCATTGTAATTAAATTTGATGAATATTGTTCTTTGTACATAACCAAACATGAAAGCTGAATGTACCTGCTATTGCAGTGGCTGGAAAACCCCTATCACTGGGCAAGATAACAGAGCACAATACAGATAATGCTTACCCTTCGGCTGCTCGACCTCAACTGAGGTCGAGAGAGAGAGAGAGAGAGACGGTGCATAATTAAGACAATTGGAGAGATGGTGCATGATCGAGCCAATTAGAGAGAGGCGGTTTCATAATTAAGACAATTGGAGAGAGATGGTGCATGATCGAGCCAATTGGAGGGAGATGGTTCGTGATCGATCCAATTTAAGATAGATGGTGCATGATCGAACCAATTAGAGAGATATTTTTCATTAATGGGCCCAATTCGGAAAATATGGTGCAAGATCGAGGCAATTGGAAAGAGACGGTGCATAATTAAGATAATTGGAGAGATATGGTGCATGATTGAGCCAATTGGAGAGAGATGGTGCATGATCGAGCCAAATAGAGAGAGACGGGGCATAATTAAGACAATTGGAGAGAGATGGTGAATAATCGAGCCAATTGGTGAGAGACGGTGCATAATTAAGACAATTGGAGAGATATGGTGCATGATTGAGCCAATTGGAGAGAGGCGGTGCATAATTAAGACAATTGGAGAGATATGGTGCATGATTGAGACAATTGGAGAGAGATGGTGAATGATCGAGCCAATTGGTGAGAGACGGTGCATAATTAAGACAATTGGAGGGAGATGGTGCATGATTGAGCCAATTGGAGAGAGATGGTGAATGATCGAGCCAATTGGTGAGAGACGGTGCATAATTAAGACAATTGGAGGGAGATGGTGCATGATTGAGCCAATTGGAGAGAGATGGTGCATGATCGAGCCACTTAGAGAGAGACGGTGCATAATTAAGACAATTGGAGAGAGATGGTGCATGATCGAGCCACTTAGAGAGAGACGGTGCATAAATAAGACAATTGGAGGGAGATGGTTCATGATTGAGCCAATTGGAGATAGATGGTGCATGATTGAGCCAATTGGAGATAGATGGTGCATGATCGAGCCAATTAGAGAGAGAGAGAGAGAGAGAGACGGTGCATAATTAAGACAATTGGAGAGAGATGGTGCATGATCGAGCCAATTGGAGAGAGACGGTGCATAATTAAGACAATTGGAGAGAGAGGGTGCATGATTAAGCCAATTAGAGAGAGGCGGTGCATAATTAAGACAATTGGAGAGAGATGGTGCATGATCGAGCCAATTAGAGAGGGAGATACGATGCATAATTAAGACAATTGGTGAGAGATGGTGCATGATTGAGCCAATTAGAGAGAGACGGTGCATAATTAAGACAATTGGAGGGAGATGGTGCATGATTGAGCCAATTGGAGATAGATGGTGCATGATTGAGCCAATTGGAGATAGATGGTGCATGATCGAGCCAATTAGAGAGAGAGAGAGAGAGAGAGAGAGAGAGAGAGAGAGAGAGAGAGAGAGAGAGAGAGAGAGAGAGAGAGAGAGAGAGAGAGACGGTGCATAATTAAGACAATTGGAGAGAGATGGTGCATGATCGAGCCAATTAGAGAGAGAGAAAGACGGTGCATAATTAAGACAATTGGAGAGATATGGTGCATGATTGAGACAATTGGAGAGAGATGGTGAATGATCGAGCCAATTGGTGAGAGACGGTGCATAATTAAGACAATTGGAGGGAGATGGTGCATGATTGAGCCAATTGGAGAGAGATGGTGCATGATCGAGCCACTTAGAGAGAGACGGTGCATATTTAAGACAGTTGGAGAGAGAGGGTGCATGATTAAGCCAATTAGAGAGAGGCGGTGCATAGTTAAGACAATTGGAGAGAGATGGTGCATGATCGAGCCAATTAGAGAGGGAGATACGATGCATAATTAAGACAATTGGTGAGAGATGGTGCATGATTGAGCCAATTGGAGATAGATGGTGCATGATCGAGCCTATTAGAGAGAGAGACGGTGCATAATTAAGACAATTGGAGGGAGATGGTGCATGATCGAACCAATTGGAGGGAGATGGTTCGTGATCGATCCAATTGGAGAGATATTTTTCATTAATGGGCCCAATTCGAGAAATATGGTGCAAGATCGAGGCAATTGGAAAGAGATGGTGCATGATCGAGGCAATTGGAAAGAAATGGTGCATGATCGAGCCAATTGGAAGCGAATTGTTCAAAGCCAAAGAGCACGAAGGCCTGTAAAGCTGCGGAAGTAGAGGTAAGTAAGGATAATTTAACGTAGAAACAATTTTCAAATTTTGTCAACACCATTACTACACTTAATACTATACCAAGCCTAAACAATGTGTTATTAAATAAAAACAACAAATAAAAAAATTAAACAATAAGCAATGAATAAATATACTGAATTAATCGAATAAGTAGGGTTTAAAGTTAAAAATTTAAGTTCAACAAATCAAATTTTTATTTAACCAGTTACAATACAATATTGCATTTGTCATGTTAAATAATGGACTCTATAAACATAACAATTAAAATATTTTAAGACAAATATTTGAAGATTACAAAAAATATTTAAAGTATGTTTTAATTAATTTTGAATAACAAAGTCTAACATCTGAACATCTAAACCACCTTGGAAGAAAAAATCTAATTTACTTCTTGCAAAATAAAAAATATATTAAACTAAGATGCCAATTACATTATAAATATTTACACATCTTACTATTTCCAAAAAAGTACAGAACACGAAACAATACATTACTTTGCAAAAATCAAATTTACTATGATAATGGGTAATTTAAGAAACTTTTCACGCTGTAAGAGGCTTTATAGCAAACAAATTATTAGTTTTGATTAGTAACTAAACAACACCAAAGTCTCCCCACGGGAACGTCCATTTGCACTTAAGATATGTTCAAGAGTTGAACCCTTCATGAAAGGTGACCCCACTATTTGTGATTCTTAAGTTAAACATTTTTACTAATGTGATAAAAAAATTCAACCCCAACATTGAATATGATTCCATAAACGATATACAATTATTTGAGTTACAAATATCAAACTGTCAAGAATAAATATTGAATATATAAGTACATAGAGAGATATAAAGTATAAAATATAATAATGTTTATAATGGAGAATATAAGCCTTCCATATGGCGTAATTTCTCTGGAACCAGACATCGTCGGTGTTGAAAGGAGTTTATGACAAAGTATACTTATATTGAAGAAATATATATTCTTAGTCTTGAAGCTATTTTTCAAATTAGAGATTGAAAATAACTGCGTATAGAAAGCTATTTTTATGTCATTACTTTATTGTATTGCACAGAAATATTGTTTCAGAGCAATTTTAGATGCAAGTAGAAATGGAGTCGTTGGTAGAGGAATATGTGGGTGGGATAATATACTGATGTAATGTAAGATAAGTTTGGATCAATCGGTTAAAATATATTTACACTAAGTGTTTAATAATAGAAGGATGTAGAAATAGCTGTTGAAATTTGGAATTTAACCATCCTTTTAAGCTAAAATTTTGAGTCTTCCCTCGCTTTAAATTGTTTTGTTTTGTTTTAATATCAATTAGAAAATTAGAATTTTTACAAATTTTCAAACAAACTCATCAAACTGGTGAGGAACTTAGTAATTAAGTTCTTAGTTGATTTGTATTCTTTATTTTGCAAGAAGTAAATTAGATTTTTTCGTTCAAGGTGGTTTAGAAGTTCAGATGTAAGACTTTGTTATTTAAAATTAATTAAAACATACTTTAAATCGTAAATCCACTTTATTATCACTGTTTGAACTAAAATCAACTAAAAAATAAAATATTTTTACATATTTTTTACAATTATTAAAAAAACCTGGTTTTAATCTTTGGTAAAGGTCATTAAGCCTACAGTAAACATACAATAAACCTACAAATAACAACAAATTTTCACATTATATATCATAAGAACTTGAAAGTGCTGAAAATCCTGCAAAGGAAATAAATTGCAAAACTTTTTATGATATAATTTTTGAAATGTTCAAACTGAAATAACACCGGTTCACCAACTGTGACCTAGTATCAGTTTTTGTCCCCATAATATCCACATCTGGCACTAACTGGTCATTTCCAAACTAGTTTTAGCTTTTATCACTTTGTCAACAATGTATTCAAGTTTAATTGTTTTTCTCTATTTAAGTTATTTCATTAGTTTTTTTTGTTAGTAATATTAAAATTAAACGCATAAGTTATTGAAGTTAAAATATATGTCTATTAAAATATAGTATATAGACAATGTAAGTTGATTTATTTAATAAAAAGCAAATGATGGAATAAAGACCATATTTTCTTGTATATTACGTGGGATAAATTTTTTTCGGATATCTATGGTATGTTAAACCAAAGAAAAAACCAAGTGTGAGAAAAGGATTATTCTCGAATAAACATTTTAATTAACATTTGCGACCTTTACGATTTGAAGCTATCTGTGTCATGTCATAGTAACTTTAAATTGCAATCCCCTGGATATGTTAAGCAAATATTTTTGATAAATCATGTGAAGAATAAGAGAAACTTAAAAATATATATTTAATTAGGAAGTAGAATATGGCATTGAAACTGAATCTATAACATTTTTAGACCTCTAAGGAGTTTTTTTATTTTATTTTTTTATATATGCACCACTTATTATATTAAGCTCACATGATGAAACACAATGAAATATGTCACATTGCCATAAAGTGCTGATCTTCGTTAAATTTTTGCAAAACGTTTAGGTACAAAAGTTAATCCAATTTTTACAATATAGTTTCAGAAGGTGCGAAGTAAAGGGGAGAGTTGGCAAAGTGTGGTTTGGTTAGATTATGACATGTTAGCATATTATATTTTATAAGTTAAACTATATCAAATACAGCGTTAATTGTTTCATCCAGAACACCATAAAATACGTATTAGTGACTGAGAAGTTATGACACTAAGTGCATGACAATGAACTATTTTTGTGCCCGTACATCAAACGCATCGTTGTCCGACAAGCGATAACAGAGATAATAGGACCTAGATTGACATCTTTATGATAACCAGAAACAACCTAACCCAATTAAACAACAATTTAATTAAGTGGTTCATATAACCGACAAGTGATTTCAAACTAGTAAAATAACAAACTATTTGGAAGTAAAAATGTGTATTACTTTATGATCCCAAGCTTTGCAGGAAAAACGAGAAAGAATAAGAATATTTTTAATAAAAGCTGAACTCATGGGTTAAACAGAAACGGCGATACACAATTTTCAATAAAGCGTGGTGCAATGCGGGATCGCACGCCTCACTGGTTGTGATTATAATAAGCGTTTATCCTGCATGTCACAATATGGCACCGCTTCAAATGTTATTCTCGTCTCAAAACGACAATTTCAACTTGATATACTAGCATAATGGTCCATTCAAATTTTAGTTCGGCAAAACATATAAATTTAGTTGGTATTAATGTGTCATAGTACTTTAGTCCTCCACATAGAATTTTAGTCTCTTTGTAAAAAAATATACCTCAGATGTATGGTGGGCTAGTTAATATTGAGGTGCTGCAACATGTGTTTCAAGATATTAGAAAAAAGAAATTATACAAGAAAAAATAGTTTATCCTGTAAAATATATTATAAAAGGTTTTGTTCACCATTTCAATGTAATTTTCCCTAAATGTCGTCTTCATATAATCATTTTTTCTAAACGTGTTTGTGATAACACCAACCTAATATGTTTAATGTCTTATAAAATATTTACTATATACTTTATGTCAATTACATTTGCTATTTTTTAAAAAGCAAATATTACTCTTTTATAGGATAAATAACAGATAAAGTAAAACTAAATAAACCGATGAACGCACAATTTTTGTTTAGTTTCAAGAAGAGTGAATATATTTTAAATAACATTTTCTATTTGTACAATTTTTAATGAATGTTCATAATAACTTCGTGTAAAAAAATTGTATTTCCATTTAGAAATGAAAATCTTAAATATAAATATTAACAAGTAAAAAGGCATCATTGACAGATATTCTTGGTTCCACGCTTCAGTCATCTACCAATACCTTTTATGATATATATTTTGAGTAAATAAACTCCATATTGTAAGAAGGCGTGAACCGAAGTGCCTTCAGATTTACGTTAGTCTCACTTGTGTATCCATACGAAGTTGAATTATCAAACACTTTTTTTCATACTGCTCCTCTAACAGACTTTCTCCAAACAACCCTTGGGGAGCTTAATGCTGATGTTAACAGTTATTTGTATAAAAACGCAGCAAAGTTTTACTAGTAGCATACAACCAGTGGATTGCTCTTAATAGAAAGAACAAGTTTGCAAACTTATTTAAAACTTGACCTCGTCAGTTGAAATACTAGCGAATAAATTATATTGTCTGTAAGCACGCTTAATAGGGGCTTTTCAGGGACGAAGAAATATTCCAATAACATGTAAACTAGTATTCACAAAGCTAACTGACTCCTTAGTTCACGAAAGATACAAACAAGGGTAAGTTTAAGAGTTACCATCAATTCTGTTTGGCATACAAATTGCAGGGACGAGAAATTTACAGAAACTATGAAAAGCGTGTTCTGGAGGTAAAAGGGGATTTATAATTATAGAAGATAAATATCTTTCGTCTGTTACCCATCGAGCATTGAATTACACTGATTTTAAACCGAACTTTAGGGGTTTTATTTCGCAGTAAAAATGTCAAGACTCACCTCTTGACTCACCAATGTGACTTAATATAGAAGTACATATAATATTTTGTATATCACTGCGGATGTTTAGGACTAAGGTAAGAAGAATCTTACAGAAGAATAATTAGTCGCTATTTTTTGTTTTATTGATCAATTGATTATGTTTTATAGCAACAAGTGTTGTTAGATCGTCACATGACAAAGTTTTTCAAAACTTCCTGTAGTTAAGTCCTATAAATATTCTGTTAATTCTTCTAAAGGAAAATACTCTCAGACAATTATAGGTTTTATTTTGTACACAATTCAAAAACCTGATTTTAAACAATAATTAGGCGTATAATAAGAAATAGATTAACCAGTAGTAAAATTATGAATTAGAAAGTATCGAGCTAAAACCAGAAAGGTTTAACTTTCACGACCAACATAATCAGAAGTTAGGAGATATAAAAAATGTTCTGTCAACAGTTTAAAAGAGATTTTACAATAGTATTTTTAACAAAAAATAATAGGTAAAATTATAGTTTCTTAAACTTGAATCATATCAGAGCCAAATTGAAAACTTTTATATTTACTTTTTACAATTGTGTAGTGAAATTTTAAGTAGTTTTGTAAAGATAAATATTCTTATTACTCTAAAATGATCAAAGAGCGTCAGTAATTGTGCCTTAATTGAGTAATTAAAAATGAAGTCACAAGTGAACAATACTGTACTCGTAGAAAATAATGTCCATAAATAATCTTTATTGTATAGTTTTGAGTTTTGAATTTAAAATAAGAAACATCGTAGAGCTATGTGAAAAGGTTTGTAAGAATAACAAATGTACAGTGTACCGTTATTGAAGATCCTATCGGAGTTGAAAACACAAATCAGCAAACATGTATAATGCATTGGAATTCGTAACCACTTTGGAGAAGGCCATCATGCAAACTTGCAGTTGTTTGGATGCCACGGAATTTCGAAGGCTAAAGAAGGAAATCCCATCCCACCTCCAATCGATTTATGACCGTGAACAACAACAAAAAGAAATTCTAGTTCTGAAAAAAATATTGCCCATACATAAAGCGATTTTTTATAGTATAAGCTTCATTATTGACAGCATGTTTAAATGGAATTATTTTTTAATAAAGCAGCGAAACTCGGTTTGAAAACTCAGAAAGATGTAATCACGAATTAAAAAACAACTCTCCAGTCATGTTTTATACATCACTATTCTCTCTAGCGCCGATCATATAAACGAGATGCTGCTGAGTCTCGCTTGATGCTGTAGTTTTTGTTATATTTACTACACTTCTAGCACAATTCCTTTAATTGGTCCTTTAATCCCTAAGAGCACGACTACTTTCGACGACGAGGACGCAGTTTTCTGTGAAGGTCTTTGTGCAACTTGGTATCACAGAGTATGCATGGGTATGACTTACGAGCATTATAAAGAAATATCTGAGTGTGACGATCCCTGGTCTTGCCCAACTTGTAATTTGGATAAATCTCAGCAAATCAGTGACTCCAACGTAACCAATACAATTTCAGATAGTCAAGAACTCTGCAGATCACTAGAACATATCGAATTGGAGCTTTCATATTACCAAGATAAAGAACATACTGATAAGGATCTCCTTCATATATCAGCAGAAATCGGCTCAAAACTTCTCGTTCAAAATGAGGAGCTTAAAAAAATGAATTGCAAGCTGACAATTGCTCTGCACTCAAAAGAAGCTGAATTTGAGTTGCTTCAGGAGAGCAATTCAGCATTAATGAGTAAGCATGAGGAGCTTTTTGCCAACCTTGATATTGCTTTAAAACAACGAGAAAAAGAGAAATCACTTAGATTGTTGCAACAGGAGGCTTTTGAGGAGCATGATAATGAACAACGCCGTTTGATTGATTCCTACGAACGTAAAACCAAGGTTTTAGAGAATCAACTGTTGACTATTTCAAAAGATAATCACATCAACTCTATTGACCGTGCTACATCGCCTCTGCAAACTGACAGAGAGGAAACGACAGTGGCTTTCACGTCAAGTAATACACCGGATCTTTTATTGATAAACAAAAGGATAACTGTCTTGGAAGAACAACTGGCCTCCTTAAAGTTGATGTCCTTACCTCACTTGGATTCAGGAATCATACGGACAAAAGAAGATGATACCACAAAGGTGAAATCACCTTATTCATCACACATGCCAAAAAACCCTCCTGTATATGCAAAAATTCGCCAAACTAACGAAACAATAGAGGATTTTTACAACAATCATATTCTTTTCTACATTAACTTGATGTCACCAGCAGACCTTAACCCTCAAAAGGGCCCCATTCAATATATTGATCATGACTCACTCTCTTCTTTTTCACTTGTCAACGAGTCTCATGAGAACATTAATACTCAACAACTTTCCTTACCGACTTGCGCAGGTGTGAGGTCTCCCAAGAACCATTTTTTAGGCAGTGGCCAAACGAAGAAACACAGATGGAGAAGTCTACTACAAGACGATCCACACAAAACAATACATTGACTGTATTCCATCAAAATACTGACAGAATGAACAATAAGCTCGAAAGAATCAACCATCTTCTCTCTTCTCTTCACCCAGATTTGGTAGTATTGACGGAACATGGAAATTCCCCTCTAAATATAGAAAACACAAGACTTGTCAATTACCAATTAATAACAGCTTTTGGAAGAGAACACCACTTAAAGGGAGGAGTTGCTATTTACAAGAGTCTGAAATTGAAGAATGAAACTATGACATTAGAATTGGAAAACCGTAGTATTCCTCTTGTCTGTGAAATAGCAGCTATTAAGCTCGCTCTTAGTAAGAAGAATTCTTTATACATCCTGGGTATTTATCGTCCTCCATCAAACAGCGTTGAAAACACAAAGCAAGCTCTTGAACTTCTCGCTGAAGTTATTGATAGTTTACCTAAGACAGACTCCTCCATCCTAATCATCGGAGATATAAATATTGATGACTTGGTCCCTTCAACCAATAGAAGCCTTCTTAATGAACTACTTATCTCCCTGGACTTAGTTAGAATCCATCTCCCTGCTACCAGAATTACTCCTGACTCGGCTACTTCGATTGACGCTGTTTGTACCAACCTAAACATAAGTCTAATTGATGTACATGTTTTACACACGGGAATCTCTGACCACACAGGACAGCTTTGCTGCTTAAATCTACCAAAGTCCATTGAAAAACCAGAAGTCTCCTATCGACGCCGCCTAAATGAGGAAAATCTTCTCCACTTGAAATCTCTCCTAGCATTGAAATCATGGGATAGTGTACTAAATACCAACAATGTGAATGCGGCTTATGAAATTTTAGTTAACACTATTACTATCTCTCTTGATCTTACATGCCCAAAAAAGAAGTCTAGAAATAACAAAGGAAGGAACGTGAAATTTTTGTACGACAAGGAGTCCAAAGAGTTAAAAAGAAGATTTCTAGAAGCTAACAACTCTTACTTACTAGGGGGTAACCATCAAGACAAAATTAGAGCTAACGACCTAAAGAAATCCTACGACTTAAAGTTAAGATCGCTTAGACAACAAGCAAATTCTGACCATATTTCGGCTTCTGAAAACAAGAGTAAAGCTATTTGGAATGTTATCAACGCTGAAAGAAAGACCAACAAGTCTTCTTCTTCGGATATTCAACGTCTGGTTGTGGATGATGAAGAACTCGTGGACCCCTCTTCAATTGCCCAGACTTTTAACCAATACTTTACCTCTATTGCAGAAAAAACTCTGAATATCGACCCTAAGGTTAATTCAAATCACGCCACTGTATCACAATCTGACATTGGACTTCATCCAACTTTGTATAATTTTCCGATTGCTACAGAAAAAGACCTGAATGATATCATCAATTCTCTAAAGATCAAAGATTCAGCGGGACTCGATAACATTTCGTCAAGAATTGTTAAGTTTTGCAAAGAGGAACTTATTCAGCCCCTTTTACACATCATCAACCTATCACTTTCACAAGGTGTCGTACCAGCTGGCATGAAGGTGGCAAAGGTGTTTCCGCTGCACAAAAAAGGCAAGAAGGATTGCATGGAAAATTATAGACCAATTTCATTGATCCCAACTTTTTCGAAAATCATTGAGAGATTTGTTTTGGCTGGTCTGCTTAAGTTCTTGAATGACTGCAATCTCCTTACTAAAAGTCAACATGGATTTGTAAAGGGCAAGTCAACAATCACTGCTCTGGTAGACTTGGTTGAGGATATTATTGAAAGCATTGAGAGTGGGAAGAATGCCACAGGAATATTCATAGACTTGAGTAAAGCTTTTGACTGCTTAAGCCATGACCTCATTATAAGCAAGTTGTCCTCTCTAGGCATCCGAGGAAGAGCTCTGCAGTGGTTGTCTAGTTATCTGGAAAACAGGACTCAGTTTGTCGAGATTAGCTCGTAGAGAGAAGGAGAAATTACAAAAGTCCGTTCAACCCCTCTACCCATATCTCGAGGCGTACCTCAGGGATCAGTTTTAGGTCCTGTTATCTTCACACTGTTCACCAATGACCTACCCTCCCATGTGGATCCGTTCGGCCGTTGCTACATGTATGCGGACGATACGGTCATTGTCTCAACCAACAGCTCCATTGAGAACCTGGAAATCAACTCTTTCATTGCAGTTAGCATTGCACTTGACTACTGTACCAATAATGATTTGGTATTTAATGAAGACAAGACAAAGCAGCTGATGTTTGGTACCCATAAAAATGAAATTTCTGGTTTGCCTTCTCTTCAGACTTTCAACTCCACCAAACACCTTGGAACCATAATTGATAACAGCTTCTCCTGGTCCAAACATATAGATGACCTTTCCTTGCAGCTAAGCTCTGCAATATTTGCAATCAAGAGGACTGTAGTTATTGGTACAGTGGATACGTCAAGAGCTGCCTACCACGCTCTATTTGAAAGTAAAATGAAGTATGGCATTGTCCTATGGGGGAACTCTTCTCATGCCAATCTAGAGCGCATTCTTATTCTCCAAAAGAGAGCTATCAGGATTATGGCTGGCTTGAAAAACCGTGACAGTTGCAGGAGGGTTTTCATGGAATGGGGAATTATGACAGTGGTTGCTGTTTACATATGCGAAGCGATCCTGATAGCCTGCTCAAAGGATCTTACTCGTCATGAGCACTTACATGAGTACAACACCCGCTTCTCCAACAACTTTAATCTTCCACCCCACAGGAGTTGTTTGTTTGAGAAAAAACCATCTTATGCGGGAGCAAAATATTTCAACTGCCTTCCTGCTGAACTCAAGGTCCTCAGAGGTACCAAGTTGAAACATCAGCTGCATATGTGGTTTGCATCTCGGCCGTTCTACTCGATCAAGGAGTTCCTGTCTTGGAAAGACTTCAGATTTTGATGGACTATGTTTGTAAACTCTGCTTTTCATGTAATTTTTTTAGTTTGTAAATAGATTTAAACTGTGACGCCTGTCAAATCTTGATGATTTTGTAATAAAGCACTTCTCTCTCTCTCTCTCTCTCTCTCTCTCTCTCTCTCTCTCTCTCTCTCTCTCTCTCTCTCTCTCTCTCTCACGTATTTTAGATTCGAATTTTCACCATCTCAAATAGCCATTCTATTAAAAATAAAATTACCAATACAAAATAAGTGGTTTTGGTCTAACTTTGTTTTAATACATTCTATTTGAGAATTTATTTATTACATTTATTTGTGTCTGATTAATTATTTTAATCGAATTAGCCTAAAATGAAGCCTAATTGCTTTCAATATTAATATACTGTAACATGTTTTAAGAGACCATGTAAGAGGGTCAAGATGATTTTATATTTTATTAAGTTTGGGATTAGTGTACGTGTGTACCAATGTCTTTGGAACTATGCAGTGTAAGAATAATTCGTTCCCCAATAGTTTCACACCAATTATTATTCTTTTGAACTTCAAGCCGTTCTCCCCATTCATGTCTTATTCATGATGTTCGTTCTCACATCCCTCGTCTGTGTGTGTAGACTTCATTTTGGGGTGGCTCTAACAGTTTTGACAGCGTAAAACCTTTTCTTGTGAGTATTTATTCGTAAAAGAAAAATATAAAAACATCGTCCCCTTATGTATCGAAGTGGTTTAAGTAAAAATGAAACTGTGGACTATTCATATGTTGAATGCGAGACTTCACAAAACTATTCGGTAAAGTTAATGTTCCACGAATGTGTATTGTGATTGACGAAAATAAACCACATATTTTAAGAGGAGCGTTCGTTCAAATGGTTTTATAAAACAAATTGACAGGTAACTAAAAATAGCCTACATCCTCAACTTCATCGATTGCTAAAAATCATTTCTTAGTTTATTTATATCCGACTGCGGCTAAACATATCACTTACGAGTATATTCTTAAAATATTAAATATATTGAAAACATCCTATAGGAGATAGGTGCGCGGGATTAAATTACTGTGAAAGCTTGTTTATGAGAGGTCGAAGAGATTATGTTGGGCTACTCTGTTTACCCGTCTTTTCAACATTGAGTTTCGCTTCCAGTTTGAAAAACTTCCAAAAAAATCAGATGTAAATATTAACAACTTTTAAATTGTATAAGATATATTTTAACACTTGTACGAATGACAACTCAATGATTCTTGTACATTTCAAAGTTTATTAAAAACTGATTGTTTAAATATATATATATATATATATATATATATATATATATATATACTGTATATACTATATATACTGTATATATATGTATATTTTTATATATTTATATTTGTATCATGTTAAAATAAACTGCAATATAGGCCTACTGATAACAGCTAAATCTAATTTCCTTAATCCCCTAATTATAAGCCCCTTATATTTATTTCTTTTACATATAGTGCATTCCTAACCAATTCCTGAACCAAACCCAAAATAAAAATTTTAATGAATTATTTTTTATCCTATGTTATATTTACCAACGTTGCATTTTCAATTACCTAATGCATCTAATCTGACTTTAATTCAAGCTAGTAGTATTTCTTTTTAATGATTTAAACATGAATATTATTTATATGTCAATTTAATATACTGTTAATGGCAGTATCTTCTACAAAATAAACCAATAATTAAGTCGAAACTAATTAGTTTTTTTCTAAAATGAGCAATTAATTGTATCTATATTAAATCTTATCAAAGTATCCTTAAAAACTAAAGCGCGTAATGTTGTTGTTAAACATATTTCTAATGAAAATTCCATTATAAGTTTTAAAAAAATGGTTTTGAAATTTTACATAGATGATGTAAGGTGTTTTACGTTGAAAGCAAGAGCCAATATCCCAAAGATGAGCAAACACAGTTATCCGGCGTAATCTTGGAGAGCGCCCAATAAACAAGCCTTTACTGTAGATTCTCTTCCACCTTCAATAGCCTAAGTACACCGTGTACACCCCCTTGGAGATAAAATTATCCAGCGCAGATGATATGAAATGTAAATATTATGGTAAACCATTCTTAAGACTACAGCTTTTTAAAGTCCTTTTGTGGGATAACGTAACAAGTTTCTTGTAAAAATATTATAATGGAAAAAATATATAGTAAAATTATCAACGATGTTTGGGATGTAGTTTAAATAAATTTAAATTGCTAAATTTTAAATATGGAGATGATAAACTCCACAATTCGTAGGTATATACCTATTTCTCACAAAAATAATTTTAAAGAACAATTCGTTTCTTTCTGTAGTTCAATTTCAAATTTAGAGTTGTTTCTTCCTATCCAAATCAATATCATTTTGCTAAAAATGCACTTATAACTATTTTTTAGATATCGTAGTGTCTAGAGTTAAAACGTCAGCAGTAGGTTTTGCTCAGCGTCTCGTTTACATGATCGGCGCCGGAGAGAATAGTGAATACAGATGCCGATGTATTAAACATGGCCGGTGATTTGTGTTTTCAATTCGTGATAACATCTTTCCATGTTTCCAAAACGAGTTGTAACTGTCCTCTCATTTAAACCAAGGATTTCTTGTAAAGCAACATGGAAAACTAACAGAAACACAACTTTAGAAATATAATCGAAAGACTATAACATATTTTTAACATGAAAAGAAACATTAAGGAATGACAAGCAATATTTAATATATGTTTCAAATCTTTGTAAGTGTACTATTAGCAGATATTAATAGTCCCTTAATGTGTGATAAGTCTATGAAACTAACTTCAACATAATAAGGTTTTCTGCTGCCTTCCTTTTATTTTAAAGTAAAAACTTGTTGTAATATACAAATTTTATTTAAATTGAATATACATATTTCTAATCATAATGTAACACCTTAAAATCAATGAAATACACTGTTGAGTCTATTATATGTTTTTAATTGTTAAGAAATTCAAGTATGTCATAGACTACTGAACCACACACAGACATGGCGTCTTGCTGTTAAGTGGATTCAGATGCTAATGCATTTTACATGTTCGCTTGTTTGTGTTTTTATCTCTGATAGCGTCTTCTCTCCCGGTATTCTATTGCTCTACACGTTTCTCTTGAGAGTTTATACAAACTATTTATTGAATCTTAAGTGTAATACATAGTTATCTACGATTTCCAAAAAAACAGCTTATGTAACAATATTAGTTTTTTTATTTATCGGGCGTTACAACCTTTAATATACAGGTTCTCTATAAACGATTCTTTAGGGTTTATATGTTTTTTAACTGGCCTAAGTCCTAAACAGATCGTCACAAGAAAAATCCTACATTTGTCGTAGATTCCCCTAAAGGGCTCAATGTGCCGTTCTTTAGTCATGTCTATGCACTGTTGAGGTCTTTATTCAAAGCACTGTCTAGCCCTAACCACTGTTCCTAGGGTTAGTAACCCTAAAGCGATTACTGCT
Organism: Neoaliturus tenellus; assembly: GCA_030545055.2. Taxonomy (NCBI): domain Eukaryota; kingdom Metazoa; phylum Arthropoda; class Insecta; order Hemiptera; family Cicadellidae; genus Neoaliturus; species Neoaliturus tenellus. The sequence goes on along the minus strand of CM061532.1, from coordinate 24,145,423 downwards.
TTTACGTTTTAATACTCTTTAAGAGTTCTTTAAATCAAGACCACATTACAATGCCACCGAAAATCACGCCGCACGGTTATTAAAGATAAACTTGTCATAATTATCATTTTTAATGTTAAAACAGCTTAAGGACACACATACATTTATATTAAATCATTTATTCTTGTAAGTGTCAGTGAAAGTTAATAGGTTTATACTTTATAAAAAATACAACGAACGTACTATTATTGACAAATATACATTGTAAATATTATACAAATAATATGAGGATAGTAAATAAATATTTCCTGGCCAATAGAATTCCACTCCTTATTTACCAACAACTCAAGTTTTTTATGATCAAATTTTAAAGAACACATATTTATATTATTAATAAATAAAACATTAGTAAATAATGTAAGGGACAAAAACACACATTAGTTTTTCATTATTTATATATGGTTACTATATTTTTAAGTCCACCCCGACCATGTTGCACGTTAACGTAGAACTTTGTAACAACAAGGACAGGCGGTTAGTGGCGGGGCTGACGCTGTGTTTTCCGCGTCGTCAGTTTTCACGTTTTGTTAACTTTAATTAAAACATAGCTGTTATTTACCATTTGAATATGAATATATTATACCATGTTTTACATTAGTAGAGGGTATCATTTGTGTTTGTGGACTTTATTTTATTTTTAGTGTTTTTCATGTCAGTTATAATATTACATTTTACATATATTACAAAAATTATAAAAATGGCCGAAAATTGTGAACTATTACGGTCATAAGACATCTTATTTTCAAATTTTGTAAATATTTCCATCAGTTTATCTTAGTGTTCCTTCGTAAAATTTAAGAAAAACATTTTAAATTTGTTCCTATATGGTAAATTAGGTATCAACATTAATTTGAACGGCTATGCAATAAAAATAGGAACAGGATACGTTGGTAAAATAATAACTTACTCTTTAAATAATAAAAATATACCGAACAGTTGTGATAGCGTGACTAAGTAAAAACCATTTATTAGTTTGTCGTCTTGTACAGGCGATTTATACTGTCGCTATAAGAAAAATTAACATGTCAAGGTGTGGATGACTGACTCTTTAGCTTATTAATTTTTTTACTTTTCAGCTTTTTTTTATAATTTGCTATTGTATTAGAAGAAAATATCATATGTGTAATATGATAATTTATCGATGATTAAGTCCAAATCGAAATGAAATTGTATTGTAAACACCAATATTGTACTGAAATATAGAAAAACAATACTGAATCTAAGAAAATGTACAACTAGATCGGCTTACAGATAGCATTCCAGAAAAAAGTTACTAATTATCTTGTGAGAAGGCCCTTTCTATTGTTAAAGCACCAAAGATTAACGTTAGTGAATCTTTTGTTGCAATGCACCTGCAAAAGCTTTCTTTAAAAAAATCTAAATTCCGTTTTCAATAAAGAGCCAACAACGTTAGATGCAGATTTACGAGTAGAGTTGCCGCGAACGGCGACTGGGCGTAGTCGTATAGCGGCACAAAACGGCCCTGAAGTGATAAATTTGCATACCTGCGTGTTTGCGGGGCTAACTTTTACTACCTCAGGCTCACAGTTCCGATGTAATAAAGCTCTTATTTCTTAAATTCAGGCACTAATATGTTTTATATATATATATATATATATATATATATATATATATAAACTGATTACCCAAGCCTGGTTACCAATAATTGTGTGGAAATTGTGGAAATAATGGAGAGAACAATAATTAAAATGTAAAATGACTGTTTTGTGATGGAGCCGTATCAAGTGTTTATGTGTAATAGAAGTAAATAGAAAAATCTCAATATTGATGTTTGCAATTAGTGCGATTAGTGCAATTTTCAACTAGTGAGATGATTCAACATTACTCAACTTTTAAAAAGAAAATAAAAATAAAAATTTTCCTAGTGCATGAATAAAAAAATACTAAAAAAACTAAGAAGCCTTCTTGTGCTCAAATAATGCCGATTTTTGCTTTTAAAATGTATTTGATTAAACATAAATAATAATATTGAAACCAACCAATTGACTTATCAATATTACAAATATTATCCACTAAGGAGCTTTATTATTTCAACCCTTATATTGTTTATGAACAAGTTTCTTATTTTAATATTACACTTTGTATAACAGTTCTCATCAAAATCATTTACTTTAAACTACTCTCTTTTTCTAAACTTTACTAATTTAAAGTTTAGTAAATTCTTTTAAAGGCGTAAATTGTGTTTTTACAAAAAAAAGTTTCCATAGAAAATTGCAATGAGTTACAAACATATCTCTACTTTTCAGATTAAGAGCTCTATATTTTGAATTCAATGGCTTAGTTGTAACAACAGAAACATTTAGTTATAGTAAATATATAATATCGTTTCATTCTTTTTGTAACCTATACACAACCTCCTTTGTTAATGACTAATACATTCTGTAGATAAAAAAATCGAGTTCACTAAAGAGCTCAACTACAATTATTGTTAACAAATTAAACTACCTGAACCCTCCCGGTTCTATTTCATGACTAAATATTACTTAAATAAATGAGTCATTGAATAAAATAGGGTATACAAATAATTTCATTTTTTTGTAATTTTTTTAATATTACATTCAGTAACCTTTCCATACAATTAGCACCTTGTCAAAATATCATGTAATCATCAACTCTAACATTTACAAACGATAATATGGGGATTTGCATGCTAATATGAATGTAAATCCATTAATAATTTGTCTTAGAAACAGGAGCAAGGTAATCCATATTCAACTGTTCGTTAGATCGGATTGTTTCACTCGAATAATGACTGGCAATTCAACTTATAAATATTCATTAGATTAATTCAATCAAATCAAACTTTAGAAACTAAACCTTATCAACTTAAAACATTGAACTTCCCCGAATCTTTGTTAATGAACATATATGTATATAAAGGATCAGTGAACAGTATCGGAAAGAGACCCAAACACTTGGATCTCCGTCAGCCTTAGTACTGCTTCATTTTGGGCGCTTTAACATTGCGGAGTCACGGTCACGGCCGAGGATTCGCCTAGGTTAGGTGTAGGGACGTGACTATCTTCAGTTGATTCCTCACCCCCAACGAGGGACTTCCACGACAAGACAGTCTAGAGGTGTGTCTAGGAACCACCGGGCACGTCGTCGTTGGCGGCGATTTCAACACCAGGGTCGTCGAGTGGGGTGTGCCCTCTACCAACTCCCGGGGGAAATACATCCGGGACTTTATCACCAGGGCTGGTCTTTTCAACCTCAACCAGGGTGAAACACCTACTTTTCGGCGCCCCGAGCAGAGAGGCACGATCCCCAACGTCACCTTTGCGTCTGAGTCGCTCCTAACGAGGATCTCTGGCTGGATGGTTGTGGAGGATTACACGGGTAGTGACCACCAATACATTGTTTTTGACCTGCATGATCAGGCAAATTGTAGAGTTTCCGCATCTCGGGAAGGTCCTCGACGGTGATAAAGTTCACCGAAGTTATCTCTCGGAGAGCACAGAGGAATCCTGGTGAGGCTGGGGCCGAGGCACTTGTAACACCTACGATGGAACTGATCGTCTTGGCCTACGACCAGTCTATGCCGCGAAGGAAACCCCGACTTGACAAACAATCTGTCTATTGATGGACTGAAGAGATTGCGGAACTCAGATCAACATGTCTAAGAACTAGACGAGCCGTCACAAGAGCAAGAATTCCCGCAGACAGAATTTGTAAGTCGGAGGCCTATAAAGCTGCGAGGAAATCTGGGCCTCAACAGGTGCAAGGCGAAAAGCTGGAGGAAATTTCGTGACGACGTTGACTCCGACCCGTGGGGCCTAAATTACAAACTTACACGGTGAATCGGAGCCCGCTCTCCACCTTCCATCATGGAGGGTGCCATCATTGGGAGGATCGTCGCTGAGTTGTTTCCTGAACATTCACAGTGGCCGCCGGTTGACTTTGGACGGGTAGAGGACGTTCCACTCTTCACAATCAAGGAGCTGGAAACCTCCGTTCTCTAACTTAAGGGCATCAATGCTCCTGGCCCGGATGTGATTCCGAGCGGGGCTTTAAAGAAAGTCTTTGCAGTTAACCCTGACTTGTTGAGAATGTACATCGCCTATTCGGTAGAAGGGGTGTTTCCGGCTCCCTGGAAAACAGCCAGGCTTATACTTATCAGCAAGGGCAAAGGTGATCCCGAGCTACAGTCGTCCCACAGGCCTTTTTGCATGTTGGACATTTTCCTTATATTTTGTAAAATATGTCGATCTACTGTAATTTATACTAACAAATCGACAAATAAAACCATACATTTAGATTTTTTAATGGAAATCATTACTTGCTGAATTTACCATAAAATCTTTTCATTGCAGTAAATTTATTCCAATTTTTTAATACTCTTTTTAAGATGTCAAATATTAACAGTTACATAAAAGTTACATAGGGTTAAAAACTCCTGTTACTTATGGCATTTCTGTCCGTTCTAAAATGTTTTTAATATATGTACTGAGAGATTGTTATTAAATATATGTTGAAAAAATATAAATTGACATAATTAAATTTTATTAAATGCTTGTTTTATTAATATTGTTTTAAGCAATAGTATAATGTATTATTACTTATTATAGGTTACGTACTTTACCAATGTGTGTTGACGATACAATTGGACTGTTAGACGAGGTACGTAACCTATAATAAGTCTTAATTCCACAGTTCAGGGGCTAAACAATGGATTTTAATGTATTATTCTTCATAAAACGTGCAGCTACACTAGCTAATATACACTATCCATCAATTTCGACAGCATCGATGCCAGGCGGGTTAACATTAAACGGAAGATGTCGGATAATAATAGGCAGCGGAGTGACGCTCGTATATTTCAACAAGGGCAGAACGCCATAACTTTGGCTCCATATGTGCGTTCAGTGTTTGAGGATTACGACTTGTATTTATGTAGTCATTCCGCCAGCCGGATTAATAACGCAGCTTCGACCACGAATTACTGCCTGCATTGTTGGCCACGGGTTTGGTGAACACCAGCTGCTTTGTTGAGCAGCAAATACCGTGTGTTACAAAAACATGTTTACAACAATGGTATTTAACTGGAGGAAACTTCAGGGTTCATTCTTTCTCAATATAGAGGAAGACCAAGTTTTGACTCTATAAACTAAACTTTGTAGTACAAAATACACCAATATAAGTGATAGCAGGGCATGCGTTGTACTTTAAGACATACTATGCCTAGAACTAAGGTGTTCTCTACCCTATACCAATCCTTCGGGTCTGGGTGAACGGGAGTGGCCCCTTTCTGGGTGAAAGGGAGGGTTGGACCCTTTAGCATTGAAGTAGGTCCAGTCTCCCAAGGAGTCTATGTCGAGCCCCAGCTGTGGTGGTTGGTGTAAAGTATAACGTTTAGTATTAGCTAATATTATAAGGCCTACATTACATCAATGACCTTGTGCCACAGTAATGACCGACAGAAAAGGTGTGTATGTTGTACTTCAGGGCATGCACCCTTAGAACTGGGATAACCACTACCTTATACCCGAAGTACTAAGCTGTACGATTGGGCATGGCTGTCTTTGTCACTGAATGAGGCCAGTCTCGACTGTGTCGTGCCCTGGCGGAGGGGGCTTTGCCAATTGTGCGCTTACTGAATGACTCCCTGCAGATTTAACAAAAGGAGGCAATGATCCTGGGTGTCGGGGATCTGGGGCTTCCACCGACCTTCGGGCGTGGTTGCAGCGTACCGGCGTTTAAAATTGGACATGCAGGAACCCAGAGACCTAGTTATCCCGCTTGGGAACTACCCATGACCCAAGTAAAACGTAAAATATGGACTACGGGATCCGGTTCAAGCCCCTGGCTTCGGCCAGTCCGGATATTGGGTTGGACTCGATGGGATAGTGGTGTTGGAATATTTGTAAAAAATACACTAAAACTGCTAGTATAATTCTTCTTTATATTTTTATGTGAATTTTTAAGTTGTATTCGTTTTAGAGCGCCAGGTATAAGTGATAACTTGAGTGCATGGTTACGTACCTGGTTGTGTTGATTGAGTTCCAGTGGAATTACGTGTGTTGATTTATTTTTAGCTGCAATAATATTTTCTAGTTATTTTTTATTCAGCCGCGGGTTTGAGCACCTTCATGTAAAAGCGTTGCCCTCTTCCCACCTTCAATTTGCATGCTTTATCCACCCCTTCTTATCAAACCAGTTTGGTAGTCAAATTTAAGTCGTAGGGTGAATAAAGAATGTTCAATATATGTAAGAATGCTCTGGAATGGTGTTTATGTGATTGGAAAAGACTGAAATTCCAGACTAATCACATTCTTACATCAAAATTTTAATGTTTGGTTAAACTTAGATAAAATATCTTTAATCGGGAATTGAAAAGATTTAATTTTATATATTTTCTTTGTCAAATTTTGTATTATTAAGTAATGAGTTTCATTTTAAATTTCTGTATTTTTATTCAACACAATTATAAAATGTGGTTTTGATCGTGGGTATGTAGCAAATGTCAAGTTGAGAACAAAGAGCCTCCTTAACCCAGTTTTTGACACCTCCATGTAATGAGACAAGGTCACTGTCATCTTTTAAAGTATGGATTTAGTCCCCAAAGAACTCGAGACTGACACCTTTGCTTCAAAGATGTAAGGACCTTATAGAAAATACTTCTTGAATAATCGTGCATTGTAGATTAGAATGTTCTATATTAGTTATAAAAATCCCTTCACTTTTTTTAAACTAAAAATTAGTGCATTAAAAACTTGTAGCATAGAAACCTAAATCTTTAAATTTCGCAAATATTGGCAAAATACCTTTCTCTGTGGTGTTTCATTCATATTGATATTTAAAAAAACCCGTTATTTAAACTTTGACATATTTAAAACCTCATTTCAAAATCAATTTAATGTAGCAAAGCCGATTTGTTATTATTGATCTTAATTGATTTTAGAGTGACAAATTACAAAAGAAAAGATTAGTTAAAGTTTATTATACACAAAAATAAAAACTGACGATCTTTGGAACTGGGATTGTTGGCTAGCTTAGAAGCACCATTGTTTACAGAATTAGCTACGTTTACAGTTCCGTTAGTGGGTTTTATACACAACACTAACTCAAATAATTTTTTATCTTTGACATTTTTATCCTTCTTATGCATCGAAGAAACGATATAAACCTCCCAAATGCAGTGCCCTAGAAATTTCAACGATTTTACTGAAATAAAAATAGTCCATTTATAGTGAAACTTTATATAATCATAAAGTGTAATTTTAGAAGTTCATATTTTTTGAAGACTTTTTTAAATTTAAATTTTAAATATTTCTCGAAAAAAATTTTTACATTTCGAAAAATAAGAATGAAATCACAATATTTTATTTTATATATTAATAAAATACCCTTTTATATTGTTTTGAAATCTTAAAGAACCTTCAGAAACTATCTGCTATTCGCTATTCGTGTTCTTTTCAGGCTAACGTGTTTTATCGAATATTTTTTAATAAATGATCTTAAAAACATATAGTGAAAAAAGTAAACCTTAAATAATATGAGGTTCATACAGCAGTTAGACTGCAGTATAATTCTAAAAACTTATGTCAATAATAAACTTAAAAATATTATATATATGCACGTTTATTTATACTAGAACAAACTACGTTACTACGTCACTACGTTTATTTATACTAGAACAAACTACGTTACTACGTCACTACGTTTATTTATACTAGAACAAACTACGTTACTACGTCACTACGTTTATTTATACTAGAACAAACTACGTTACTACGTCACTACGTTTATTTATACTAGAACAAACTACGTTACTACGTCACTACGTTTATTTATACTAGAACAAACTACGTTACTACGTCACTACGTTTATTTATACAGTTTATTTATATTAGAACATCGTTACCTGCACTTTTGTCATGTTGATTGTGCGGAAAACTGTACCTGAAAAAAATATTGTAATTAGAATTAAGTAGACTTTTAGCATTGTTAAAACTACATAGGCGTACTTTTATAAAATACTTTTATAAAATACGGGTTTAAGAATGGACGAAACCAGTGTTTAGTTTTATAAGTTTTCTATGGTTTTTATTTTTTAAACTTACACGGGTTGCACTAAAATGAAAAGTCAGTGACCTTGCCTCATTACCATGAGGGTCCTCCAAAACTGGGTCAAGAATTTCCTTTGTTGCTAACGTGTCGTCGGCGAATTTCCACGACAAAAATCACACTCGCGTTCACGAAAAGCTTTGCTTGAGAAAGGTTTTATATGTTGTAATGATTTATTTTATAACATATATTTGTAGATAACCATTAAAAAAAACAATATAGGTAATATAGGCATCTGGCATTTATACCAGACAAAGGTGATGATTTGTGTACATTAATTATTTTACTAAATGTAGCATTATAATATAAAATGATAAGAAATTTTAGGAATGCCTTATGGTCATGATAAAATTTAAATTACAAGTAACATATTTTTTACTTGGTTTATTTGCTTAATTCAATAACATGAATATTCATAATTTAAAAACATCTTCAAAATTAAGTGGAACAATTGAACAAACTGAATAGTTGAATATGGACGAACTTGATCCGGTTTTATACAAATCACAGATTTACATCTGTATTAAGATGTAAAATGCGAAATTCTCGTTTTGCTGACTCATGAATCTATGTTCCACTTGCAGTACAACTCATATTGGGAATTAGTTTGTGTAAAGAGAACTAGAGTACTTGAATTTCGAAGATTCTTTTCTTTTTCAAATAATAGAAATGATGAAAACAAACATAGTTAAGAGGTTTACATTTGAAAAATACTGTGCGATTCTACTGTACAGTATTGTAACGTATACTAACATATAAAAATAATAATATGATTAAAAGTTTATATAATAATTCAATATAATTCTTAAAGCTGTTTTTTGTAAAAACAACTGCTCATTTTTTGAACATTCTTAAAGGGTCTTTTTTAGCAGATTGCATCCATTATTAAGATCACCTGAAACCAAAAAGATTATTGTAAAATATATTTTGTTGGATTATGGAGGCTAGGAATAGACGGAAAACATGTTACATTTTGCGCACAGAATGTTGGATTCAACGTTATAAAAACCGTTATATTAACCATTTCCTTATCGCACTTTCACGTTACCAAATGTCGTTGACCACTAAACTGGTATAGTTAGTTTAGGTTGGGTTATATCTTAGAGTTGTAATAAAATAGTACAAATCATAATGTTAACGTAAACCGAAATGGCCAGTGTCTCAGGAGTCTGAGAATAAAGAAAAAACAATACCGTGCAGGTTCGACCAAAACTGGTAACGTGTAGACGTGAGATAATATTACGACTGAAAAGATTAGCTCGACCACTAAATCTGATATCCCGTATTTGCAAAGTTTTCCATTCTATATGACTCCCTTTTTACTATGAACAAATTTTTGTGAACAATTAATTTTATTAAGACATATTTAAGAGGCCCCCTTCTAAAAATACCATTTTTAAAGATAGAGGTGTCAAATTACGTATAAGTTTACAGATTTGCAGTACAGTTTTTTTATGTCTCCATTGTAAAGGGTATTAGGCCAGTCAAATAAGAATTTTTTGAGGAATTAATTCCCAGCAAGCTGGAAATGGTTTTAATACCTTAATTTGGTCCCAAATAATTGTAATCCGAGTTTGCACCGTTCCATGAGGTGAGCTAACATCATGGCAGCCTGAAATAAATGAAATTTTAGGAATTTTTCCAGTTTCTTGCACTTAGCTGAAAAATAGTGCGTCTGACGCAAACAAAGTCCTCTTAATATCAAAGAAGATTACATTCTGAATAAAATGAGTATATAAATATCCAAATTTGGTTAAGTAGTATAGCTGAAATCTTAAGTTATAAATAGATAATTATTTTCGTCTCATTGCATTTTACATTTTGCGACTTTCCAGAAAAACATACTATCTTTGAAAGCGACAAACCTGTGACTATTTCCAAATTCCGTGACGCATAACACTTCTCAATAAATCAGAGAAATAGTTTAAGAATTTATTCAAGTTTGAGTTGGGTACCTTATCCCGTTTTCATCTTTGATAAAACAGGAATACGAAAAACAAAGAAATCTGTTTTCTACTGTATGTTTTCACCAGTCCCTGATCCACCACACCTTACATATAGTGCCATTGTAATTGATGGTGGGTTTCTTCTACATCGAGTGGTTTGGCAGTTGAGGAAACATTTTCAACCATTCTCTCAAAATACGTCAAATAAATTAAGCAATACTCCAACCCTGCCAGTACAACTACCAATTTTGATGGTTCTCCTGATGATGCATCAGCAAAGAGTAGGCCTACCAAATCAGCTGAGCGACTTCACCATAAAAGAAATCAATGTTTGGCAAACGTAATTTTAATGAAACGATGACTGCAACTATGCCGAAAGAACAATTTTCTCTCTAACGATGATAACAAAGGATGGCTTACCTCCATGCTGAGTGACAAATTAGCGCAGGAGGGGTTTGAAGTCAGACAAGCTCATGAGGTTGCTGATACCCTCATTGTCAACACTGCTATTCAAATGGGAAAGAACTTTGCAAGCCTTCTGTTCCGACATGCAATCAGTGGGTGCGATACAACTTCTGCATTCTAATTTATATTTATATTTGAATGCCAAGGGAAGTCAGATATAACCGGGTATAATTGTGGAAGTTGAAGTTTGTTAAACTCCTTGAGAAGAACACAACTTTACGGGTGGATGTCAAGGTTTACCACCATGCCGATGCTGATCCCAAGGGCATAATTTTAGCAGGTCAACTTTTCTGGCAGCCCTATATTCACCTTAAGCCAAAGATACATCACCAGACAAAATCCTTTATGACATGTTCTCAAAATTCCTTGCAAAGGTAACTTTCAATCTAGCTTCTCTACCACCACCGAATGCAGCCGCCGCCTAACACATTCTAGAAGTCTACCACCAAATCCAGAGCTGGTGTGATAGACCAATGGATCCTCTCAACTGTGGTTGGAGAACAGAACATGGCTTACTCCCAACCATAAACACAAAGGAACTAGCTCCAACTGAACTCCTCAACATAGTGTCATGCAGATGTTCAAAGGGGTGTGCAGGAAAGTGCAGGTGCCGTTAAGTAGACATGAAATGCTCAACAATTTACATTAACTGTAATGGTCAGTCATGCTCAAATTCAACGCCGTTTGAAGATGAGGGTGTGTCCCACATACCGAATATTGAAACACAAACAGGTGAGAACAGTCTCTTTGAAGATGATCCCAATAAAGAGGGAATCGACAATCTACCGCAACTTGAGAGCTTTGTAGACGAAGGGCCGTCAACATCTAAGAAAATGTGAATGTGAAGGCTGCGTCATTTATTGCCGTGTACCATTGATTTATGTAACTGGGTTTTAATGTTTTTTCTTATAACTAAAATGATTACTTTAAATTTGGAAATTTGTATATATTTTTCCTTATTTTACCTTAAATCCCTACTTGGCTTGTATATACTTATTTAAGTTTATTTATTTATTCATTTTCTATTGTGCATATCTCAGATATTTTTCATGAAATGTACTTTCCACTTACAATGCACTTAAACTTAACACCTCACATTTACGGAGGACGGTGCTTGGAACCCGATTTTGAGTTTATTCAAAATGGAGTCATTCAAAATGAGTGAAACTTTCAATTGAGATACTTATATAACGTGTTATGTTATACATACAACTTTCTTTTTATAGGTTTTTTCTTATGGGAGTCAGTGGTCTGATGGGGTGTCGACTTTCCAGCACTAAATTTGGTTCTGGAAAGTCGCAAAATGTAAGTTTGCAATAAGATGGAAAAAATATCTATTTATAAATAAAGATATCGGCTATACTACTGCAACGAATTAGAATATTTACATACTCATTCCATGCAAAATTTGATCCTCTTTGATATTAAAAAGAGCTGGTTTTCGTCCGGTGCATTGTTTTTTAGCAACAAGCAAAAAATTGAAAGAAGTGCTAAAATTTCATTATTTTAGGCTGCCATAGTGTAAGCTCACCTCCTGGGATGGTGCAAACTCAGATTACAATTATTTGGGACCTAGTGAAGGTATTAAAACGATTTCCAGGTTGCTGGGAATTAATTCTTCAAAATGCGTTTTTTAAATCTAATTTTACTGGCCTATATAGAATTATATTAAAGTTAGTTTTTATCAATAAGATTAACATGGGGATTAATTTTTTAATAAATATTTTTAGAACTCATAAACATGTTTAATACCGTGAAATTCAAGAAATGTACATATACAAAGTATTAAATAAATTATTTTTGTTCTTTTATAGGAGTCAAGAAGAATAATATTAGCATAAAAAGTACTCACTTAGTTATAAAATGAAGAAAAATCGTCATATTTTGTGCTGTATTTATATGATGTAAGAAAACGGAGTCCCTTACAGGAACTAAGTCTCTATTCCGCTCATCACGCTAAACCATTTCCTTGATTAAAGAGATCTCAGAAACAGAATATCCGTCATGTATTTATAATTAATTTTTAACTCACACCTCACGTTAGTTTTTACTTTTGAATTTAATTTCGTTTATGATAAAGACTTTATCTACCTTATCTTAGTAATAAACCATTAAGTGAAAGTATGGCAAAGTGTGTTATTTGGGATTTTATAATTCGGCTATATTATTTCAAAAAGGTATTTATGGAAACAATTTAATAACCACTACCAGTTTACCAATTTAATTTTTCTTTTTGGACCACAAAATTAATAAACACATAATTGTCCCTAATTGATTGAGTTAACACGGACAAACGTTTGTCTAATAAATGCAATTTTCACAGCTATTGAAAAATATTCTTTAAATTGTGATATTTAGGAACACCTTTAAATGCGTAACTAATCGTTACACGTATAACATAAGCAGACTAATATAAATTGAAAACCGTCTTCAAGCCAGAGTTGACACCTGTGAGCCTGAGCTAGTAAAAGTTAGCCCCGCAAACACGCAGGTATGCAAATTTATCACTTCAGGGCCGCTTTGTGCCGCTATACGACTACGCCCAGTCGCCGTTCGCGGCAACTCTACTCGTAAATCTGCATCTAACGTTGTTGGCTCTTTATTGAAAATGGAGCTTATGGAGTCGGTCTAGAGCGAATAAATACAAAAATGCCATGTTATAGTTATAGTACCATGTTATAGTTATTAATACGTATAATAAATACGAATACTATTCAATCTTCAATGTCTCAACTCCCTTTCCCTTATTTGGTCAATAAAAATGTGGTTTGTTGAGTAATAAAATAAAGATTAGGTAATGGAAATAGTTTTGTTGACAATTTATGGATAAGGTTATTGCAAAAATTTAGACCCCACTATTTCGTATAAGATAATAGAGAAAAAGACTCAGAAATTAGATGGAACGACAAAGATATTTAGTATAAATGTGGTTTGGTATTTTACCTCATATTTCCATTTTACATATACCACTTATAAATGAGGGAATAAATTGCGAGATGAATGGGTTATGAGGAAGTGGATGGATTAATGTAATACAAAGAGAAGATGGCGATCAAATTCAATTTGCATTTAAATATGACATCCCCAAAGCTACAGAGACTCACGTATTAGAGAAATTGAATGCAACACAAAAATGTGCATCTAATGAATTTGAAATTCAATTATGAGATGGTCAAATTTTTAAAGAAAAGGGTTTTTAAATGTTTGTTTTAAAGCAATGATATTTAAACCACAATGATAACCTGTCATAAAATTATATTGTTATAGTATTAATTTTGTTTTCATAATACGTCATTACTGCATCAAGTTTGAATTCACAAGTTTTAGCAAACACAGATTCACAAGTTTTAATCGTGGATTAATTTTTCGCAAAACAAATATTTACTTAATCCACTTAGACAACTGATAGTATATTTTTTCTATTTTTGGCGTAGAGGCGAATGAGCGTAGCGAACAAGCCTTCTCATTGACAGATAATTAAAGTCATAATTGAGCAAGAAATCGTGAGTATAGACAAGTAAATAATAAATATTCAGCAACAGTTAAATGGTACATACTAGCTACATTGAAATTAAAATGAACAAAACGTGAAAATCGTCGACGCGTGAAATCAAGCGCCAGCCGTCCCCGCACAGACCACTTGCTGTTGTATTATTGTTGTATTATGCGAAAAGCGACATAAGCGGGAAAGTGACTACGGTAGCGTTATATTACATTTTAAGTTTGCATAATTAAATCTGTGAATAAATTTTATTTTATAATGTTATTTTTATTTTCTATATTTCTGAACATATTTATTTTGTGTTTTTGTGTTTGTCTATGCCAGTGGCATTTTTTAACGTTTTGATGGGGAACGGTCCAAATCCCAGTCTTGTTACTATCTAACATCGACCAGTTGTTAGAAAGCATCATTAATTAATAGCCCAATGACAAATAGCAAATGGGTCCGGAATCGAACCTTTAAAAAAGTACTGACTTTTCTCATGATCGAACCGGCAACCTTTGGATTCAAAGGCGAGCACTATAACCACTCAGCTACCCAGCCAGTTATAGTATGGCGCATATTCGTGAGTTATGGTATGACAGATATATTTTATTCATGTTGTAAGCCTCCAAAGATGATAAAGACAATTATAAATAAGTGACGTACTTCCGTCTTAAGCTTTAATAAATCCTAACTTAGTCTGGACTATCATGGTTTCTACAAATAAATTGTCATCAGGTCTGATTTCACAAATACAAACATCAATTCGTTGTCAAAAATTAAAATTCACACAACACATAACAGGTTAACACTTCATACAGATTACAGCACTATGCAACTCGTACCGGCCAGTAGGTGAATGCCTATCTAATTCCTAAAAATGTAAAAATTCCTAACCTAACTCTTGAAATGTAGTATACAGTATGTTTGATATAAACATTACAAAAAAAAAAAAAAAAAAAAAAAAACAAATTAACATTATGGGATGTACATCTTAAAGTATTTTAAAGAAGAATATAATTCACAATTACAACTTTTTGAGTAGATTTAACAAACTTTTCGTTAAAATATATCAATTTGTTTAAAATAATTGCTTTGATTTGTTCATGTGATTTATAAATAGGAAGAAGTATTAACTTTAAGAAGAAGTAGACATGTCTGTTCTATTTGGGAATGTCAAGGGACTGTTTCACACCTCTTCGTCTAATGACAACTTTTCATCTTCACGTGTTGCAACAAACCACTCTCGTGATTAAAATCTCTCCACAATGAGTTTTTGAGACAGACCGTCCTTATATAGCCTAACACGTTATTTTATCTAATGTTCTACGTTATATCTTCTGTTATCTTGGTGCTCAACTTTATATTTAATGACTACCAAAGTAGTCATTGAAAATGTTCAATCAAAACTTAATTGAGTTAGCTTAAACAAGACAGTTAATTCTAAGATGTATTTTGTAAAATATTCTCTATTTAAGAGTTTTCTTCCCAGAATATTGAAGACATAGTGGTGAGTGGATACCCCATATACCATCAATAGGACCAATCAAGCCACAAACTTCTCAATTACTACTTAATAATCAATTAATTATATTTAAATAAGTTAATGTTTTACCGTAATGTGGCCTTGTTGTTTTTTACATGGGCATCATAAAAAAGACTTAAAAATCGTAAGATTATGAATATAATTTTTAAATACATAGTAAAAGTAGTGGTTACCATTATTATTTTAGCAATAATATACATCACCTAACACGAATAACTTACAATAATTAATATGAACTAGTGCACATGTTGCTCGAAATCGAGCAATTTATTTTAATATAATACAAATGTTACTTTTAGCTCTAAATCAATGACATCCAACCCATGCAATATTGTGAATATATTTAATCAATAAAGCTACACGTATTTACAGCTGATTATTAACAGATGTTTAAAATGCTTTATTCAATCCCAATATTTAAATGGGAAATTTTGAGATTTCAATGGTGTGTAGCGCATTTATTTTAAATCCGATTCTAATCAGTTTTTGGCGGAAACAACTACAGACCAAACCCTATCCAACGACACAAAAAACTTGAAAATCGGTTGAAAATTGTAGGAGGAGTTCTCAAGACAAAAAAACCCTTAGCGTATTAAATAAGAATAGATTATTATTTTATAAATGAGTAGTATGATTATAGCAAAATCTTTTATTCCAAGCAAAAGAAATCCATTGAGAAAACACGATTTCAAGAAAACTTTGCCGTAGAAACGCAGTATTAAAATGAGATCCTTTGCTGCATCATATGCTTTCCAATCTATCTTACTTTGATGTCGGCAACCTCTGCAACATATTTGAATATGTAGGCTCTGTGATTCTCAATAAATCAGACAGCTTTGATCTAGCAAAAATTTGATTAGCACGTTCTCTACACTTAAAATAAAAGTTGTTTTTATATATTTAATTTTATTTAACACGGTATACGCTTTTTAAATATTTTCAAATGATGAATTATAGTAAAACAATTATGTGTTAAACAGTTAAATGTTAGCGGCTTTTAATGGAAATATAGAATTTCCTATTTTATTACTTGTTTTACCGTGTAACAGTATCTGTATTAATGTTTGATTTACATGACATATTAAGTGAATATTATAATTTAAATATAGTTGATAAAGCTTTGAAATAATCGTACTATAAATTGTAAGCAAATTAACTACACAACATAAAAAAACTATTGTGAAAACTATTATTTCCTCAAGCAATAAGTCTCCATAATCTAATAACAAAATAATAACTAAGGAAACAGAATTTGAAGGAAGGAAGGAATTTGAAGGGTTTGAAAGATTTATATTTAACA
The DNA here is from genome assembly GCA_030545055.2 of Neoaliturus tenellus. Classification (NCBI taxonomy): domain Eukaryota; kingdom Metazoa; phylum Arthropoda; class Insecta; order Hemiptera; family Cicadellidae; genus Neoaliturus; species Neoaliturus tenellus. Next base: position 24,128,555 of record CM061532.1, on the reverse strand, counting down.
TATATATTCAGAATAATTTAAGTGTGAAGAACAAGAACAGAAAAAATAACAAACAAGTATTTGTATCTTTTTTCATATACAAAATTGAATAAAAACGTTAACGATTATAAAAAATGACATGTTATTGTAATTCACAAAAACTTATTAAAAAATATTTTATTACTTTTAAGCATACAATAATTGATGAGGGTACCAGTGTTAAGATATGTCTATAAATATAAAAAGGTTGTCTTAGTATTCAAGAACAGTTTTTCCCAAAATTTAATGCGGACTCTAAATTGGACCAACAATGAACTGAACATGCTGACCCCACCCATGGACCACTAACAGCTCAGTGGTTAGCATAATGTTACATGTTTCACAGTGTTGAATCCATAAAAACCTCCAACTGCTGGCAGTCAAGCCTAAAATGTATGCCTTTTTGTCACTTCTTTAAATTTATGAGTTCTTACATTTACAGTTTATTTTAAACGAATTTATGGTACTGTAAATTGTATACTCAATATTCCACATTGGAAGAAAACATTCTCTTTCTCTATGGTTTAGTTAGGTTAAAAATATTATTCACCTTAAAATTATCTAATATAATTTTCAATACAATTAATAACATTGTATTTTATATTTCATACAGAAAATGATAAAATTTTACAATGTAGTCTTTTACTCAAAATATAAGCTTGAACCTCATCCATAAATCTAAATTGATCATGTTTAAAACTCTACGTTTATCATTCATACTGTCCCTTTACGTCTATGGCCAAGAAGCTTAGAGGGCTGTCATTAAAGTTAATACATTCTGTTAAAGCGCAATGCAATGTATATTAACTTACTAGCGCAAGCAATGTAAAAATTACCACTGCTGAAAATAAAATCCTAAATAGTTTCTCATTTTTGTTAATTAAAAGAATGATCATTGAGACTCTTCTTGCTTTATTAAATTTATTTAAGGTGAAATCGGTTAATTTTGAATTAAAGCACATTCAGTGACCGTAAAACTATCTTTTTTAACTATCTTTACATAGTTAAGAATGTTATTGATTATTTAATAAATTTAATTATTCAAAATATATGTAATCTAAAAAACCGCTACTCCTATATGGTACTAGATATCTTTCAATAAATGTGTAATTTCTGTGCAATGTATTTTAACAATAGGTAAGTTTAATCCTCAACCAATGGCATAATCGTAAAAATGAATTAATTGCAGGTAAATCAAACTGTTTTTGAAGGGTATAATATTGGAATTTACATCAAGAAATAGGTGGAATGCATTTTATTTAGTAAAAGCCAATATTACGGTTGAGGAATTCCTCACTCGATTCAAACTGTTGGATTTATTGAAGATCACACGTTCAACCTGTCTTTCAAATACGTAGAGTAAGATTTCGGTGTCAAAGTAAGATAAATTGGAGAGCGCACGTTTCAGCAAAGAATCTCATTTTAATGTTACTTTGAATGTAGTTTCACACTTTACAAAGTCAGTTCCCCCCCGGGATTTATCTTATAATATGAATATCCATCGTGATATTAGCTTTCATGTAAACTACTCCAAAACTATTTTGCACTAGTTATGAATCGTGTGCATGTCCGTTTAATTAGTATTATTGCAGTACAATTACAACTGTGAGAGTTACTTTTATGCTTTATATTTAGTAGTAATCTAATCCAAGTTCAGATTTCTGTTGTGTAAAGTGTGTGAACCCTTGTAAGTTTTCATTACACACCATTAAACAAAATGCCCCTACCCCGGTGATAAATTGTGGGTACTAACTTTTCCCAACTTCCCACACGTAATTCACCTCATTCCAAGCATGAATAGCATTGATTTATAATTACTATAAGAATTATAATTTCAATCATGGTTATTTCCAAAAGAACTAATACATAAAACACAAATACAGAATACTTCAAAGACAATTCTTATACAAAAGTATATAAGCAACCTAACTAAATCAACGAGAAAATATGTTAATGACTTGGTCATAATAATACTTGGTCATAATAATACCTGAAAATACTTACATTTTCATATTGGAAACATAATAGAATATTATTTAACACAGAATAAACCACACCAATCACGATTATAAAATATCTTATTATAAAATATCTTTTAAAAATCATTAAAATTATAAGATGGTAATATATGATTGTAACCAATATCAAACTGTAAGTTTTAACAGTGACAAACAAATTCTGTGGCAACTTTTTTTAAAGGCTTAAAAATTAACAAATGCCTCACTTAAGTCTATAGCTACCACTATTAACATAGCGATAAGTAAATATAATTTTTAAATAAAGAATTTTCACAGATCAATGTTGTATTTGTGATAAAAAAATATGTGAACTTTTCAAACCATTAGTGTTTTAGTATCTGTAGTATGATGTTATACATTAAATAAACCACACTGAAGGGACAGCACAACAAAACCATTTAGACCACTCTGACATAGGATGTCACCATAAGCAGTTATGGGACTCTGGACATCTCCCAGGGCGACCGACCCAGCGTTGTACGGTCCTGTCACGGCCGGTCGTGGCTGGACTGCAGATGAAGGAGTCGTCTACACCAAGGATCAGGCCAAGGTTGGATCCAAGAAGAAAATGTAGGAAATGTTAGCTTTAAACTCATGGTTTAAATGGATTTCGAAAAAGTATTTCTTTTTGTAGTTCATTGTTCTTCAAGTGTTTTCATATATAATTACTTGAAACAATATAATTGTTACATAATAAAATGTATGTAGGCCTAACAAATAATTATTCCTTATGATTTTCTGTCATGTTAAATAACCAACCTTCACAAAAATATTTGATTTTTATATGTCAACCGTTATGACATGAATACGATGTTAACGCGTTTTGAAAAGTAATAACGGGTGACCCAAACATGTCTTATTATTTAAATAATTTTTTTTTCTGTTGGTAGCCATCTCCCCCTTAAATTTATAGTTATTTGCAGCTGTAAGTATATCAAGGGGAAATACTTTTGTGATGTACGGTGTTTAAGAAGAGGCATCTCGGAACGATTAGTAATTTAAAAGTATTTAAACTACAAAGTTGGTTCAATAGAACGTCACATTGACTTATTGAAGGAATGGCAGATTACTCTTTACATGATGAACTCGAAGCTTAAAAATCTGGATTACAAACCATTAAACAAAGTAAGGATTGAGTTATAAATCCTTCCAGCACGACTTTTCCCATCTTCTTCGCTCAAGTTGATATCTTAAAAAACCATCCAAAGATTATTAAGGCTGATGTGATAGATTTTATTTAGTTTTCAATAAACTGAGGAAACAAACATATAATGTTTTTGGTGGTCCAAATGAATAAAAAAATCTATGATTTTAGATATGATAAGAGTGAATGTAATAATACAGCGTTTAATGGTATTTTTTACTTCGAGAGTCTTATAACACGTTATAACCAAAATATTTATCCCTTTGCTACATTTGACACACTCCACTTATGTAGTTTGTGAATGACGAACCCGCCTAAATGGTGTAACATTATGCAGTCTCGCTGTTTTGCATGTCAGGGCGGGGAGCGTTTTGTAACGTGATTGTCTAATCTTCTAAAACACTAAAATAGAATGACATAAAGTAAAATAAACGGTATCAGTTAACTGACACATACTTTCTCCCAACAATATAAAAAAGGTGTTAAAAGCCTCAAAACATTAATGTCTTGATGGCTCAATCAGATAGCTAACAGCTGAGCAGCACGAGATTGACCCTACGCGCGTCTGACTTTTAACAACGTACTGCGTTTACCGCTAAACGAAAAATTGAATTTTCTCCGCAACCACTTGACATAGAGCAATAATTTAAAGTACTGGATTATTTAGTTTTTTGAGCTTGATTTAATGGTCATAAGTAAAATTTATTTCAAAATAACAGCTTTTTTGAAAATCCAAAAAATTGATTTTTGAAACACTTTTTACTCTATAACTTTTGAACGCGCATTTTCTCGGAAATGCGGGTGGTGTCATTTTATTCAGCATTTTAATCTTAATAAACCACAAAAGTTTAATCAAAATCGTTAGAGCCGTTTTTGAAAAATTTGGATTTTTCACGTTTTTTGAGGGTTTTTTGGGGTAAACTACCCTTAAAAATCAAAAATTCAAAAAAAATGAAAAAAACGCCTGGAATTATTGTGGTTTTGGACCTACGTACCAAATTTCACCAAAATCGGACCATTGGGGCATTCTCTAGCTCTGTATACATCCAGACACACACACACACACACACACACACACACACACACACAGACATCACTCCGAAAACCACTTTTTTGGACTCAGGGGGAACCAAAATGGATAAATCCACCAACAACTCAAATTCGAAAATTTTGACGAAAACAATACTTTCTCCATATACTATGGTATAGGGGGAGAAAGTAAAAGTATTCAAGTCAACGAATATGATTAGGAAATATTCTAAAAAAGGAAGATATTAAAATTAACGAGAAATATCGTTGATTTTAAGATTTTCCTTTCATTTAAGATTTTCATTTGATCTGAAATAAGATCAAATGTCATAAGTGTGATTCAAACATTTCAGGTGAATAAATAATGATTCAATGTGTAAAACTTAGTAAAAAACAGTTAACGCATTTATCTTTTACTTAATTTACTTGATCAACAGTCGTTCCAAAATACGTAGAATCAGAATGAAAGTTTTAAACAATCAACAAATTAATTAAGTGACTAATATTATCAATCATGGAGAGAAAATATGGACACAGTTTTAAGTATTAAAATGTGTTTGAAAACACTTACAGAGTATTTTAAAATACTTTTAATTAAACTGCTTAACTTTTATGCACCATTGGACTTAACTTACGAATTAATCATGTGAAATTGAATCATAAATAGTATTTTAATAATTTACTTTAAAACAAAAAAAATTTATAAGATAATAACTAAATCATTCGTTTACATATTAAAAACAAATTATTTGTTATAATTGTTTCTCATATTAATATAAAAACGTTTTGTCAGATTTTAAGTTGTAAAATACATCAATCAGAATTTGAAAAACATTTACAATTAAATATAACAAAGAGATGATGGCAAGTCATTTGAAAAATATTTGTTTACCTAATACATTTAATTAACTGTTACAAGATTTAGTTTGAATTCTCCAATTATAATCGTCATGCTATTTAATATGTTACAAGTATAAGACTCAACAAACAGAATTTAATAAAACCCACTGAGAAACCTAAGATCTAGAGATATTGGTGCGCTGCTTGGGCAAGCGTTAACACAAACACTATATCCGTCTTTATTACACTTGCTTAGTTTAGCTTTCTCTGGTTGTGTGTGATCTAGATGGAATAACCCACCAAGACTAACACAAACGCTGTGTATGTTTAAGGTGGGAACAGTGAAACATGATTATACTTGTACTAAATTGTGTGTCCCTAAAGTTTAAAACTTGAAACTTTTTACAAAAAAATGTGCCGTTGCATGTAAATTAATCACTCTCTACCGATTCACACTAATTTCAATGTTTGGGGTGTATCAAAAGTAACTTAACTACACTAGAAGTCTATAAATTTAAATGCACGCCCTCAATTTTCATAAAATTTGTATTCTAAACGTAGTTTTGAGACAACTTTACCATTAAATTTGTACCTCCAATCCCAACTGCTTAGGAGGTAATTCCCGATGAAATTTAGTTTTTTCATAAGAACAGTATGGGAAAAATTTCTCATACATTTTTGCAACATTTTACGCTAAACAGAACTATTCAATTATGACACTGTCTTTAGTACCTAATTTCACTTAATCTTCCATCATAAAATATGGTTTATCACGTAATTAGTTTTGCTTTTCCATACAATTTCAATAATTCTGCCAAATTGTAAATTTTATGGAAAAATTAAATAATTTAGGAAAAACTAGTAAATTATGATAGGGAAAATATTTAAAAGGAGAGTCCAAGACATTCCTGTGAAGGAAGATCTTTCTTTGTCCAATGATCAGAGATAATGAATTTGAAGAGTTGTTCCATGTTATTCCTATGGGAATAATCAAAATTTTAAACCGCTAATATCCCCCAAACTTTTAGGATTATGGTTGAAAATTAAATTGTAAACTACAATTTGTAAACTATTTTGAAATTACGCGTAGAATCCAAAAATATCATAAAAAGAGGGTGTTTGTATTTAAAAATAGTGACTTAAAAATACATCTTGAACATTGAAACTACTGTCAGTAAACATAAATTGACTGTCTTAAATATATTGGCAAAAGTGGTTTTTATAAAACAAAATAATTCTTTGAATTCTAATATGGGTGTACGGGTGGTCTGGAATAACCCGTATTTTACGTAATCTATTGAAATAAGGTGAAAGTTAGTATCAAAGTTTCTATTTTATGTATAAACATGTTTTAAAATTTTTTTAATAAAATGATTACGTTATAATAATAAATGGGTAATGTTGCAACATATTTAATTTAAATTTTTATCTTTATTTTAATGTAAAATAATTTTGTTGTAAAACTAACTGTAATGCTGAATAAAATGAGGATTTATTTGATTTCTTCATACAATTTAAAATTGAATAGGAAATACCAAGCATCTACAGAAAGAATTAACTAATAAATAATAAGTATATCACGTAAATTTAAGTATGTTGTAATTTACAGAGTAATGTAAGGAAAATATGTTAAGTACATGTTTACAACTGATAACTACAGTAATGGGATTGTTGTTTTTTAATTTATACCCAAAAAATAAACTGTTATGAATTATAAATTTATCCACGCACCATTTTCAACCTTCCAGCTTTTTTGTATCCAAAACATAGTAGTTGACAATAAATGCTTTCGTATATGTCTGAACAGGATAATGTTAAATCAGGGAGACGTCCATTAGAAGAAGAGATAAAGAGTCGGTTTGGACAGACCTCCACAGGTGGGCTTTTATAATATTGGACATTTTCCCCACCTAAACATGTCCTCTTGGGTAAGACTTGCCTTTCATTTCGACCTTGCTTGTCTGTAAGAATACTTGTGTATTCGATAAATTATTTTTTAACTTATCTTTAAGATGCAAAAGAGGCTATGAAAAATATTTATTTAGGTAATACAATTATTAAAGGTCGGGAAGTTCATTATATAAAAATAAAATAATTTGGTTTTGTATTTTTTTCTTTATTGATATGAGTCAGTGATAAAATTCTTAATATAAAATATTTCGCCTTTTTAATGTTGCCATTATTTCAAATTTCAATCCAACTATTGAACTAAAATCCATATTGTTTAGCCCTTGAGCCGTAATTAAACTTCTAAAGGTCTTAAGGTTACTGTGAGAAACATTAAAATAGATTAAATGTAGCAAGTGAGATTATAACTAAAGTACACGGGCTATATCTTATGACCTATGGCCCATAGTCAATGTTATAAAATAGGCAATATTTAAACTTAGCCTCCTTGGAAATCAACGTAAAGATGAGATTTGTGTTTTACAATGTGCGTGTTGAATTATGATTTCAAGATAGTTCTAAAATAACAAAAAAAAGATTATGTACGTCGTTTATGGATTTAAAGCAAAATCTAAACCCATTTAGGATAAAAGGATTCAAAGAAGGTATTAAATTCAAATAAAATATCAAAAATAGTACCCAATATCACAACAAGATGAATTAAATAACTACAAATGTACACATTTCATGTTCAAAGTTATAGCTTTCAGCTTTCACAGTATTTGATAAGCCCCTTAAAAGATGCAAACATCAATATATTTTTCATTAAATAGTTATTTGTGTGTTTAAGAACGAAAAGTGTGTCATTGCCGCTCGAGAATTGTAGTCAAACTAAACATTTCGCGATCAGCAATGACTATTTGAGTTCGTAGTTCAAACAAGATTTTCCTTCCACCATAATTGAAAAGGGTTACATTTGTTATTGTATACAAAATGCCATTTACGTATTGTTTGACTTTTCTGTTGGAACAAACTAACAATTATCAAACATAACCTCAAACTAAAAATCAACAACAATTAATTAATTACTAGACAACAATGATCAAACGCTGTGGTATGTTTTGTAACAACAGCTAACATTCACTTTTTTATGATTTGCTACACAAAACCTATACAAAAACTCAGAAGAGGTGTACATTTATTTAATTGTACAGCCAACTTCCAAAAAATCATATAAATTTGAAAATAAGAAGCTTAAATAAAACAATGATGAAGCTTTTTATTATAAATAGTTTATATCATATTGAAGAATTCTATAGTATGAAATTTTAATAGTATAAAATTAATTTAACAACAAAACTTGGTATTACGGTCAACATTGTACTCAACTTACGGTCTCAACTTATGGCATCTCTACAATAAAGTTATTATTATTATATCGCTTATTTTATTTAGTGAGGGAGAGAAAGACCATTGCTTCTCGACAGCGGGAATGAAATGAAAGCAGAAATGAACTATTATTCGCACTGTTTACAGGTGTGGAAATGTGACAATTCAGCGCAATGGTATGAACGGATATTTACTGCGCTTTTCTGGAGTGGAAATGTAACTGGATACCGCATGATGGGCTTTTTAAAAGTTCCACCCCAAGTGTCACAAGATATGAGATATCTGTCACAACTTTTTTGGAAAGACACCAGACACTGGGGGAGTATCATTAGGAACTTTTAGTGTACGTTAGAGGAAAATATATATTGCGTTCATGTAACGTAGCTTCAAAGCCATTTTATATAAGGACATGTATGAAAAACTATGGTAATTTATATTGAAAATCACTTTTTCATCGGTTTTTCCAAGTTAAAGTTGTTGTATATTAACTTTTAAGCTTAAGCTCATAAAAATTGGGACTAGACGAAAAAAAACATTTATTCGGGGGGTGAAATTCATTTTGTAACTTCAAACATTAACAAGTAAACTAATACTCAAAACAATTTCTGTATTTATCTGCCTACTTGAGTACGTTGAAAACTTTTTATTTAATTTGGAAAGTCCTCAATTTATTATTTACGTTGAGTTAGTATATTTTAAGTATTTAGTTAAATATCTTGGCTCCCCACAAAAATAAAACCATAAATAATAATAATTTATTGATAACCTTATAAAACCAATGTTAAAAGGCACGTATGAAATACCAGGTAGCCGAGTCACGATAAACAAGAACCGAGCATTATATAAGAGCACTATATAAGGTCTGGCCACAAACTTTCCAAGCTTACTGTATACCGAAGTTGCATAGATATTAAAACTTCTCATGACCACATGCTACCTATGAATAACATATACGATAACATGCACATCGTGTAACTTGATTAGAATATATGAAGGCAGAGTTAAGTTGGCGTTTTATACATTGACTATAGTATACAACATGGCAAAAACACTTTATATACATAAGTTTATAAGTATAAAAGTGTTTTATAATTTGCAAACACCAAGTCGAGGTAAAAATTAGAGGACTTAAGTCATTGGTAACAACGGTGCCTATTACCAAATGTACAACACACGCGAAAACACGTATTTATTGTAAATAGTGCGTAAGATATGGTATATTAAAAACAAGGATGGAAATATCGTTTTCCTGGACGGTATTTAGATCAAGGCAGGGAATTACGGTTTCTATCCAAAGTTATGGACGATATTTTACACGTGCCATAATTAATAATAAATTAAATAATATGTTGCAATATTCAACCATCAATTGCACAGTTGATGTTTGCAGTACAATGACACCAAAATTATCTTAACTTGTGATTTATGATAAATACACTTACTTTTAGAGACACTACCGATAGGTTTGAGAGAATCGGCGCACGAGGGAAATAGAATCAACTAATATAATCAACATAATCAACACAATTAACCAATTTTCATCAGACAAATAGTTTTAAAATAACCAGCTGTATCTTTCCATTAGTAGGAAAACGTTTTGTAAACACTCGAAGTGTTGGAAATAACTATTTTCCATGCGTTTTAATGGAGAATAAATCTAATTTTCTTTAACTATCATATGGAAGTGTGGTCGATGTGTAGAATTTATTTATGAAATACAAAGAACAATAAAAATACTAAATTAAAAGTTAATTAAAATTTTAACTAAAGTAAACTAAAATTTTTTAATATACGAGGGGGCCCGTGCGCATTGTAATTTTGTAATATATTTCTCCCTGTTTGTGAGAAACTCACCTACATTACAATTCGACGGAATTATATATTTTTTCAAAACTCATATTGATTGAGTGAGAGACGATTTTTTTTACACTCTCATTTAAAATTCATCGAAACGTAATCAGCTGTTAAGTTACAACTATTCTCATCTAAAAATCTTATAATGATAGATGGTCAAAAATTTAAAGCGCCCTCTAGAAATAAATTATTGTGGCGAACGATGTTCGAATCGAAATGACCTTTCTAATCACCATTCACCCACGAGCTAGATCATGAGCTTTAAAATGACACCTTAGTCTTAAAAATCGGTGAAAGTAGTTGAAGAGAAAAAGGGATGTAAAATACGAAACCCTTACTGAATTAAGTATATACATTTTTTCAATAATGTGTTTTGAATTTTATGAATTTTCTCCAATAAATTCTTCATTAACTTCATATAGATTTGTTCCCTCAAAAAACATCAATTTCAAAGATATCGAGACTAAAAGTAACACAAGAACGTGTGTTGCCAGAGGTGACCAATTCAGGTATTGGATGGCCTTTTCTTCTAGTATCGGTCGCTGAATGCCTTTGAGGTTTTAACACTGTAAATTATTAATGAACATTGAATCATTAGGCCTATTGATTTGAATGTAAAATAGTTTTATCTTTTACAAAGTTAGTTTTTACTATTGTACAATTTTTTCCTATTTTACTAGATTTTTTTTTTAATCAAAAAATGTATTAGCTATTTGTTTTACTCACCTATAAGTACTTAGATATACGTATTTTAAAAATACTTGAGTAACGGATTTGAACGGTAAGTAACATTTAAAATTTAGGAAATATTATATTTAATAATATTTTACGTATTAAATAACTTTATTATGCAGATATTATTTAAGATAGTATGTGTTGGAAATATATAAGTCATGACGGGTCAATGAAAAGTATTAAAACTAAATAATGAGTTTAATAGTAAATTGGGCTTTAATTGTATGAAATTTAATATTAATTACTAATATTATCGTGGTGAGTAATTAAAACGAAATAGCCATTTTTCTAACTTATTCGAAAGTTTTTTATTCTTTAGGTCTTTTGGAGGGTAACTTTCTGGAGGGTCGCCTGTCTCAACGGTAAAATAAAAAATTATGTTCAGGTTGGTTTAGGATAGTTTAGATTATCAGTTACCCCAAAGAAGATTTACCTGCAATACAAATGGCAGGTATAAAAATAAAATAAATAAATAAAATAATAAAATAAAATAAAATAAATAAAAGATATTTGTATTCAAATTGAAAATATTTTACTAAATAATTGTCAGAAATTAAAAAAAATATGTACCCCCAGATTGCGTTAAAACATTTGATGCGAAGAATTGGAGATGACAAATATTTAATCCCATGTTCACCGAGAGCCTTTTACAAATGTCAAACTATTACTCAGTAAAATAATTTAAATTTGAATTGAAAAATAGACTTTTTATCAATCAGGTATTAGATGGAAGACAAGGCAAATAAACTTGAAACTATGTTGAATGTAGAAGGTAACTTGTAAAAGTTTGAAAGAAACTTGTACCGGAAAGATAGATGACTGTTACATAAAGAGTGTGAACCCTTCCAAGTTTGCATTACACGCCATTAAACAAAATGTCCCTACTGAGAGATAAATCCTCCCCAAACTTTTCCCATCTCCCCACACGTTGCTGTTTTTATTCAATGTTTAAATATGCAGATATCTATGCCAATTGAATTGATACATTAAAGTTATTCATGTTTATAGCCCCGGAACTGCTGTTAGACATATTAGGTTAAAATATAAATACATTTCCGTCTGCAGTTTGGATTAATTTGGATTATCAACATGGATTAATTTGGAACTTCTGACGGAAAGGTATTTATATTTTAAACTAATATGAATTGATACGGTTGAAGATGCAACAGGTACCCGACCATGATAATTACGAAAACTCTAAGATATGTGTAAATGAGTAGTTTGACATCACGTTATTTCATTTAAGTCTTATTGAAAATGTTTAAATCTGAAACAACTAAAAAAATCACAATAAATATCCATAAATAATTAAATAAATAAATATTTTTATTGCATTAACAAAATAATTTGCATTAGCATTACAAGAATGTTTTATATGTGCCAAATTATAACCTAAAACTAGTTCTTCTTTATAGATCATCTTCTTTAATTGTGTAACTGTCGTCTTTTAATTTTCTATTGATTCTGAGTCTAAATATTCCATAATAATATATCTGTTCAATGATACAGTGCATTACATAATTACTAGATACACATGTGAGAACTTTACATTAACACCTTTAATTTATAATTTGTGATTAAAAAAGAAAGAAACAAATCTTTGAGAGTGGTTTAGCTACAATACACGAGTCAAAAAAATTATTACATACTGCAATCGCACGAGTAAATCAATATTGATATATTAGTTTATAAAACAATTTTATACCTTCCCTTGTTAAAATGATGTAAAACTAAATGAAATTAATAGATGAAAAAATTAAGTATGGCAATAAAGTTAGAAACTAAGTAAAAAATGTTGTAAATTTAGTTTAATTGTCTTATAATGATTGATGGAAAATAGCTTACACATGATAGATTTAATCATTGGGAAAAATTTAACGAATTTTATAAATTTAAATTACTTTAATAATAAGCCTACTGTAGTAGTTTATAAATTAAATTAAATCTTGAAGCAACATTCTGCATCTGCAAATCTGTTTCATACACAAGGCAGCGTCGCATTGCAACTGTCAAATAACACTGTGAAGCTTATTTCCCTTTTGTTGCTACATACAACCATACATGCAGCCTTACCTTCGCCGTGATTATGTTGAACATTTAATTGTTAAGATTAAAATATATATAATCTATGCTCTTCATGCTTTTGTGTATACGTTTCTATATATGTGATTTGAAAAAAAAAAAAAAACACTATCATAGTAGTGGAAAAAGGGGGCTGCTGGCTCACTTCAAGGTCACCTGAGGGATGACGTCATCGAGGTCCATTATGGAAATGGTACAGAAAACACATCAAAAGTTTACAACTCAAAGGTATAAAATTGTTTGGAGTTTCGATTTTCTCTCTTTGGCAGCAATGATTTGCGAAATATAACTGACGTCGTAGTACTGGGGGAAAACATACCCATAAATCGGGTTGAAATCTTTGACTGTTTCCCCTAGGCGGTGGTTTTGATTCAGTTAGTGCAGGGGGAGGATATAATGAACAATGGTGGCAGTGTTAAGTTCAATTTATTATTTGGCATAATGAGCTTATGGATTCAAAGCAACATGATACTTTGATATATTTTTTTACTAGGATAGTACCGAATAAAAACTACTACATTAGATAAAAATTAACTCATTTACAATAATGTATCCGCCTTCCACTGCGGGTTCTACCACTAAACATGTTTTCCTAGTAAGAAGGTCTAGAACATAATACCTACGTACTGAGGTACTTACTCCAACCATTGCACTGTTTGACTCCTCCTTAAAGCATAACTTTAAAAAAAGTCGAAAATATTATAATACCGTATTTTTTTCATACAATTTTTGTCCTTGTATTTAATTGAATGTCAATTTATCAAAACCTTAATGTTATTTTTTTAGTAAAACCATAAAAAACAGTATAAAAGTTTTGTTTTTATGCTACACCTTACGGTGAGTATCAGAAATAAATTACCTGATTTAATGTTATCAGTATAAGTGACTGAGTTCTGCACTGTTACAGATATAAAAATGTATAAATTATTATAATGGTGATTACGCAAGTTATAACTTTGAAATAAAAGATTAATAAGAAAGTACATTTCCTTACAATACACAACTTTCGTACGGTTAGATTTGTTAAAGAAATTCAATTACTGTACTTAAATTAATCGATAATCTCAATAAAAAATTTTAAAAAAGAGTATCCTAAAGTTACACCCAAAAAGTAAGAAGATATGAGATATCTGTCACAATTATTTTGTAAAATACCAGACACTAGGGGTAATGTCAGTGTAAGACTTATGTATACTTTGTTGATGTACACAATTTTATTATAAAACGTTAATAATACAAATACATCTGTAAAATACAACATTGATTGTCCTAATATAAAATATTTGCCTGCAGTGTTTTCGGTAAGAATGGTACAGTAATGAGAAGTAAGGGGGAGAACAAATAGTTTGTCAGCCCTTTGTTGTGGCTCCGGGGGAATTTAGGGCTCTAAATAGTTTCACAAGTGGTCTAAGTTTAACATACCTAATCAAACTGATAGTTCCACAATTCAATGCCAAGCAGCTTCAGTCCAAATCGCAATATAATTTTGAAATGGAAATGTACGTTCACTTAAGATTTAAGTAGACATATTTATTTTACACGTTTAAGAAATCGAATTAATTAATTTGCAATTCACACATTTTAACCAAAATATAAACATCTATACAACAGTCACTATCATGTTTTTCAAAATAAATAATAAATGGGTGTGTGTAACACTTTAACTGTCTTTATCTGAAAAAATTAAGTGTTTTTCACCGTTAAGAACTTTGACAATAGGTTACGTTTTATTTGAATAGAACTTTGGCCCTTCAAGAGAGCTTGTTCGTTACGCTCACTCACACCAGGTTGAGCTCGTTTGCTGTGCTCACTCACCACAAGTCTATAATATCCTCTAGTTTTTAGCGAATTTCCCTGCATGGAATATGCTATCACGGTAGAGTTCATTGCAAGACCTAAGCCTGGGACAGTGATACTTTTGTTTGAGGTCCTCAAAAAAAAAAAAAAAAAAAAAAAAAAAAAAAAAAAAAAAAAAAACATAGCCTATCAAACATATCAATATCTACATATATCTACATATCAATGTGTCAGTGAAAGCGATGACTTTTGAACGGAACCTCCGATTTTGAAGAAAGTCCCCTTTGTAACTTTGCATCTACTTGAATAAGATCGTGAACCATAATGATCGGACGGGTTTTATTGGGGTTTCAAAGGGTCAAAAATGGGTATTGGCATTTTTCGAACTTAATTTTTTTTAATATAACAATTTTAACACTATCAATTTAAATGAGTAAAAAAATTAACAATTTTGTATGTTGAATTATTAAATGGCTAAGTAGAAAATCCAAAAATATGTTTTCTGTGTTATTCTAATGGTAAGCTAACAAAACTTTCTATCTTACTTATTTCTTTACATATCTTGAAAAAATTTGGTATGCCAATTAATTAGGTAGGGTTAATCCTATATTTGCTTACAAAGCCCAAATGGTAGTGAACCTACGTACTTTTTCTCATAGAGTTTAGGGGAAATTAAAAAAAAAAAACAAAAAAAAAATAGATAAAATTTTGTATGTACATTTATTATATAGGGTTTAACTTATATGATTAAAACCCAAATGGCGGCAAACCTACATACTTGGTTTACACAATGTTGTATTTTATTTGGCATTTGATTCCCGACACTTTTGAAAACGTTTCTTGTTATTCACTTATTACATGTCTGAAATTCTTCAATATTTAGAGGAATTCTTCATATGCCTTATTTCTTACACATCCCCAGACGAAATGATCTAAACATCTCGAATAAAGGAAAATTTCTCTTTTAATTAGTCTATTGCTATAAGATTTAATAGCATGGGAAATGCATCCTCTGAGATCTTCAGAATAATTCAAAACTCTAGGATAATAATTTACTTTTGGGACATGTAAAGAATCAAGCATATGAAAAACCCACAAAAATATTGAAGAAGAGTATTAGTTTAATGTGGAATAAAAAAACTACTTTAAAAATAGTTTACGGGGTGATTTACTAAATAGGACATAAAATTTTATAATTGTCGGCTGTTTAAACACAAAATAAAACCAATGTCATTAAAATCCTTTAAATAATTGTGATAAATGTGATGAACAATTAAATCAACCCTAAATATGTGTAATGTTTGTAAATTTTCAATTCATATCGTGGGTTGGGTTTTTAAAGGATTACCCTGTCTTTTTATTTAAAAACGGCAATAAAAATACTTGTATGCACTCAAAAAATTATAATAAAAATAATAAATAATAATCCATTTTTTATCGTATGGCTTTTAGTAGAGGGAGATCAGCAATTAACTGATAGTTCTCCTCGCCTGAAATGCCTGCACTTTTTTGTTTTCTATGCAGGTAGACCAACGGCTTAACGTGACTTCCGAACCACGGGAGCGGCCTAACGATCTTTTTGTACCCGAGACGGGAATTGAACCCGGGCCCGCTGGGTGATAATCCAGAGCTCTACCACTGAGCTACGGCCGCTGCCTAAATAATCCAATGTATAACAGTAACATGTGGCATGTAAAGGAAAATAAAGATGACCCAATAGTAAAAGAATGGTCGTTAAGACATGAATACGAAAGCGTATGAAATAAGTTTTGCTACTGACAAAGATCGGCTGATTCATTTAGTAGGATCATTGATGAATTTATTAATTCGACAATTTCCTTCTTAAAAGTACAATTAGTGTACTCCTGACAACATCAGTAGAAACATGACTTGTACTGAAGTGTTAAATAAAGACAGGAAACCTTACAAGTTAGTAATACAAACCATTAAACAAAATGTCCTGGAGTGAGTGATAAATTCTTCCTCCACAACTTTTCGAATCTTCTTTGCCCTTCTGAGTTTCTTCTCGGTGAACTTAAGAAGAGAATAACTTGAAGTCTTTAGAACAAATTCGTTTCTGACTCAGGTACTTATAACTAACTCAATTTAACATAATATTGTACGTAGAATGAAAGAAGGATTAAATTGTTAAATAATTTATTGATCTCTAATGCATCAAATAGAATATTTCTATATACGTAGCAATGAATTATTTTATTTTATCATAGAATATCTTTTATTTTTATATTCGAAATAGAATATGAATTAGTATACATCCCAACATATTATAATATGTAATGGAATGTAGTGTAATGCAATGCAATAAAAATGAAATAAGGGTGGATGAAAATACTAATTTTCTAACTATTTTACATCATAAAGCATTTGAACTATTTTAAACATAAAAACTAAAAACAAAATGTATAACAAAATATAACTTTATTGGACATCTATTTCTTCATCTACGTAGCTAGTAGACGTAGTTATAAAATCATTGGTATGCAGTAACAGGCTTTAAAATATATTTCATAGAATCGGGATTAAAGTAAAAAACCAAGGAGATACCTGCGATTAATTTTAATAAACTGTCACGTTTATTAAAATTAATCGCAGGTATCTCCTTGCCTAAGATAACTGTGCCTCAGAGCATTGTTTGAGAAGTTGAAGGTACTTTGTTGTGGTGAAATGGCGACTATCGAATAGTTTGTGAGTTCCCTTGACCAAGGTTAGAATCTCTAGCTATTGAAATTGATGATGATTTCAGAACATTGCTTTACCACAAGAAAACATTTATGGTACTTGTTTTATAGTGATCCTACGCATTATTTTAGGATGTCTTGTACTTTATATTGCTAAATACTTAAAGTCGTGGTATTTTAGTACTATTGCACGTTTATATTGTACTTTTTAAATAGTATCTGTGAAAAAGTGACAATAAAAGTGAAAACTAATTTTAAAATATAACTAAAAACTACCTTTAAAAATATACATTAGATATTTATAGATATTAAATAGACTATTATGAATTTAGACACTAATAATTAATTATCAAAGTTTCACTGTGAATCCTCCAGTGCTATGGTATTCTTTGTAGTTCACCATTGGTATTTTAAAATTAAAGTAAAACTTGTCTGTTATCTATTGTAAATTGTAAATGTAATACAACGTGGATGTAATATTTATACCCATTTACACCCAAAATACGCTTAAAGATTTGCATATATTACAATTTAACAATTTTACAATTTAACTGAAATAGAAAAATGGATTGATAAAAGTAAAAAAGGAAATAAATAAAAATAATATATTATGTATGTTTACTTTATCTTTTGCTGAAAAAATTTGCATTTAGTTAAAAGTAATTGATGTACGCTATGTTTGATTTCAAGTAATAAACCTATCTCATATGAAGCAAATAAACTAGTTTAGGATCAAAGTGAGAAAACGAGTTTTAAAATTTCAAAACTTCTTTTAATGTATTGGTGAAAATGTTAAGCCAATGGATCCAAAAAGGTTCAAAACTATTCCGATCTTTAGAATGGTAATTCAATAAACATGAAACAAAATTGGCAAAATTTTGAATAAAATGACCGAATTTTATTTCATAACGTAATGTGAAGTGACACTGTGATATTTCGAATTTTTGTGGATTGTGATTCATATTGTTGCTCCCTTTTAAAATATCTAAAATTATTCAATTATACATTTTTTATCATTAATATGTAAAATATTTTAATTTGAAAGCAAGGAACACCTCTTGAAACTTTCATTAGTATAAAATGCAAAATTTGTGTCACAACTCCTAGAAAGAAGACTATACGTAATTGTCATTTCGTATTTTTGTATTAAAAATTTCAGGAAATGTCTTTAAGTATATAAATAAAAATGAATCAATAGTGTTTTTATAACTTCTAATATATTTTTGTAGTTTCTACTTATTATATCCATTTAACATGTTTTAAATAATAAATTGTTTTGTTTGGTAATAAGGATATAAAAACATAGGCACAATTTTAATACATAGTATAAACATAATTCAATATCAAAAAAATTTATTTACTATTGCATTTTATACTTTTTTAAAGTGAAAAACATGTACGGTACCGGATAGAAAATATTCATGTTTGACAACACAGTGATCTTAATAAAAATTGTTATAGAATATTAGAACAATTTATATCAAATACACTTAATATTGTTTTTATGTAGTTCCGAAGACAAAAAGTAACAACAGGAGTGCGGTGCCACAGGTGTCCTTTCATATATTGGTTGTTCTTATTCTTCTCACTTCCTCTTATGAATTTTACATGGCTTCATTGATTTTCTACAATATAATAAACAAGAAAAAATATTGAGCAAATGCTTTATTTAAACAACCTTGAACTCTTTTTAAAAGAACGTTGCTAATCTTAAACCAATTGTTATGACTCTGAATATGAAAAACGGAATAATAGTAGTATTGTGCAGTACAAAAACAAATACAGTAATTGTAATTTAAGTACACATGTTACCTAATTATACTAATTTACAGTTTTTCTTGGTGGTGGAGTAAGTAAATACATTTATCTCTTTCTTAAGGAAAAGATCGTTTCAAATTCGTCCCAAAAAGATATTCTGGGTGTTCTAAATTGTCCTATTCTACATTTTGAATATAGATATCGAATTTGGTTACTTATATTACAGAGCATAAATTATATTGGCGGCTTAAATTTTATGGAAAGCAAAAGGATTTTTTAAATTCTAAATTATATCAGTAAATAACTAAAAATATTTTTACCTTTAGGGCTTTAGAGGGATTTCTGATATTGAGGGAGAGTGTACAAATAGTTAGCTGGCTGGTTATTGTAGCAGGTGTGGATTTCAGGGATAAATAGTTCCACAAGTGGTCCTTTTGTGACTTAGATAATCAAACTAATGGTTTCACTAGTCTTTTTACTGTTTTACTAATTAAAATTTATGGTTTGAATTTCAGAAGGGTTCAGAAAACACCATTATTTAATTGTTTATTAACAAAGGAGCTGCAAAACCAATTAAAATACATTTACCTTTTAATAGTCGTCTTAGTCACGACAGTAAATATTCACTTAAATAAAATGTCCCAATCTTGAAGACCTCAGATGCCAAATCGATTAGAGTGTGTCAAATATATTTTTGTAAGACAAGCTGTACGGAGTACAACAGGTGATCTTTTATGATATTGTATATCTTTGTCGCCTTGGATATCGGACCCCAAGTAAAATGTGCGATGTCACTTTTATTTCACAAATAAATATAAGGTCGCTCATGCTTAGTTTTTTTTTTTTTTTTTTTTTTTTTTTTTTTTTTTTTTTTTTTTTTTTTTTAACATTTGCTCTTCCGTTATTCAATGTAAAATATAATATAATATGATAAAGAATGAATTTTTTGATGAGCCCAATTTCCTATATTACGGTAGTAGACTGTATCTTAAAGTACCTACTACCCAAATTTACTAGCCTAATATTTTGTTTTACTCATTTTTAATGATTTTTTTTAGAGTGCCTTTATTGAACTTCTAGCAAAATTTGACGCAGATAAATATATATAACAGCATATTTATCTATGTATAAAATGTTGCGCCAAAATAAATCCATAAAAGTTATGTATAAAATGTATACATTTGCTGAAAACTACTTAAATTATTATTTTTTACTTATGATTCCAATTTGATGAATACTTTAGTAGTGATGATGTTCTATTATAAACTGATTAGATCGGTTCCCGTTACAGCACGGTTACAATGACGACAGAGGCGATTGACACGCAGATGAAATGGGATCACCTCACTTTGTCAATGAGGGACAATATCGTCAATCCGATCCAAAGTGGCGCCAAAACCGACACCTACCGGCACTTTGACATCAACCGATAGCGGCGCTATCATCAAATGCTATGGAGACTAGGTTTATCAGCGTTTATACTAGCTCACTTGAGGTTTGAGACTGATTTGACGGGGTTCTTATTGTAAAAATATAAAATATATACGTCACATTATTTTCTCCATATCCCTCTTCAAAAATAGTAGTTTTCATCACTAGGACGGAAAGTAGCTTTTTTCTGTGCGCAATCGCGTTTTATCCGAGTTTACGAACAACGTTTTTCATCATACTGTAAAAATATAAAATGACTAACTCATTTTAAAGTAAATTAATTAAAATTTCATTATCTGTTTACGTTTCTTAGTTGTCTTGAATTTTAATATAAATATTCGTTATAAATAGCTGATATATACGTTGAATTAGGGAAATGACACAATCTTGCATTAAAATTGTAGTCTGGAAGTCGTTTTTGTTTACATTTGCCTTATTTGTTTTATATTACTATTGCCTTATTTGTTTTATATTACTATTGCCTTATTTGTTTTATATTACTATGATTTTCGGTTAAGAAAAAAAAACTTTTAAGGTTAGCTCGCGGAAATAATTAACAGATGTTTTTTTGGTGCATTTTTAAAAGGCTACAGAAAACGCCAACTTTGTGGACTAAATACAGACCAGAAAACGGCTGTTATACGTGCAGGATGAAAAATCCTTTCAAGAATGTAAGTTTGAACAAACTATTGACCTCAGGCACAACTTTGATGTGTAGATACGATGTTAAATTCATTTCAAAAGAATGAATAATGCTGTTTATTATTAGAGAATGGCTGTTTTCAATCCATAAAAAAATCTGACAGAATGTTTATTAACTGCTGAAAACACGTTAAAAAGTTTCAAGTGATCTCATGCTTGTTCTTATAACTCAAAATGAATACACAATCAAAGAAAAAGGTAGGATTAGTCAAAAATGAGATTTGAAATATAGTTGCACACCCATGGAGAGCATTATTATGGAGAGCATTTGTCAAAAAAATTCATCTACATTTTGAATATTTTAACATTTACGATCGATCAGTTTTTTTCACAATTCTGCTCTCCATTATATTTTCACCGCAATTAGATTAGGAATATCGATCTTCTGTGATGTGAAAATATTTATTCCTTAAGTTGTCGTATATCTTGTGATTTGTTTTATTTCTGATTACTATTTACGTAAGCGAAAACAGGCATACTTGTTGGTAGTAAAATGAGGAAAACACATTCGGGATGAAATTGGTTTATATTTTTTTGCTATAATAACATAAAAATTAAACAGTAAAATGGATTAAACCTCAAATTGTTAGTTTCACAAAAAGTAAGTAAAATATTTTGTTACTTTATCCTATTATTAGCGTTATAGATGAATCGGACATACGAGGGACAAAGTCTTTGTCACAAACTAGTGGTAGAACACATAGAAGGTAGTCAAACTGATTGGTCCAATACTAAGAAATGAGATATAAATTGATCGTCTCCTTTATCTTAAGCAGATTCAATATAATTGCACCAAGGGCTGGGAGTGAGATATTGTTTTAATTACCGACTGTACAATAGATTTCCTTCAGGAAACAGCTATTGATTCTAAATTTGTAAAATGAAGGAAATCAAAAACAGAAAGTTGTATACCGGAAGTGTTTTTTTAAGAAATGTTTTTGCAATTAATAGAACTACTAATATATTGTCTTTGCTATTAACAATTTAGATTGAACTTAAAAATACTCTTTAAGTCTGAGACATTATAAAAATATGAAATGGTGGTTAATTTAGAAAAAGCAACTTTATGTCCTTGTTGGGTTTAGTAAAATAACCATCTAACTGGCTGCCACTACTAAGAGCTTTTATTAATGAACTGTTACTAAGAATAGCTGCCCCTTGGTTGACATTCGTTGATTTGTTACAGAATGAAAAAACCTTCCTAACTACCATAAAGGTTGTTGTACAGAGAGTCATTTTTGGGGCAGCACGAGGAAAAGTTTTAAATGAAGTTTCCTAGTTAATAATCTAAAAGAGATCCATAACTGTAAAACATAAAAAAAGCATGATAGTTACAACCCTATATTCCATATTAGTGTTATTTGACGATGATATGCAGTGTATTATAGTAAACACTTGTCTGCAACAAGAGACAAGCAATGTATTCTAGATATTGGAGTCGTAGCCAATGAACCGTCATGTATTTGACACCCGTGTTGTGATATTGAAGATTCTTCTTACTACTTAGTGACGATTTGTTATGCATATTCAACACAAATCTTGAAAAAATATGTGAATAAATAAAAAACTAAGACACAAATGAAATTCAATTAAAGAACAATAAAAAAAGGAGTATCGACATTTCTAAACTGCTAACAAGAGCCATGACTCATTTCAATTTGACGACGGTATTTAAATATACCTCACAAATATTTAATCGGCAAAAAACAAACCTAAATTTCTTTATCTAACTTTAATTACAAATTAAAGCTGATTTGATTTTCTTGGGGGTGTCTCACCTTGGATTTCGGAGAACGTAGTCCCTGTAAATTGATAAAACACACACAAATAAGATTACACGTGTAACTTGACAAAATATACAATAACCAGTAACAAAGAAACGTATGAATAGTGTGTAGTTTTTCGTGTGTGTTTTTCCCAATTGACAAGGACAGCTGTATCCACGAGTCATCAAGGTGAGACATGCTGAAAATACAAAAAAAAAAAAAAAAAAAAAAACTTCAGGTAACAATACCACACAAAAACATTAATAATATTTTTTCCCGAGCAAAACCTATTATTTGATTGTAAAACCTGTTTCAATACTTTTTTCAAACATGGGAATGCTAGTTATTAAACCAGCGATTATTAAGAGGAGCTTTTATGTCAAAACAACAAAAACTCCATGATGAAGCATCAACGTTTGGATAAAAACAAACATGCTCAATGTTATACAACTATGATATCCAGTCTGTTACTGAACAACACTTTACACTCCAGATATTCCTACCGATTATTATTTCACCACCCCCAGTACACTACCGCCTCCACCCCTGCACCTGTGATCACCGAGCACCGGAGCCTCATCCGAGGCAGTGGAGGGTGCTCGCTACAGATTTTTCCATTCCAAACCCTCGATCAAAGCAAATGAAGCAGCCAATCACATCGCGGCGCTCAGGGGTCGCAACTCGCTGGAATAATCTGATAAACACTCCTTTATTGTGCGCCGTTCTGCAGAAACTGCAGAAACACCGGGGGAGTAATGTGTTCATCATATAAACTCCCTTCCTATACAACACAGGATGAATCACGTAAGGTGTCCTAAATCGATTACAGACAAATGTTTACTCATAGAACCTTGAAGTAAAACTATTTCGGTTCTACAAAAAACTATTTCGGTTTCTGTTAGTAAAACTATCGGTAAAACAGTTTCGGTGGTTTGGGTCCCACGTTAAACTGTAGGTCCCTAGATAACATTGGCTTGGGCTATTAATTAACAGTCCTGTCTAGGGAGAATGTCGGCCTTAGTCAGTAACAAGACTACAAGATCGCGCCACAATCATCCTACACTCATCTCTCACTCATATTCAGGTTAAAATACCCACTATGTGAGGTTCCTGTCTCAAAATAGTCATTTGAACAATTTTAATTACTTACAAATACAGGGGGATAAAAAAATTAGAGCCATTCATTCAACTCTCAAGAATTTGAGTATGAACGTATTATAGTATAGAACTTAAAAAAAGCTTATTCAACAGAAACATTTTGGTGGGAAAAGGTTTAAGATATCTTTATTAATTAAAAGTGGCCATTTTTTGTGGCAAAAATATATGTAGAACGTCCTTTCTCATTATTTCACAAGAATGACCTCTGATTCGAAATACCTAATTAAAATAAACTAATCTTCACGGAGGTATGTCACAAGAACATCTTTATTAAATAACCAAGTTTCAATCATTTTCAATTTTTAAATAATGTTTGTTTAAGCAAACTTAACATTTTGAAATACAAATGACGTACCATATTACATCATATTGAAGCTCTCGTTTAACCAACTTTGTAATTTATAATGGTCAAGTGGTAGAATATTTTTGTAACTGTATTGTGATGTTTAACAAACACGGTCGTGTGCGTTTAAAAAATGTTATTTATTTATTAATCACTATGTTTTGAAGAAGTATAATCAGTGACTGAAGACGAGTCGTGATTGACTCGCAACTACTCGCTCACGTGACAAATTATATCTATGGTGCAGTTTTGGCGAGTAGTCAACACTAGGAGTACGCTCGTACCTCCCGTAAGCGTCTATTCGAAGAATAAATTTAACTTTTGCATTAGGGACTGTCACATTAAAAAAATCGATCCTTGGAAAACAACTTTGTTGTTGTTTATGCGACGACTTCACTCCGCTCCCATTCACCGTTTTGTTCAGAATCCAATAATTTGGACTGGACTGAAATTGAGCCGGTCAGTAGGCCTATACCAATCAGAACGTCTCAGTCTTGATTGTTAGGACTCGCAAAGACGTTGCCAAAATATAAACAGAGAAGCGACGAATAAAAATGCCTCCAATGCATTTCTTATGGGGAAAATTAAAATGTTACATTTTAGGTTTGTTTGATTAATATCCAACCAAATGTTTTAACAACGAACTTAGCCTGAAAAATTGGATAAAGAATATTCGACTGACATTTTAGACTGATCTGTGACTTCAATAGAGAGTAATCGTCGGACATTACACTTGTAATATGAGTCACTCTAGAGCCTATTCTTCGAATAGACAGTTATTGGTGTCAAGGCTTAAAAAAAGAAATTGTTAATTTTTTTCAAATTATTTATGGATTTCCCATTCGGTTTAGGCAGGTTCTTCAGTGCAGAATATTGTTAAGAATATTTTAAAGAATAACATTTTTTATCATTTCTTTAACCTACTAAATACTTATTGATCTAAAACCAGATTAACGGTTTGCTTAAAGTTTATAGACCAATTTCGTGGTACATGCAGAGAAATTATTTTTTTCTTTTTATAACGTGTATTGATGAAATCATACACTTTAAAACAATATTGGCATAGGTTAAAAAATCATATTAGTTTTGTATTTTATAATTAACTGTTGCAAAAATTCACGAGTATAGAGTGAAATCGCTTAGTCTGTGTAATTTACTAACGTAATTAATAACTCATCCCCAGACCGTAACGGCCCGGTGCTCCTACGCTACATAACTCACGACAACCCCGTAGCTTAATTATGGGGAAGTTACGACTCCACACGGATAGTAAATTATGACTCAATCCATGCATTACATAATAAATATAACCTATATAATTTATTATTTTATCTGCGACCACCACAACAAGCACCAGTAATGGATATTACATCATAAAAAGTTACATTGTTGTACCAAATCTAAACCACTCGCATATTAAGTTCATTAAGATACAAAATCCACTTTACTATGCAGGTTATAAACCAATGGGAGTTCGGTGTTTGCCAAAATATTTTCATCATAGAAATTACATAATTTGCACATCAGATAATTGTTCTAATACTGTAGCCTACATGTCTTAATTTCGTTAGTATGTACCTAATTTCAAAGAGTGTTAATTTGTTGGGTGAGTCGGTGGCGTAGTGGACAGCGCTCCGGACTTTGGGACGGTGGCAGCGATGTCGTGGGTTTGAATCCACATACTACTGCCAGGAAATTTTATTAGTTTCACTACCTTGTACTGTACCGGCTAACTCCGTTACTTTGTTGATTACGATCCACTCACAGATCAATAGTATATGTGGACGCGCCAAAAAGAGGTCTGCCAACATCTCAAAAAATGAATAAAATATAAGTAAAACGTGTTGTCTGCTAAAAAGAAACTATAAATACAAACACTGCCATCTTATACGTGGTTGGATTCATCGCTGGATGACTCTACTCTCTTTGATTTGACACAAAGTTTGTATTATAATTTAATGACGTGTGAGAATTGAGAGCGATAAAATAATTTACTGTAAGAAGTTTACGGCAAAAAATCTTAAAAAATGCATAAAAGTTTATATTGGTCATTAACATTTTTACTACAAATACAGATAGATTTTACCACAGATATTCCTCCATACAAAACCCGCAAACTTATCCAAAGAAAGTAATTTATGTTGCTCTGATTTGTTTTGACGTATTTTTAAATTCGTTTTAAACTATTAATTCACCGTCATCAACAATAAATTTCTAACAAGTTTAAGTGCGTTTACTTATCATTGGGGGAATATATTTTCTAATGGATTGTAATATTAAACTTTAAGCGGTTCGTCGTTCCCGGAGTTCGCGGAGGGTAAGCCTCCCCCGACCACAGTAATGTATTGGTTTGACCTTGACGAGTTATGGCTTGTGACATCCCCATCCCTTCCAACTTCACCCTCACGGTTCTGAGAGGGAACTGCCACGCAACATTACCCAACCCTGTCCTACACTAGTTAATTCAGACAATGTTAACTAAATAGTCGTTAAACTAAAGTTTGATAAGATCATTTAATTAAAAGTTATTAAGGCAATTTTAACAAATGAGCAAATATCGTGAAACCATAAAAGGACAGATAATTTTATTAGTTGTGGTAAAGCTACCTAAAGGTACAAATATACATTACTTGTATTAGAGAGTAAAATGTTTTAAGAGTCTGCAGTAAATCCGCCATCTTGATTTTTAGTCCCATAAGAACAATGTTAATTATGGTTGTCTTTGAAACACTTTATCTCCATAATCTTGCATCTGATTCGCATGAAACTTGAATACGTTCACAATAATGGTATGGCAGTTCACGTGACGTGGATAAATTTTCTAATAAACCTGCTAAAAATTGTTTAACATGGTTTAAAAATGGTGACAATATACATTGTTTATTTATTCACTATCCGAGTGGATGATTTTTTAAAAATTAATTTTCAATTATGTCAAATGAAAGACACTATGGTAACATTTAAAATGACATCAAGTTTGTAATTTTCAGACGAAAAACAAACTCACAGTAATGTTTCAAATTTAACATTGTTCTTATGGAACAAAACGCCGAAATGACGTAGGTACTGCAGACTTTCAAAAGTCATCTTCACCCCTGGGCCAGTAGCTCATTGTTGCGCAGTCGGAAATGTTAATCATACGGCTTTTAAGCCAAAACGTGGTATTGTATTCCCCTGTTTCGGACGCCGTTTTTCAACCGATTTTCTTGAAACTAGGTAAGTGTTTAGTTGAATAGTTATATTGGGTTTCTCATTCCTTGAAATTTTGAAAATTTTACTAAATTTTGAAATATTACTAAGGAAAATCAAGTTACTTTGCGACGTCACAGAGAGTAATATTTGTTGAATTTTCAAAATTTCGATGTATGAGAAACCTAATATAAATATTCAACTAAACACTTACCAAGTTTCAAGAAAATCGGTTGAAAAACGGCGTCTGAAACAGGGGAATACAAGACCATGTTTTAGCATAAAAGCCGTATGATTAACATTGCCGACTGCGCAACAATGGGCTACTGGCCCAGGGGTGAAGATGACTCTTAAGCCGTTGATCCATCAGCATAGAAAACAACAAAGTCCATTCCTTTCAGTCGAGGAGAACTGCCAGTTACTGTCTCCACAAAAAACAATAAGATAATTATTTATTATTAAATTAATTTTCATAACTAGTATTTGTAGACTACATTTTATATAAAACATGTGACTGCTTTTAGAAGACATTCAATAAATATAAGTCTTCCTCTGAACGAATATGTGATAAAATATTAAAATACCATATTTGTAGAGATCTGCGAATCCGAAGTATTTTACTTTTTGAAATCCTTCCCTTCTCAATAACGTTGAAATCTGCGCTCTCGATATTATTGCATATCGAGTCTGAATCAGGGAAATTTGAGAACAACTGTTGCCAGCACTGCTTGCTGATGGGAAATATCAGGTTACGGTTATGGCAATGGTTATGTATCGAAGCAAGTGTTCAACATTGATGTTTCGCCAATCATGTTAAGGGTAATAATGAATGTTGTGTCATACATTTACAAAATGAGAACAATGTATGTGTTTGTTAGATTTTTTATTACTATTTACAAATGAACACTTTATTATAACTATCTGCCACCTATTTCTACCAATACGACGGAAATATTGAAACTATATGCTCCAGGCGCAAACTGCGCATTTCGTAATATATTCATTTCGGTTTGTGAGAAATACACCTGAAGTACAATTCGAAGGAATTGTAACTTTTCAATCAATATTTATGTTGCTTTTGCTGACGATCGATGTTCGTTTATAATTTAAATTAAAAGTTCATTTAAAGCTGTTAAGTTACAATTTAAATTTTTAAATCTATTAATGAAGGTCAACATTTTAAAGCGCCCCTAGAAAAATATCAAAGGTCAGTTGGGCGACCTTGACTAAATGTCCTTTTTTATTCATTTGCACACGCCCTAGACCATAACGTTTGAAAAGATACCCCAATCTTAAAAATTGGTTGAGTAGAAGGGGAGGAAACATGTGTAGAAAAAACCCCTGTACAATTAAGAAGATGGATTATATTTCAATAGGTGGCCCTAAAACCTTTTAGACAAATTATGTAACATTTTAA
Organism: Neoaliturus tenellus; assembly: GCA_030545055.2. Lineage (NCBI taxonomy): Eukaryota > Metazoa > Arthropoda > Insecta > Hemiptera > Cicadellidae > Neoaliturus > Neoaliturus tenellus. Next base: position 24,099,299 of record CM061532.1, on the reverse strand, counting down.
AATTCTTATTTTTCTTGAAATTAAATTTGATCTTATTTGTTTTTTACTAGATGTCCCTAACTCATATTTTAGTGTCCAGCATGCTTAAATAAAGACAGTTATGTAACATAAAAAATGTTTTTAGACGTTGATCATGTGTTTTAAGTGACGTGATCTAGATTTTTGCCAACCTCTATATGGCTTTCAAGATGCATAGTATCTGTTTAGAATTAACAAGTTTCTTTATAAAACAGGCCAAATTATTAGGCATAAGATTTACTCACTTGTATTTATTTGTTTTTTTCTTCATACCTTTAACTACTTCGAAGCCATCACTACCTTATATTGTTTCTAATTTCTAATATGTCTCCGTTGAGTTGATCTCTCATTTGAGTACTCCTGCCATTATGTTTAGTCAAAATGGGTTTAATGCCAATAAATAAATAAAATAAATGAACTAAGTAACTAAGACAACACTTTAAATTAGACTAAACAACCCTAAATTTGTTTACAATATAAAGATTGGACTTAATTAACATGAAATAGATATTTTTTATTTTACATGTACAATTAAAGTAATAATAAATTGTTGAACAAATTTAACTGAAAAATAAACGAATATAAAATTATTGTAAAATAATTACCTACTTTTTATTTGAATCACAAAAATATTTATTTTTGGAAGCAGTTTTGCGTTTTCTGGGTCGCATCATTATTTCTTTTAGATTTTTACTTAATAACAGTAAAATAACATATAACATTTAAAATTCTCTAATTAACTCTCATAAGCAGCGTCCGCACTCGCTGAACATTCGAACACAAAAAATCAACAAACATTCCTAACAAATCACATTATAAAAGTGTATAATACATTGAAACTTGAACGTAAAAAATCTAATCTTTAAATGCATTTGTCTAACTATCAGAAAATAAAGTTATAAACTAACCTTTTGAATGTTACACGAATTGTTAAATGAACATTATATAATAGTTAAATCAACTTGATATTCCAATTGAAGGGGATTGTATGGGTGGTGGGGGAGAGGTGGAAGAGGGGAGGTCCCCTAGCAGAGACAGGTTGATTGCATAGAGGTTTTGTTGCAGAGTAATCAGCTTTTTGCTCTAGAGGATTTAGATTAAGCTGTTACTCAATTGGTCTTGCTGAGAAGAGATATTCTATTCTATCATGGATAATGCTAGCAATTTTCAACCCTTTTAAAGCTTCAATGGAGTCCTTTTTAATCTTTTATATTACGATTTCTATGGTATTTTTTAATACAATAGAATATTACTGGTTGAAACTACAAATATCAGTTAATTTAGATCCAATCAGTTGAAAAAATAATTGACTACTGAAACATCCATTTCTTTGATATTCTAGCATTTGTTATTAAAACTGTCGAGTAATTCAATTAATTAAATTTCTTCCATAAGATTAACACTGAAACTTTGAAAGCCTGTAGGGCTTAGCCCTGGGGTCCATTGTGAATTATCATATTATAATTAGATTATGTTCATCTATAAGACACTAACGGTGTGCATGGATTTCTTATATGATGCACACAAAGAAAAAGAAAAACAATTAAAAGAAACATGCTTGGCAAGTAATAAATAGGTAGACTTGAGTAATTTTGTTTACTTTTGCGATTTTTTTGGTGTGAAATAGTTCAACTATTTTCTATGTTGCTCATAAAATAGCTCTTTTTAGCTCAACCGTCGGGGGTGACAAAGTGGTTGTTTATTCGCTCAGGAAGTTAACAAGAATAAGTTGGTGTCGAGTACCAGATTTTATAAAAATAAATAAACTGTAGCCCTATCAGACAATAAGCTGATTTTTAAACACAGAATCGACTTGCTAATTGTGAGCGACGTAAACATGTACAATCTTTATTTTTAGATGTAGTTGGTGTGATGTGTTAATAAATTGAGCAATTATAACAAAACAAAACATATAGTTACATTATGAATGGACCCTGGACTATTAATTTCAAAGATTTAAAAGCGTTACAGGTACACATATCACAAATACAAAAATCATACATGATAAGGTAAGGTATTTAAAACTTTTTATGAAAAAAATCATAAAATTGGTCTTAAGCAATTTGGAAACCCGGTTATTTTATACCCTTGTCCATAACCTCTTAATATAAGCGTTATTTCAGACCTTCGAGATAAAATATAGATTTTTTTTGAATGATTTGCACAGATAATGGGAAAGTAGATTGCACAGATTTACGTGAAAATCAAACATCCATGAAAGCATGATTCTCAAATTTATCAATGTTAAATAAAGTTTATTTTCTTTTTTTTAAGGTAAAATGTTTTGAGATTTGATACTGTTTATAGTTATAGAAATGTCCCAAAACAGCTTTCAAAATGTTGATCGTCTGTTTAAATAGTTTTTTCCAAAACATTTAACAGTTGTATATTTTAATTATATGTGTTGTAGGAGGCAATGTCTATAAAATATGCATGATTTCCAATTAAATAAAACTTTTTGCTATCTTTACTCTCGATATTTTTAAGGAAAAAGTTTTTATAACATGATATTACTTTTAAAATGTACTTTTTAACCTAGTAATGTCATCTTGTACAACGGTTTTATGAACATTTACTAGGGTCCTCCCGGAGGAATTAGGGGCCTACGATCAGAATTTTGTACGTTCATTGTTTTCTCCCCCGGAAGGGGAAAGTAACAGGTTGTGACATTGTGTGATTGTACACCCATTAGTCGTTGTCAGGGTGGTACCACTGGTGTCAATTTTAGCGGCATTTCACCCCAGGTTATCAGCTGTTGTTGTGCATTAACGAAACCAGGGGTCAGATTTCCGGTTTCACGAGGGAAATCAATCACTTTTAAACGTTTAGGGTTAAACTTCAGCGATTGCAAACCATGGATACTAATTTATTAATGATTTGCATTCTAAAATATGAACGTTTACGTAGAATATATGTTTTATATAATCCTTTCATTAAACTACAATCATTATTATAAAAATGGTACTTTATCACAATTTACTATCCGAATTAAATTTTTAATTTCATTCGAGAATTAGTAAACAAATACCGCAAATAAACACTAATAAACCTGTACTAAAAAAAAATTTACCAATAAAAATTTATAAAAATCTATTAAAACAGCTTAATATTAAAACCATCTAATTAAATTTAGTAGGTATTATTGAACAGACATTTATTATCAATAAAAAAGGAAACACCTTTTTTTAAGAAAGAAATATGTCAAATCTTTGATGTAAAAGTCAACGAATCTTTTGATCCCTTTAGCTAATATCCTTGTACATTATTTATCTGTCTTGCTTTTTTTATTTTCCTTGATTTACGTTTACAAAATTTAATGCCCTGTACCGCAGCGAATAAATTTATAGCTTCAACCCAAGTATAAAAGTCTTTATTGTTCTTTGTTAAGCCATAAATGTTGCTCTGAGGTCCCAACACGTTTCGACCACCAGACAGCCAGCACTTGTCAAGTTACCCCCTTGTCTGTGCGAAGACTATAAATGTTGTACGCTTTGAAAGCCAGTCACCCCAGCCTTATAAAGTATGTAAAACCTTTTTCCAAGCTTAAGTATTTTTTATTAAATATGTCTTTCCATACTAATGGATAATGGTATGATTTTAATAGTGTATTAGATGGATTGGAGTGTAGCAACTAGTAGAGAATAATGTAAGTCTAATACAATTATTAACCGATAAAATGTATTTTTAGTCAATTTCCTATAAGGAACACGCTGTTACGGTAGTACTCACAGTAAAACCCAACTCAGGACCACGTAACATTTTTGTTTTGAGTTCCCTAGAAGCCAAAAACATCGTTCGTTCTATACATATATATGAATTTGAACGAATGGTGTTTGGCTTCTACGGGCCTCAAAAGGAAAAAGTCCGTTTACACGATAACTTTAGAAATAACGCTACGGTTGTGATGAAATTTGGTATAGAGGTGCAGGGCAGCATTAATTATGAAGCTCTAAATGTTTTGTTCTTGACAATTTGAACTTAAACCATATAAAAAAAACTTAAACAAAACAAACAATTTGGTATTTTGAATGATTAAAATAGCTTAACACGTTTTGGAGGAAATTAAAATCAAATTTCCCATGTTACTCTTATCTTTAAAATCTTTAAAAGGTTTTATATCTCTTATATTTCAGCATATTTTAATAAAAATATTATTAACCTTCACTAGATGGCGAATAACTAATATTTGATCTAAAACCTGCATGTTAAATCACATGTTATTCTCATGTAAAATAAGTGTAAAATATTGAGAGGAAGAGAGATGGAGAAAATGTGTATGTTCTTAATCAGCTGATCATCTGTATTCTTAATTTGCCTCGTTTGGAAAGTTTGTGTTTTATGACTTGTAAACAGATATTTTTGCGGCAGATTTGGTTATGCACTTTCATTTCTGTTAAAAAAATTAATTTATCACAATAAATAAATTATTAAATCAAAATAATTAACTTGAAAATATTATTCCATAAATATATTATATTTCCTTATAAAGTTAATCATGTAACCACAAATATCTTTGATGATTAAACAAAAATATCTTTGAAAATTCACTGAGTCACAGGTCTGCTGCAAAGGGGGCATTTAGTTGTTATTACAACTTTTTAACATCTAATAGCCACGTGGAAGGGACCGATCCAGGAACATTTGGGGAACAGATGCCAGCAGTGATTCCGCGCTGAATGATCTCTGTAATATAAACGGTTATGTATATAGGCGTATGTCGACCATAAAGGGGTGAACGTTATAGGCTCACAACCAAAACATCGTATACATTTGATCTTTAACTTAATAGTAAAATGTTTTAGATAATTTTTGTTGTATTTACTATTTTGAAAAGAAATACGTACAAAACTAATTCAGATCATATTAAATTGCATTCAAGAAAGTTTTGCGTAAGAGTATTTATAAAAGAACCGGTGAGATTGCATCGTGGTGTATGTAACTAGTAATAAAACAGTAGAAAACGGTTGAAATAGATCTGCATGTAATGTCTCTTAGCCTTTTGAGTGATAATATTTAACCAATCAAACTAATTGGTAGCTCTATTTTTTTATAAATATTAATGTTAGTAGATTGTGTAATTTTTTAGTAATTTTTGGAAATTGTATGATTGATTAAGGTCATTTAAAAATTTATTGATGGGTTTTAGTCTTTATTGATAAAATTTTATTTATTAAGTTCTTTGTAACGTTCTTTTACATATAGCCTAAACGTACGTAGCTATTTATATTATTTGAGGTCAATCAATGGTACATAAAAAAATACCATCAACCATACTATATTTTTTCCCTAGTTTTTCAATAAACAAGTATTTTTATAAAATTGCTGATGAGACAAGGAGTTCTAAAGTTGAAATAACTTTAAAATTAAAATGTTCAGTGATTTCAGATAATGATATGAAACAGAGTAAGGGAGATAGGTATATCGGTGATGGGTTTTGTCGCAGCGTAATCAGCTTTTTGTACTGGAGAATTTAGATTAAACCGTTGCTCAATTGGTCTCTCTCTCCGCTGGAAAGATAAAGGTTCTACTTAATTGCCCTGTTTAGCATCTTTGTAATGTATTCTATAAAGGTTGTAGTCCCTGCTACAAGTTATGATACAAACTAGTGAGTTTAAAATATATTATAACAGTTAAATAATCATGTAAAATTATAAGAGAATTTTAAATTAAAAGCAACAGTGATTTACCTGATATATTAATAGTAAATGGTACTATAATTTAATGAATTAATGACACAACGTATAAAAAAGTTATAATTTGTAAATGAATAAAATAGGCTTTGGCTCTCTTTATACTTAAATAAAAATATATTTCTTGATAGCGTAAAATACACCACAAAATCGTCCCTCACGATTGTGCTTATGGTGGTTTAAAAACAGTAATTATAACAAACCTTTACGCCACACATAAAATGTTGGTTCATGTGGTGTTTTACCATTTACAAATTTTTCTATTGTATACGAACGTATTCAATTATATTACCGTGCTTTTAAAACATTAAATGCTTATTTTATGAAAAAATAAAACAATTAGTAATTACCTCTAAAACTGATACATGATTAGTACACTCTACGATTTGGATTTTAAGGTCAGTGTGAATGAAGGGTGAGTGTGATGAGTGTAATGGATCAGACGAGGGGCAGTTTTGTTTCTGACAAATACCAGCTGATTGGTTGTCAGGATAATTAATTAATACTAGGGATCCCCCACTGGTAGAAATTCTACAAAAAACTCAGTTCGTCTTGAGCCTATTAGATTAAAAATGTCCACAACTGTAACATCTATTCTTCCTTATTTGCTAGCATTAAATTTGTTATCAGCTGTCTGATTATTTAATCAATTATCCTTCTCCCATAATATTAACATTGAAACTTTGAAAGCCGGTAGGGCGGAGCCCTGAGGGCCTTTCTCAATTTAAATAGGATTCCGCTCATCAACGGGACACTACCATTTAACAGTATGAACGGATTTTTGCTTCGTTGCGCACAAACTCAGAAAAAAGGAGGAAAGGAAACATGCACGCCTATTAATATATAGATCCTAACGACCAAAGAAAGCTGGGTCCGGTTTTGATCTTTAAAAGTTACTAAATTTTCTTAGGATAGAATTGAGTTTTTCTGATTTAAGGCGAGCTCAGTTGCAATCGATTGTAATGCAATTGTAATCACTCAATTGACCATCCAACAATCTTTTTATGACTTTGTGTGACTCAATGTAACCTATAATGGATTAGAATTACATACTTACGTTTACATATCTTGTGACAAAGTTATACTCACCCATTAGGCACAGCAAAGGAGAAATTCTCAGTTTAAAGAAAAAAAGTGTCAAAACACGCGAAAACTAATTTTACTGAATAAGTAATTTAACCAAGTTCTACCAAATCATAGGTTTTATAATGCAACTGTCGCTATATTTAGATAGAAAAAAGAGTTCGTGCAAAACACTCACATGGGTTCGAGGGCGACGAGGGTGATTTTTGCATAAACAACGCAATTTCCTTTCGCTCCGGGTTCGGTAAATCATGCCCGGACTTGTAAATATGGCTTAATTCCCCTCCTGCTCAAAACGTGATCAGAGTCATAAGGTGTTTCTTATAATTCACACGAGTCGGAGTTCTTTGGTATGCAGATGCGGAAATCCTGATTGAATTCCCGGACAATCTGTGAATAACAATGCCGTGATAATCATGGGGTAGGGGAGGGAGTAGGGGATAATCCTGGTTTTCATGTAAGACCAGTACTTAACACATGCACATGATTTATTTTATCAATTTTAATAAGATTTATGGTCCGTCGGGCGACACTTTTTTGAAGAGATATTGCAGGAGCGTTTTCGGCTTCTAGCCATTATCAATTGCAACGCATTGTTAATTCTCACAGTTGCAGTTGAGAATGGCTAGAAGCCGAAGCGCTCCTGCAATATCTCTTCAAAAAAGTGTCACCCGACGGACTATACAAATCTCATCGATTATGTAACTTCGGCGCACGGACCCCATCATCTTCAAGAGTTTATTAATTTTAGTGGCATTGGAACCATTTGTTTTGCATTCTTGGGTTATTTGTTTTTAGGGAGATTCACGAAGTTATTCCCAAAAGCAAAGAGGAACAGTTTTTTTTTTCTTTCTTTTTTTTCTATAACGAATCGTTCTATTAGGTTCAAAGGTCTTATTGGCCTGCGACTCGATGGGGGCTCCGCCCCCATGCCCCCCTTAGGGGTTGTCCGAAATTCGTAAATTACTAAAAAGTCGAGTTGAAAATAGACCTGGTCTTACACCTTCATACCAAATTTCATCAAAATCAGACGTCCCTTTCAAAAGTTATCAGTACTACAGACATACACATATATAAAAATTAACGAATTGTTTTTTTTTTTTTTCTTCTAGGGACCTCAAAATGAAAAAGTAAAGTGGTCCCGGGCTTAGGTCTCACCATGGCTACTACCGTAATAGCGTATTCTCTATAGGGAAATTCGCTAAAAGCTTTGAAAATCGCCAATAGCTAGTTTTTAGAACCACTCCCTCGTTACTCTTAATTCGTAAAATTAAAAGAGAGTTGTAAAATCATAATCAACCACACAAATATTCTAGGTATTATGCTGGATGGAGGCTAAACCCCCTTGCCCCATAATTAGTTACCCCTATTCATAAATTGCTGTAAAAATCGCAAGCACTGAACAGGCTAGTTGAGGCCTTCGCTCCCATACCCCCTTGTTGTGTTCACCGTATTAGTTTGTAGTTTAACAAGTCTCAAACGTTTAAGATTTCCCCATAATATTTTTAATTAAAATTATTATGGATTTAAAAAGCAACTATACTGTAGTAAACGAATCGTCGGGGGATTTGAAGCAATGCCTTGCCTCACCCTCCTAGCACAAAAAGTATGAAATAAACTCAATAAAATAGAATAATAAAAGTAGAATTGAATAGAATAGAATAATAAAATAAAAGTAGAATGAATAACCTAAATAAAATATTTCAAAATATCAATTAGGAAATAAATAATTTTACTGAAACAAAAACTGGTAAACATGAACAAACGGTTTGGTACCCGCCAAAGACCCCTATTATATCACACACAAAAATATTCGTTAGGAAATAAAAAATGGGTTATGAAATAATAATTTATTATATAGTTATTCTAGTCACTTCCCTTGAATTTCGTTGAAGTTTCAGGGATATTTTACAAGTTCAGTCAATGCAAAATTCGTACCTCAAATACAATATAACTGTAGTTGGCTCTACTAACAAGTTATATGAAATTCAGTGATAATAAAAGTTGCAAATCTTTCTTAAAACAACGAATTGAGATACGATAAAAAGTGAAAGGTCTAAAAGTTAGATTTATGTCACTAATTCACAAACAATCTATACTTTAACAGTATATGTAATGTAACAGAGAAATCCGTTCATATTCAACAGGTAAGAGAAAAACACATAATTTTAGCTTGCACTAATTATAATTTTGTTAAGTTCAATTTTTCCGAGTGGTTAACTTTTAAATTTAGTGAATTTCCTTCAATATCACTGTCAAGCTAAATAAATACAAAAATTCAAGCTTATGGGGAAGTAAGATGCAAAATCAGCTACATATTAAAATCAGCTAAAGTTAATGGAATGTTTTGCAGTAGATCTATAAAGACAATAAAAAACCTTTATATCAGGAAAAAGTTCCCTACTTCAAGCTCTGTTCAAAGTTTTAAGAGTGTTAAACTTCTAAATATAGGGGATTTTGTGTTAGTTAATACTAAACTTCAAGATCTCAATACAATATTACTGTAGTTACTGACTAAAGTATGACAAATATTAACTAAACATAGCCAATTTACCTCAAATAGTCGGAAACCAAAGTTTTTGGTCAGTAAGTAACAAACAATGTAAAACATCACTAAGTAACAAGCAATGTAAAACAATCAGTTGAATAACAATCAATTATAAAACAATCAGTTCCGACTAACAGGTAAAATAAAAAGACATAATATTGGCAATCATCACAGTTATTGTTTACGTTTGATACTTTTATTGGTATCGGCGCTGTCCAAAATATGTGCGTGCACAATTTTAAGGATCTAAAAAGTATTACTGTACTTATGAAAAAATACGTCTATATACATGTGGTAAACCCCTCACACAAATAAATAAGTAAACTTCAAAAACATACTGGAGGGTTAAGGATCAACAAAACGTTAAGTTAAACACACAATATTAACTGGCATTAATTATGAATTACTACTTCAAGCTCTGTGTATTGGCTTAGGTATATTAGAAACAAAGTTGTAGTAAAATGAAATTTTATGGGCGCAACTGTTTTTCTTGCTAGGGCAGAAAAACTAAATTAATTTCACATTTCTTGTAAAACTACGTGGTTGCTACATCTAAAATTAAGAAAAACCAACTGTAAACAATGACTTGTCTAATGAGATGCAGCTATATATTGGGTACTATAATGTTATTCCATAGGTTTGCCTTGGTTTGCAAGATACGATGAAAACCTCAATTAAATATGTATATAGGACTTGATTTACTTTCATATTGGACTGGGTCCCATTTCTAAAAACTTAGTAAAGCCTAGTTGAATTTGTTCAATAATATAAGTACGAGAACTAAACCTGTTAAGTGATCTACGTTACCACGGATGTACTACATTACACCTTAATCTGCCTTACCGACACTACGAATTTCTGATACCCCAATGAGTTACACATGCGGGAGTATATAATTTAGATTATGTAACTTCGGCGCACGGACCCCATCATCTTCAAGAGTTTATTAATTTTAGTGGCATTGGAACCATTTGTTTTGCATTCTTGGGTTATTTGTTTTTAGGGAGATTCACGAAGTTATTCCCAAAAGCAAAGAGGAACAGTTTTTTTTTTCTTTCTTTTTTTTCTATAACGAATCGTTCTATTAGGTTCAAAGGTCTTATTGGCCACGCTCTAAATTGAAGAATTTACCATACTTAGTCTATAGGAGGCTTTGAAATTATTTCTTTAGAGCTCCGTAAATTCTTCTACGCAAAGAATTTATTTACGTAGTTAAGTCTCATTGACCGTAATTGAGCCGTATTGTGTTTTTGGTAAGTTTCAGCCAAATTACCTTCCATGTGATATATTTACTACACTTTAGTGTAAAATTTTAAACTTGCACAAAAACTGTACGGCTTACAATCAGTTAGGCTACATGTTAAAACTATTTCTTTTAATTTTTTTCAGTCGGAGGGATGCAATCAAGTACGGCCGTATCTACATTATGTTTTACGTAAAAGATTTGATAAGAGTCTCCCACAGATTTGTAGGAAGCATACAATAAATAAAATTATGAAGAAAAATTAATAAAAACAAATAAACGAATCACTAAGTTGTTTGATACGAAATCAATTTGTAAGATTACCAGACTAGTTAATTAAATTACCAATTGCTATTCTCAATATTTGGCATAAATAAATGGGTAAAAATAAAATTTTAGTCAGCAAAAAAATTTTAAATGCAATGAGAACATGTTTATATTGTTGTTTTTCAGTATTAAACCAACTAAGCTACTCGTAGTATAAACTAATGCCATATAATATCGCATCTATGTCAAAATGCATGACAATATTTCAGACTTCAGACTGGTTAGAGCTTTGAAAGAAACTCAAACAAACAGTGTAATACTTTTGCAACTCTACACATTGCTAAGAGGTGGCCAGCCGGGAACACAGATATCCAATATCATGAAAGGCCACCTGTGGAACAGAGTCCGGCTTGTCTGTAAAACATATTTTCAATCACCACAGATGATTTGACGTACATTGCCTGTTTTATCGATGTGTTAAAAATATTTTTCTTTCTAAGACAATATTATTCTTTTAAACGTTATGTTTTGAAAGTATACTACAGGTTTTTTAATGTCTTATTTAATGTCATATTTAATTAGAAAAAATTCTATGATTATAAATACGAAAGTGATTAGTTTCCATTTTCGCTAAGTTAAAAATATTTCTTGAGAATGAAATTCGTATAATTGTACCCAATTAAAGAAGGTGCGCTGGGTAAAATGGTTGATTAATGTATGCGTATTTGAAGGCATAATGAACGTAATGATGATATATTTAAATACGAAAAAGGTCACTAAAGGTTTTTGATGAAGAAAGGTCATATTCCTTAATATTATCTTTTTAAGTAAATCCACTTTAATTTAAAAAAATTTAACAACTATGTATAAAGAGCTTCAATATTGGTTAACATTATATACATTTCAAATTAATACACAGATACCAATATTTTTGAAATTTTTATTCACGAGGTCTTCACTAGTAAGGCATCAGAATAACCTTGTTTGTGCCACAAACTAGAGATTGTGAGTTGTCTCATATGAAATCATTACTAAGCTTACAACTGATAATTATATCTTTAGAATGAATTCTTAAGAATCTTTTAATTTTTAGAATTATACCATTAATTATTTTTTCTTAGACTGTGATCAAGGAAAATAACAGAAACGTCATAAGTGACAATAAGACCTCTTTTACTACTGAGTAATTTATCCGATCAATGCTGAATGCTTTCAATTATGTTCTTTATATGGCACCAGTGCTAAATGTTGAACCTTAGTAATTTTGAATAAATAAATAAATCTAAAAGTTTTATTTCGAAGTAGAACCATCAGTTGATAATCTGTCAATCGTGAAGTACTGGATAACTTGATCGAATGAGTAAACAAACGGACCAATCACAAAAGAGCGCTGGTCCTACAAAGGGTGGGGGGAGCTACCGTAGTGACGAGTGAGGGGGGGGGGTGGAAGAGATTGGGGCGGTTTGTCAGGCGGAAGTAACCAGATCAAAGTGATTTGGCCACGTGCTGAAACTGAGTCCATTGCTGACGTTTTTCCGCACTTTTGCTACACAGATTGGTCCTAAGAAATCACTAAATCCTAACATTAATTTTCTTCGAAAATGTTATTTAAGAAGTTATGCATTTCTATTCTTCTTCACTTAGGTGTGGAAAAAGATTAATTTGTTTAGTTTAGTGTTAGAAGCATCGACAGCATCGACGGAGAAATGTATCGCCTCCAAAACGTTGTCAACATAGACTTTTTTAGTTAAACGACCGTAGTTTTTGGCCAAACCTAGAAATTCACTTAGTTAAAGTCTACTTTCTGCTCTATTTATGTAATTTGGTTGCTTTTTCTCTCGGTGTTGTTTATCGATTTTGTAAATAAATTTATGTTTAAAATTTAAATTTAATTCCCACTTTTTACATGTATTTAACATTTCCTCATGCATGTATGTATGTGATGTAATTATAAATCAGCCACCCCCGAGAGTAATCATATTAGTTATTTAAGTATTATTACTTATATTTATTATATTTATATTCACTTATTACTTTTTTATATTATATTTACTTATATTATATTTACTTATTACTTATATTTACGCAATTGTAAATGGCGAGTCCATGTTATTTATTTATTAATACAGAACAAACAAATCGCAGAAAACCAATTTAAAATTTAATGTTGTGCGTTATACTCCACCATACAATGCAGTTAAGAAAGAATTGGATACCTTTCCTTCATGTGAGCCAAAACATCGAAATTTGATTTTAAGAATATCGTCTTACAATCCCTAAGACTTCTTGAATTTTATTATGATAGAAATGACTTTGTAGAGATTCAGGTTTAGTGTCTTGCGAAAGAGATTTGTAGGCTATTAATGATAATATTTTCAACTAATTATTTTAAATTGTCACGTATATATTTATTTTGCAAGAAAATAAAAAAAGCACATTTTAAACGTAGTTAACAAATAATTTTATTTTACATGTATCGTGCATAGTTCATTATTAGTGGCATATCATACCAATCAAACTGTAACTGTAGATTAACACAACACGATTACAATTGATAAAGCGCAGTTTCAACCACCACACCTATTCAATAGTTGTGGAATTTACTGATGAATCATCGACACCTGCAGTATTGACCGAACATGGACGTAACGCCCTCTGTGGCTAATCTGCAATTCTGTCACGTGACATGGGAGTTGCCCATCCGGTGATCAGCTGATTTGAGGGGCTTCAGTCAATCAATGGATGACGGGTTAAATACCTTACCATAATTACATAATAGTTCTTATAATTACTCAATAAAAATAACTAATGAAAAAAATGAAATGACTGCTGAAAAGATGATTTTGTTACATTTTTTATCGAACACTGCTAACTACTTCCTAAGTTAGAATTGGAAAGGTTAAATATTGACCTTAGTGGATAAGTAACGTCAGTAGAAAAGATTTATAGCTAATCATGACATTTTTTAGTAAAACTAATTTTATTATGTCCTTTATTTCATTTCTTGATAATTCTTTCTCATTGCACGATATAACTTTATTAGTTTAATTAGGTTTTTGCAAATTAAACTAATTTAGAAACTATTTAGATAAATTCAGCTTTTAGTAGTAAGACATAATTATTCTGCTATCCTTTGCGTTGGATTTATAATGATTAAAAAATATTATCTTGCACATGATAGGTTTGAAGCAAAGTTTTGTTATCTATTAAAATTCTTTGTTGTGAAATAAGAAAACTTCCTTTCTTTTAGCTTTGAAACATAATTAGAATAGATTCCCAATTGACTTTTAATTAATTTCTTCTAGCAACAAGAATAAACAGATCATGAAACATGAGATACATTACAGTTATTTAAATTCCCCCTTCCTTCAATATAAGGGCGTCCAACCCCCCCCCCTCCCGTCTACGGATCTTTCGGTTTTCAAAAGCCTCATTGGGGTTCAACTCACGAGTTGACCCTCGCAAACAGATCTGACTTGGATTGGGAAGCGAATGAAACATGGGGGAGATTGCGTATCACGCTGCCAAGAAAACTATGTGAAACCTGAGACAGCCGTTCGAAGCATGCTTACTATAGTACCCGGGGTCCGAGGATTTTCTCGGTTAACTTAATGAATTCTTTGTAATCAGTCACAGACTGTACGCTAAAATACCTTGTCCAAAAGGCCTTTTTCTTTCAACACGAGCTCGTTCGCTTCGCTCACTCGCCTTTCAGGAGGTTTTAATGTAGGCCTAAGGATGCTGCACTATGGTATGAGTTTTTTTTAACTGTAATATTTTATCTCTTTGGTTAACAGCTGATTTTATCATTGTTGCTGATTCTTTTGTTTTAAATGCTAATTGAAATTCTACAAATTGCTTAGTTGTTTTATCATTTTGAATTATTTTTAATTAACTAAGTAGTCAATGTCTTCAGTATAAATTAGGCCTACTGTTTAAAAAACGGATAAACGATTGTTATTATAGTATCATTTAGTAATTCATTTACTGGCTACAATGAAAAAAAACATGTTTGCACTGATTTTGGTTTGTACTGACGTGGTCTGTGATTTTGACAGTTGAGGCAGCTGTTAACAACTTTTCAGTTTTGATTTTATTATTAAGTTCCATAAGAGCAACGTTACAATTTTTTTGAATTTCAATTCGAGATTCTATCAAAATAAGTTTTTTTCTAGCATAAAAGCCTATATACCCGTAATTTATCCCACAACTAAGTTATTTGAAAAGTTTAAAGAAACCCGTTCGAACCGTTTTCGAGATCCATATGCAAACATATTTGAACAAATATACTTCACTTGTATTAGAGAATAGGTTATGGCGAGCCTACTGGAGCGTTGATAGTATATTTCGAACCAAGGGACCAAAGTGGGGATTTGCCAGTCCAAGATAGCGTTTTAAGACTAAGAAGGAGACAAGGTTGTGAAAATGTTCTAGGGTAGACTCCTTTTTCGCCAAGGTGTTAACACTATTTGTACCACCATACTACTCGATTAAATAAATTTTACTTGTGCATCATACAATCATGGACTAAAGATAGTTAATTGATAAAGTAAAAATCAATAGTAGATTATTTTATTTTTGCAATGTGTACAGACAGAAAAACCTAAAGTTTGCAAGTATCAGCCAGGTTCCGTTTTGCTATTAAGAAAATAACTCTATATACTTGCTCCAACTTTACAGCCTTAGGACTGAAAACAAACATTTTCAACCCTAAAGCTGTAAAACGCTATTTTCAGGATCGAAATTACGTTCCAAAAATACTATTTATAACTTATGATGAATATACTCAAAATAGACTAAAATAATTGCCATTTGATTTATATGATGCTTTAAGGTACTTTTTTTATTCAAATATATTATTGTTTCTATTTACATAGTAATTTGAAAAATTATGACTTTTTTGTGTGCATTATTCTTCTAACTATAATCCAATGATGTACACGATGCATAAGCATCCTAAAATTGTTTTTGAGTAAATATATAATATTAAACATTGTTTTATCCTCAAACTAAGCGTTCTTTAAGAAAGCATACAAATTATAAATTAAATGCATATTAGATTGTAACTTAAAAATATAAACTAATTCGAGAACGTTTTGTATCAATGAATATTTTGTTGATTTATATTGACAAAAAATAATTGTACTAATACTTTCTTTGATTTAAAATCAAATGTCCCAAAAGTGGTGATATTTTAAATGAAATAGAATTTTAAAATTCTGTTATGCTCTATTGTGTTTAAAAAACGTATAACAATAATAGAAACAAATGCAGTTTCAAAACACTACTTATTTTAATATTAAAACAAACAACAAATCCCAACTTATAAAAATAAATCACCCAGAAGTAATACCCCAATAATAAAACTAATAACTTTATACATACTGATTTTTGAAGTGCAAATAGTATGGTTAAAAATATCTAACATAATTCCGTTTCTAAATTAATCCAGAAACACCAAAGAGCTGGACAAATGGGTTATAATTTCACCAAGGAAACAAGAATAACAATCTTTGTAAAGCACCCCCACTGCATCAGCAAGACAGGTGAAATGAGGCAGAAAACGTGAAAAACAGTTTCGCTCCCCAGCGATGAGAAGGCTGTGAATTACTCGGCGCAATTCGCTGTGAAGGACTGTTACTTAGTGGTGGAATTAATTATTGTGAAACTTGGCATAAACATTGTGTTTTCCACTTGGGTAAAAATATGTATATACAGTAAATCATTTATACCGGGTGTTTCATGTAAGGTGTCTCAAATCGATTATTGATCAACAATTTGTCTTACGACCTTGAAATAAAATTATTTCCCACTAAACTAGCCCCAAGGATTAATTTAAAAATATTTTTAACGTTGTATAAATACAGGGTGTCCCAAAAACTGCGGGTCACAGGTTCGAATCTCGGAAATATCAAATACAAACACATACCATATTATACATTTAAAAAGGTAATATTTAATGCAAACATTTTAGTGAAAACGATATTTTGTAATCTTTATTTGTTTCAAAATGGTGAATAGAATAGAACAGGGGCCCTCCCCCTGGCTTAGTATTTTGGAATTATTGAAAATAAAACATTAAAATTGGCAGATCAATACTAGCCTACAGATACAAATATAAATTTTGAAAGGACCATAAATTATCCGTCACATAGAAAGGGACGGCTTACCAAAAATAAATCCTTGAAAGTAAATATCAGTAAATATATGTGACGTAACATTCTATATTTTAGTAAGTGTAGGCCGAGGCCAACTCCCTACGTGAACAACTCTTTCTATTAATTTTTAATACATTTATAAAAAAATAATATGTTCAATAAAAATGTTATGATTGATATAATATTGTGTAAATTGAGGTATTTATAGCAGTGAGGCCTAAACTGAAAAGCCTTAAGCAGTGAACTGACATCAGGTGAAATTGCTGAATAATTAGATTACTACGCTAATGTTCTGCGCCTTAAGTGGTAACTTTATCATGGCATAAAATTAAAATTTAGTTAAAGTCAAACTCAATAGTGGTATAAATAACACAATAATACCATCACATTTTTTATCTAATTATTTTTGATTTTAAACCTATTTCTTTAACTGGTTTAACGTAGCAGATATTTATTAAATATGTTTTGCAACTACCTCTTCATTCAAACATATATTATTCTTAGTATATATACAATATATATTTTGTAAAAATAATAAATAGGGTCCTATAATTTCTTAAGTAATTTTTTTCTTAAGTTTCCTTAAGTTTTTTTCAATTACGTAATAATTATTATACAAATTAAATTTAGGTGGGAAGTTACTAGAAAAACATAATTTTATCCCTTTAAGGTACCAATTAAGAAATCAAAAGTTTTCTATTTACTTTATAAAACAAATACAACAAAAATATGAAGTAATCAAAGTGACATTCAAACAAAAGAGAGTAAAACATTGTTGTTTGCAATCAAGAGGATGTAGATGTTATTATTGTAAGGATTTTGTATCAACAACATCCTGTATTCTCGGAAAGGTAAGATTACGGTAAATCGTTTCCTGCTTGGACAAAATATCGGGATAACTTTATATCCTCCTGCATGGACAAAGTTTGGGACAGAACTATATCATATTTCACCATATGTAGAATGAACTAATTTTCAAATATTGAGTCAGGTTCCAAAGTGCGATAGAGCTAATATTTCTGGATTTGTTTATCCATCTAATTGCCCGAGAATCAGTGATTTTAGCAATTTTTTCAACACTTAGAATCATTAATAATTTTTATGAATACCTATTTAGTAACTTTCATCCATACAATTTCCTATCGAAATATGTGAGATGGGCTTATTACAGTATTTTAATCAGCTAAAATAAAATAATTAGTTGTGCTATGTGAACTTGAATAGTTGAAAGATTTTAGCAGTGATGTACAAAAGTAGTTGCAGCCACTTCAGTTCTGAGACTGAATTGCAAAGATTAAATTGCAGTTTCATGGTGTTATGCTGGTATATTTGTGTAAACTCGCGAATATAATTGTTCATTGACGATGTAATTTCCAATCGAAATATGTGAGATGGGTTTATTACAGTTTTTGTAATCAGCTAAAATAAAATAATTATTTATGCTATGTGAACTTGAATAGTTGAAAGATTTTAGCAGTGATGTACAAAAATAGTTGCAAACATTTCACTCCTGAGACTGAATTGCAAAGATTAAATTGCAGTTTCGTGGTGTTTTGCTGGTATATTTGTGTAACCTCGCGATTATAATTGTTCACTGACGAGCTGTGATATGGATTTATGTCTTTATAGCCGACATTTATACTTAAGTCAATGTTCTGTAGTAATACTCAGAGAACGTACGCTACTTTTTCTTGGTAAAGTTATTAGAGTTAGATCTTCTCACTACTACTCTCAACAAAGATGAGTGTACAATTCATGTGCTGATTACCAGGGCCGCCCCGAGGGCAATAGGCGCCCGGGGCAAGGTTTTGACCAGCGCCCCCTAAATTAAATAATTGGCATATCTTGTAAACTGTAATGTTAAATTACAATTCTAAGCACTAAATTAGGTGCATGGCTAACTTTTCAATGCTGTTATAGTAGGACGAGATGGCCCGTCCACAAATTGCGCATTTTATGATTCTGTATGAGTGAAACTCACCTACAGTACGTGAATATTGATTATGAAGTGACATAGATCTATTTTTGTTTACTATCTGGCTTTTAAAATTTATCTGAAGGTAATCAGCTGTTCAATTACAATTCACATTAAAGAACTTGCAATAAAAGTTGGTCAACATTTTAATGCGCCCTCTAGAAATAAATCAAAGGCTATGGGGGCGAAGCCCGAAACAATATGACCTTTTTAATTACGAATATTACGATTGGTCACTGCGGTATATACTATAAGCCTTGAAATGACACCTCAATCTTAAAAATCGGTTCAGTAGGTCGAGAGAAAAAGGGGACGTAGGCCCTAACAGACAAAACCCTTATAGAAATAAGAAGATAGATTCACGAAAATAGTCCGATGAGAGTCGATACATTGTTGCCAAATTTTTTGTGAAACACATTTTGTACTGGTATTACACATGATAAACATAACCACAAATGGTAACATTGCAGGGCGAGAGTGGGTGAGTGGGGACACAGGGACACAGCTGTTAAATTTCCATCGGACTACTTTTGTACATCCTATAGTTTTGTAATGTAATGTAATGCTGCTAGTTAATGTAAGACACAGAACAAAAATAATAAGAGAGACTGTACGCACCAACACCACATCAAATTACATGAGGGGTTGAGGTTATGAATGAGTGACGGGGTGGGCGTAGGCGCAGTTCTCAACTGCGCGACCGCCGGGCTCAAGTGAGCGCTTAATCCGTTTTTGCAGTGCGTAAGATCAGCTTGCCAGTAGTAGGCTTACATGCAGCCAAAAGCGATGCTAACATGATTCACTTCCACTTGCTTTGTAAAAAAAAAGGTTTAAAGTTACACACAATGAATTATTAGTCACTACTCATTCCCCGACTATAATAAATTGTTTTAAATGTTTATTTGAACTAATTAACAAAAATAATTATTAAACTATTTGTAACAAAAATATTTATTAATGCAGTTTTCATAATTTTTGTCAAGTCTTTGAGCCATTAAAAAACAGGGATTTCCCCTCGGCCGCGGCGCCCCCTTGGCCGTGGCGCCCGGGGCAACTGCCCCGGTCGCCCCGCCCTCGGGGCGGCCCTGCTGATTACTTTACTAATTCATCTGAATATAAATAAATGGTAAAATGAGCTTCATTAACTAAAAAAGCAAATAATGAGCTTTGATTTGGTGTAAATAAACATGTATTAATTTAAAAATTGGCTGAGAATTATTTAATTGAAAACCGTTCATATTCCGTGTATCACCCTGTATAAACTATGATAATTCTTCCACATCAAACCTAATGCAAATTAATGTGTACATAAATTATGTATATCTTTAACACATACTTTCCCATGTAATTATATTTACTGAAAGTAGTGCAAAAGTAAGGCTTTTGGGCCAGTTCAAGGTCACCCGAGCGATGACGTCATCGATGACATCATCGAGGTCAATGACCTCATCGATGACGTCATCGATTGCATCATTGATGACGTCATCACCAATGACGTCACATCCATGACGTCACACCCATGACGTCACAGAAATGACGTGCTGATGACGTCATCACCCCTTACGTCACCAAGATGACGTCATCGATGTCACAAAGGTCAAGGTCACGCTGAAACCTAAAATTTTTTGGCACCTTTGCTGTTTCTCACACTATGCTCCGAGTTTCAGTCAGGTTACCGTGACCTTGACGACTTGGAGCGAAATTAGATGAGAAACAGCAAAAGTGCTGAGGAAACCTGAAGTTTGCAACGTGACTCTGCCTAAACCGTCATGTGACACCGCTCGGGTGACCTTGAACTAGCCCAGCTGCCTTACTTTAACCATTACTGCAACCGCGATGCGCACCCTACAACAGACACCGAGCGACTGACTGTCCGGCCCCGCGCACTCTAGGTATATGGGAAGTGGTGGGGGAAACTGCGATGACCTCGGGAAACTTGAAAATGTCAAGCCAGGTAGCACCGTTTTGGTGCTACCTTAAATTTACATGTTAAAGTGGGATGACCTTGAGGTTGACTGTGAACCTGGGGCTTAGGATTGTGTTTAACAGCTTGACATTTTCGCCAGAGTTCAAGTGTGGTGACCTTGAACTGGTTAAAATCAAAACTGCACAGCAGACTACACAACACGGATGTGCATCCTACGACAGCCGCCGAGCGACTGACCTCCGGGCCCTGCGTACTCTAGATATATGGGGAAGTGGTGGGGGAAATTTCAAGGTCATTCAAACGGAGTTTTAAAAAAGTCAAAGAGTAGAAAGACTACTCTTGTGAGTCTATAGCGATTTCATTGATAGTGAGTGCTTCGGTATGCCAAGTTGATCTGTATTGACACGCTCCTAAATAATGTTTGCAAAAACCTGCAAAATGATTGTTGCACAATTTGCAGCCAGTTAGCTGTTTTAGTTTGAATTCAATGCAACGTTCAGGGCAACAAGTGTACTTATGCCCTCTCATTTGGTACACATGGAATGTCTTCAACTTCGGTTTCGGCTTCTTCCAAGACTTGCACTTACACATGCACTGACCAAAAGCTTCACATGTTCTACAAGCCAGGCCATCCACCACATCAATGTCATTTGGCCATGAAAAACATTTCTGTTCGCAACAGTAGTTGAGTTGACTCTCCATGTTGCTGCGGTGAAGGTGCGCGATGAAATGATGCTAGAGTCAGTGAGAGTGCACCTTAAATAAACTCAGTGGAGGGGGAAAGGTCAAGGTCATTCAAACGGAGTTTTAAAAAAGATGACTAGTCGTCCTCCTCGTCCGTCGTACTTGGAGAGCTGTCAGACGAAGAGCCCCGCGCAGGTGCTCTCCAGATGAAATGTATATCTATTTGAAAGCGCAGGCCTGGATCTTGTACCATCAACTCCTTTAATCTATTACATACCAATTCCACTTTGTACACATTGTTAATAATCAACACCCAAGGCTTCGGCTGAACATAACATGTAGTTGAGTCAGCCTCGCAGACAGTTACACCTTCCGGTGATATTGGAGTGTATAAATGTGTAAAATCTCGTTGCTGAGGCTGGCTTGAAGTTGAAAGTTCTGTGCCGACCCTGGTTGCATCAAAATTCAAATCCATTCTACATTCAAGAGGTCCAGGGTTCCTGTTGAATACATTGAGTAATTTTTGATACAAGACTTCCACTTCTGTCGCATCCTGTAAATGAACAGTCCACCGCAAGGGAAATGCTTCGTCCGTAGTGGTGTCAACTTGAGAAAGAGTTCCTTCCGCCATGGCAGCTAAGCAAGGAATGAGGTGAGCTGCAGTCAGTTGTAACATTATCGAAAAGTAGAGGGGGAAATTTCAAGGTCATTTAAATTGGGTTTTAAAAAGGAAGGAGTGGAGGGGGAAAGTTCAAGGTCATCCAAATGGAGTTTTAAAAAAGGAAAACCTAGAAAGTAACATTGAAACTTTCCAATTGATGGTGGCGAGCGTTTTCTTCTGCAACCTTGCCGACACATGTGACTATGCCATACAGTATGAAAAGTACAACCATGATAAGGCCGAACAACAAAAGATAGCCGTTTACTATCATGATATTTTCTGAGTGGATCTGCTTTCTTCTTATCGCCCTCTCTTGCATCCTCTTCTCTAACTCGTGTACGAAGTCACAGCATGCGTGAGGACATCTTTCATCTGTTGGTAGGTTAGCCATTGTTGATGTTGTAGGTTTGGCTGTTGAAGAAGGAATGAGGTATCTAATTATGTTGTCTCATGTATATCAACAGTGAAGTGGTGGGGGTAGCGAATCAGTGGAGGGGGAAGTTTCAAGGTCATTCAAATTGTGTTTTAAAAAAAACCCTATCTTGTTACTGAGCATATATGTCAGTAACAAGATAGGTGGCTTTGCTCTTTTTACTTCTTTAATATAATGAAGAAATAAACATATTCTACAATTGTAAGGACAAGGAAGACAACCGCTAGTCAGCTGAAGTAATCCAAGTTGTCTGGTTTGGTCTTCATTGACGCCGGTGAGGAAGCTGTCGTTGAAGAGGAATGTCCAGGCTCTTCCTTCGGCTGCCGAAGATTCCGTATATTGCAAGCGTAGACTTGCACGTTTATACGGTAGCCTCTTGCCACCATCAGCTGCAACTCCTTGTACAAGTCGTTCAGCTCCTGTTGCGTTTTGATCGTCACCTCCTCATAGCTGGCACAGCTTACGTTCAGAGACATACTGATGTTGTTCGGTTGGCTGCTGGAGTTGAAATGAAGACGAGGCACAGCACTTGGAGGTATATGAAAAAGTGGTGGGGGTGTTTTGCATTCAAGCAGGTTTGACTTGTAGCGTGGTGGTGGGGGTAACTGTGAAATGCAAAGGTCAAAGGTCAAGGTCACCCGCGAAGTTTTAAAAAAAAATGCAACATATCAATATGTGACAAACTTCACATATTGATATGTTGCATTTTTCGTCTTTTTGTATTCTTTTTTTGTTTTTTATGGTTTATTTATTTATAAAACATTACAATAACATATGTACAACAGTAAAACCTAAATCTAACACTGCTGCTTGTCGGCGATGTGGATGGTCAACTCGGTGGAATTGCTACCCGTGCAACCGTGGGAAACCAGGTAGAGACAGCCGGGTTGGATGGAGCGCAGATCCTCGTTCTGGAGGAGATGGACGAACCGTTTCGGCAGGTAGACTTGGAACTTGGGCTCATCCCCCGGAGTGAATGGTGCCTCGCTAAGACTGCAGCAGATGGCCTCTCCAACTGTAGTCTCCATCTTCTTCATGGCGTGGATAATGTTGTGCTTCTCGTCTTTAAGTTCGGAACACTTCTTGACGGGTAGTATGGTAGATTTGGAGTGAGCATTGAACTGCTCAACCAAAGTTTGCAGGAACTGGTGAGATGTCATGGTCAAGTTATAGATCGTCTTCTTCGTCTTCTTGCTGGGAGATGTTGTCGTCTCGGAATCTCGAGTAATACTCATGCCAGGTCCCGGTCTGCTCCTCACTTATATAACCCCCGTTACCCCCACCACTCCCCATTTCCCCACTTTGAAGGTAAGATGCGAGTTTATAGGCGTTTTTTAAAGCGCAATGTCTATCTTTTTCATGTTCTGGACTTTTAGTACAAATACAAACATTTTCCATCGTATACTTGTAGTTTTTATCCAAATCCACATCATTAACCGGAACATGAGTAAATCCTTCGATCCATCTTTTCTTTTCCAGCCCCTTTGTGTAAATATTGGTAAACTTGTCTGAAAAGTGATGCATAATGTGATACAAGTCCGTGTAACTTGTAAAACCATCATACCAATCGATATGATGGAAGTGTTTTGAAATCCATCTGTTGGTAGTAGCGGCTTTACTAGTTAAAGATGAATAAGAACATGGTGGTTTAAATAAAAACGAATAAGGAACACTTGTATTGATGTCGAAAAACACAAGTTCTTTTATGATAAATCTATCATCATTACCCCGAAACGCTTGGAACTCAATTATACCAGGTTTGGACTTTACTTGTTCTTCTTCCTTGTCCATTGCGAAGATCACTCGTCTGCTCATGACGAAGTCCAAAGGTCAACTGATTTCCACACCACGGTAGGTACGACTTTTATACCCGGCCGTACAGTTGTTGGCGCGTTGGTGTATATTTAACGTGGGCACCGTCCCCGGTAGGCCTAACCCCACAAAGTGTTTGATATTGTTTTAAAAATTAACCATTGCTGTGTAGTTAATTGTCATTTAGGTTTCCATCTTTACATTTTCCTTGTTTTCATTTTCATCACTAACACTTGATTCTTCTCCTTCTTCTTCTTCCTCTTTTTCACGTTTTACTGATTTCTTATGTAGTTGAGCGTACTTTTCCAATTGTCTCCACATTTGTACTTCATGAGGAACCCTATTGAATATAGAAGTATCTACAGGTCCGTACAATATAGGTGCGTCCGGTTGTTTGTCCAAAGTGTCTTCCAGATAATCTTTAATAATTGAACTTGAAAACACCAGTTGTCTCAAGTATCTCGTTATTGGTTCAGTTGCACAAGTTAGAATAAAAAACTCTTCTCGATTAAGTTGAATCTTGTTATCATGTCTTGTTGTGTCTCTAAACCGCAACTGATGATCACCACGATGTTTAACAATATCGATTTCCACATTTGAATCCAAAAGGCCTACTCTTGTCTTTCTTCCAAACATGTTACTACTTAAATAGCATTCTAGCAGATGCAAGTGTTTCATAAACGATTCCCAAGCAGTGTCCGTAAACAAAATCATTTTGGGTCCATGAGTTAAAATTACAGTAGGGGAATAATCTGTAGATTTCATAACACCGATTAAAACACTTTTGTCCAAACTTGAAGAGATTGGGTAAAATATTCGCAAGAATACCTCACTTAATATGTTAGGAGAAATATTATCTTCAATATCCCTTTTCCTCTTGTGTGCATTCTTTCTTCTTTTACCTTTTTCCTCAACATTATTACTGGCGTGGAGTTGTCCGCAAGCGTTGTGTTCATCTCCCTCCGGTTGACCTTGAAGATCTAAAAAGTCGGATATCTCCTTCTCAATATCTACTACATTTTCTTGTGTACCACTAGGAGAAGCCATATTGAATAAGATGCTACCCATACAACAACAGGCAACAAACTGATGAGGAGCGAGCTGAACGCTCTGCTTTTATACTCGCGGAATGCATTGGAATGTAGGAAAACCGGTCTTTTACAATACATTTTTAACAATTCCAGTTAAAGGTGTGTATGTTACGATTTTATCATGTAGAATTAAACAGTATGCAGTTGTATTAGCCTGTATAGGCGCGTTGAATTCCATTTCTATTTTTATATCTACACTTGATGATTTTACCGATTCATTTTGTTTAGAACAATCGATTACAACTATAGGGTAACCATCTAAGTATTTTTCTGGTGATAGTAAAGGTGCATTCGTTTTACCATAATATGAACTTTGGAATCTTGCATACATATCGTACAATATGCTGTACTTTTTATTAGCGAATGACACATTTAAATTATCGTATGGAAAAAATTGTGAATTTAAATAAACTTTAATATTTTTCAAGTTGCAATGATCAAATTGGCCTGCATGTTTGGTGATGGTGTCTCTTCTGCCTGTTTGTAAACCAAATATAATATACCTGGCTCGTTCCACATAATTAGATGTTTTAACTGTCCAAGTGTGTCGATCCGTAGTTGGCAAGCTGGGATGTTCATGAAATTCCCAACTTCTAAAAGGAATTACAATATCACGATCAGCCTTTAACTTTCTTAATAGTAGCATTCTATGCTCGTCAGCTAATTTTACATGTGGAACTCTCCATACAATTTTGTCTAATGTTAATTTCCATTCTAAAGTTGCATCTGTTGTACCGTCTGGAGCTTTAATAATGTCTTTATCGTTAGAAGATCTCAACAAAACTAATTCTTGTTTAACATTTAATATAATCTTTCTATAATCTTCTGCAAAACCAAGCAACAAACGTAATGGAATATGAAAATCAAAATTTCCATTTGTATCTGGAGTGATTGTGTCTTTTGCAGGTAAAACCCATCCTGCAGGTTGTATTAAATTGGTTTCATTAGGTGATATAGATGTTAATCCCTTTAAAGTTGTTGCAATACCTACTTTTTTAGTGGAATCAACTGTTACACCTGATATTTCATATCTAATTTCATCAAACAGGAAAGCCATAGGATTATTTATAAATGGAACTGTTGTACCAGTAGTAGTACCATCCTTTTTAGTAACTTTTCCTTCAATATACAAGTAACTTTCACATGGTAGTGTGTAAATGTCTTGATTTTGTATGGGAATACGAATTTCATCGTTATTGTTTAATTTTGATGAAGTGTAAGGGTTGTGGGTGTGATATTCTTTTTCCCATAGGGTTTCGTCGAATGTTGGACCCTGCGCTATATCCAGTATATCCATAATCGGTTAATTTTAATCCAATTCTCTCTAAGAAACGAATGTTCTCGCGTGTTAACTCCTCCACAGCTGAAGAGCTACTAATGCGGTTTCCCGTAGGTTGTTCGCTTTTAAATGTTAAACCCATGGTTTTGTATTAAAGTGTCGATTTTAAATGTAGTCTAACCGTAATAGGCTCTTCTCGGAAATCTATCAAGTTACCGTCTTGATCCAATACGTTCAACACGATGTCTGAAATGAAAGTGGTGTTCAACGGTAGATATACCAGGTTTTGTGGCTTTTCAACAATTTTAAATCCAGGCGGTACACTGGGGTAAAAAGTATGTATTATATGAGTATTTGCTCCATCTCTGTAAGCTCCTTGTATAATGTTACAAGTTATGTCTATACTATTGACTTTTAATATTGTTACAGTTTGTTTACCGGAATGTGTTTTATTTGGTTCTAAAATTGCTCCATCTTTGGGAAATCCTAATAAATCACCAATTGAGTTTGGCTTAAAGAAATCTATATAATATTTTGAAGTAAGCTCAGCTTTCATTGTATTGTTATTACCTTTTAGCGATATATTGTCTTTTCCCATTTTATTTTGCAAAAATTCATTAATATGATCAATTTCATAAGAACCTGTGGGTAAACTGCACTCTTCTAAGTCTGTAAACTTACCACTGGCATCTTTTCCTTTATAATAATGCAATAAGTTATTTTTACCTTCCGTAACATTGGGAATAGAGTTGTAAGTTGTAAAATCTAACAGTGCTGCCTCCCAAAATCTTCCTTTTTGCAAGCGTAACGCTGGAAAAAGGATACTTCGTAAAGTGGACGATTTTCCTGTTAATGATACCGTATAGGAAGACATCTCAATAGTGACTGATACTTTTAGCTAGGAATTCCAAACATAAATGGCCGCATATTGAAGTATTATCAGGTTGTTCTCTTTTATAGTTGTAATATATGTTTTTAGCAGATTTAAAGTAATCTTGAAGTTCTTTTGGTGGTGGCAGGTTACCGAAACTATCAAAATAATATACATTGCTATTCAGTTTCTTATAACACACCCAATGGGTGCCGGGCCCTTCAGTATTATCCAAATTTACGATTCCAGTCTCATTTTTCCATATTTTCTTTGGTAAACTGTCCTTCATAAATACTCCGCGAAAAAATGGTATTTTTAAACAGGAAATATATCTGAATAATTCAACATTAGTCAACGCTTTATGTGGTATAACTAATTGATTTCTTTTATTTAATATGCACGATACGGTCTTAGGTATAGACCTGCCCCGTTTTTTACCATTGACCATATTGTCGGTTTTTTATTATTTTTCTTTATAGAACGTCTTTTTAGTCTAATATTACCACCATGTTTCTTCATGGTTGATCCTTTTTTATTCCTACCCCTCCTTTTACCACCTCCTACCGCTGTTTTAGCCTTCATACCTGCTGTTACCGCTAAAGCTGCTGCTTTTTCCGCAATACTAGCGTCACTAGACTTTACTCGTTGCCAAGCTATATTTGCTAGCTTTTTATCAGCGATTGACCTATTTTTTGAATCGGTAAATGTGGAATATGCAATATCGTGTTCTTTACAAGCCTGATCTAACTTATTTATGCCTGGATCACCTCTTTCCAGTCGTTTTTGCAATTTAGTTCCTGGTCCGCAATACTGATAACCTCCCGGTATGTGAAATTCGTATGGTAAAGCGTCTATTGCTCTGTTTACGATAGATCCTACTGGAATACGATTTAAAGCTTTACTTAACAGAGAAACCGCTGTGGACGTAATACCGCCTCCTTTCCGTATAGTGTCTCGATATGGACTGGTGTAATGAAACGCCATGATTGTCTTTTATATTCGAAAAGCGTAACCCATGTGTTACCTCTATGACAGGTTGCACATAAATGATGTAATTTATGGTGTTATTTAATTAAATATCAAAAGTACCCCAATCTGATGATCTAAACTTTTGTGTGTTATGATTAAAAAAATATTTGTAAAGAATTTCTTGTTTAATCCATGTACTTCTCATTTTTTCGTCAATAGGTTTATGTTGTCCTGCTGCAATATAATTATGCATATCAAATAATAAATTACCTATTACTTTAACAAGAAAATTAACAGTTACAGCGTTATTGGCATAGTCAGGGTCTGCAACATTTGTTAATCGTTTGTTATCACAATTCCACCATTTTTTTCCAGTTGGCTCTAATTGTATTATCTGTTCATAAGTAACAGCATCACCAGGATTTTCACGAATACCTAAATTTGTCAATAACTTTCCTTTACCATCCCAAACATAATTGTTTTCTTCAAGTAAAGTAAACTTTTTATTTCCTTGTACAAATACATCTCCTTGACGTGTTACTACTTGGTTTTGTTTCACAAAACCGGAGGTTTCTTGTTTTAAAGTTTCCTTCATTTGACCCACCGTTGCACCGTCTGATGGTGCAAAACCATCTTTTACATTCGCTAAACAATTACCAAGACAGTCAATAACTCCTACATCACGTGTAATACAATGATCTTTGATGTATTTTAAATTTACAGCATCATTTTCATTTTTTGGATAACCTATATCGTTAATAACAAATTTATAAAAAGAAAACCCATCTTTTGTCTTTTCAGGTATTATAGAATGTAAATAGCGTCTATTTATGCTGTCTTGTTCATCTACAGGGTCTGCTACGTTGGATATACGTCGATTCTCAGCATTATACGTTTTTCCATTGAATTTTAACGTATTCTTCAATTCTGATGATAAATAACCTCTGTTTATTGCATCAGCGTTTTGATTTGGCTTACCAACGTTGGAAATTCTATGATTACCCGCGTTATATGTGTTTTTATCTAGTTTCAGCGTTGGTGATATCTCTTTTTTTAATACTTTTAAATTTATTGCATCGTTTTCATCTGTGGGATCATTGATGTTTTTTAACCGTTTATTACTAATATCATAATCTCCATCAGGTGTTTGTGGTAATCCAACACCTCTTTTTAAAATATTAGAGTAATATAATCCATCCGATGAATACCGTCCGAACTTGTCAACACTCATGGTGCAACTGAATAACATTCTAGAGTGTAACCCATTTTTATAATATTAGTCCCCGATTTCTAACCCATATCAGTTTTATACAAATTCTTAGTCTTCATCAGTTACATTTTCATCATTCCCAGGACATTTAAAATATTTTAAATCTGCACTAATTAATGCTCTGTCTGCTTCATTTCTAAATACATGATTTTTATGAATAAATTCTTCACCAGACAATTTTCTAAATCCGCTAAATGAATTTGGATCTGCAATTAGTATATTTTGATAATCATTTACATCCATTAATTTAAATCTTTGCTTATTATGAATAAACTCTTTATTTTTACTGTCATATTGTAATGTTTGTCCTACAGTTGCAGCATCATTTGGATCTCTTCCATTATGCAAGTTTTTTATTACTTTACCATTACATGTAAAAAATCTAAAAGAATGATCTGGATCTAGATGTACGGTTTGTGATAAAGCAGCTGCATCTCGAGCAGTATAACCCAATCTCATATTTGATAACCCTTTACCCATGCAATCCCAAGCATTATTTTTGTATGTTAATAAATTAAATTTTTCATTACCTTGAACAAATTCATCCCCTTGCTTCGATACTACTTGATCTTGTTTTACAAAAGAGGTTGTTTCTTGTTTTAAGGTTTCCATCATTTGACCCACTGTTGCACCATCTGATGGCGCCGAACCATCTTTAACATTTGCTAAACAATTACCAAAACAATCTATAACTCCAACATCGCGTGTAATACAATGGTCTTTGATATATTTCAAATTTACAGCATCATTTTCATTTTTTGGATAACCTATATCGTTAATAACAAATTTATAAAAAGAAAATCCATCTTTTGTCTTTTCAGGTATCAAGGAATGTAAATAGCGTCTATTTACGCTGTCTTTTGCATCTTTAGGATCATCTACGTTGGATATACGTTTATTGTTAGCACTATACGTTTTCCCATTGAATTTTAACGTATTCTTTATTTCAGATGACAAATAACCTTTGTTTATTGCATCACCGTTTTGATTTGGTTTACCAACGTTGATAATTCTATGATTTTCTGCGTCATATGTGTTATTGTGCAGTCTTAATGTTGGTGATATCTTTTCCTTTAATATTTTTAAATTTATTGCATCATTTTCATCCATAGGATCTTTTATGTTTTTTAACCTTTTATTACTCATATCATAATCTCCATCAGGTGTCTGTGGTAAACCAGCACCTCTTTTTAAATTATTTGCGTAATATAATCCATCCGAGGAATAACGTCCGAACTTGTCGACACTCATGGTGCAACTGAATAGTATTTTAGGGAGCAACGCATTTTTTATAAGATTACCCCACGGTTTCGGAGTTCATCCACTAAAGCCACCCATTCGTTTTCCAATCCAGTATGACCCGCTTCTTTAGCTTCATGTATTAGTTTCATTCTATCCACCAATTTATTGATATTATTGTAATAAATCACATTTGTGTTATATAGTTTCTTCATTAAACCTGTACCCGTAACAGACTTACTTCTTTTTCTTCTTTCCTGAGCACTTACATCTAAAGTGGATGCCATAAATCTTCGTTTTACAGGTTTTCTTTGTGTTAACGGCATTGTTTGTCTTCTAGTTGGTATTAACTTGGATACAAATTCTCTATATTTTAAAGACTTAGATCTAAATGGAAGTTGGTCAGGTAAATACATTCTCCTATATGCATTTGTCTGTTCCAAAATATTTTTATATGCTTCCATGTCTTTTTCTTTCACTAACGATACTGAAGGCTTATTTTCAAATAATAATTCAAATAATCCTTTTGTACCCTTATACCTTTGATCACCAATGACAATATTATCATGTTCGTCAACGTTTAACGGGCTATTACCTATCATTAAACCATCTTCTGTTAATCTCGCTCCATAACTATGGTAATTCTTATTAGGAATTGTTCCGAGTAACATTTTTACCATGTATTTCCTTCCTAAAGGTCCTTTGTTATGAATGTTTTCACCCAACAAGCTTATGTTTGACGGACCTTCCCTTGCTTCTTCTTCTTTTTCCTCTTCACTAGCAGTTGATACATCTTCATGTCCTCTTTTAGCTTTTACTTCATATAATTCTCTTATACCACTATAGTCTGGTGATTCTAGCTCTCTTTCAGGTTCTTCACCGGTAAAACCACTATATGTAGAGGATTCCAGGTCTTCATCACTAAAATCTTCTGATTTTACATCTTCTCTTTCAAACTTTGTAATAGGTGCAATTGCATCTCCTTCCAAAACGGGTTTAGCAAATTTTTTGTTTAATTGTTTCAAGGGTTCAGTAATAGGTTTAAAAGTAGATTCAAGAAATTTCTCCCTTTCGCTAATACCTAATTTTAATGCTCTGTTTTTATCTCGAATAGAATCACTAAGTGATTTTATTTCCTTTATTAACTTTTCTTGGTTAACCATGTTTGTAGCAAGACGTGTTGTACAACAATGAATGTTTTACATCATGATCAGTGTATTAGTATAAATTTATCAAATCCTATCCTGTATCGACCATTGTTTAGCGGTTGTTCCTTCATAATTGTTAAAAACCCATACTTTTCAGCCCAAGCCTTTCCACACAACTCTTTAAATCGTTCAAATGGCATATCCGCACTTACATGGTCATAATATATGTGTTTTAGGTTGGTTTCATCCTGTTTAAATACAATTAACATGTTTGCATTGTCTCTAATGAGCTGTTTCGGTATTTTGCTGTAAGTTTGACCAATATAAATGCTATCTATGTTGTTATGTCGACCCATGGCGAAGTAATTCCTTATTGTATTTTGATTTTCACAAGATACATCGTCAAATATGAATACTGAGAATGGTTTAGCCTCTTGCGGTTGCATGACACTCTCGCTCGCGTTAAATTTAAAATATTTAACTTCAGGTACATTATTGAGTATTTGTTCCAATAACTGATATTTCGGTTGTTGTAGTGACTTTGAAAATACATATAAATTATTAAAACGTAAGCCTTTAGGGTTTGTAATCAAATTGAATACTACATTTGTTTTTCCACAATTGGAAGGACCGGTAACCAGACAACGCACCGTGTTTGGTAACAAAACACCGTGTTTCCCAGTATTGAATTGAGAACCATCCACTGTGAGTTCATCTATATTATTAATAGTAAAATTGTCTTTTTGCGGTATTATCTCCATCCTTTGTAATGGTTCAACCCAAAATGATGCTCTATCATTATATTAGATCCTTTTTAGGTATCCAAGAATCTTCCGTCTTATTAAATCCTAACCATCGTACTTTAACCTTATCTTTTTTGCGTTGCAACACCTTTTCTACTAGATATACATCACCTACTGTTGATTTTAACATTTCATGTCCATAAAAACCTCCTTCAAGCAATTGTCCTTTATTATCTTTTAAAATGTAAGTTTCTGGTACTGTAGGTTGCACCTTAAATACGGTAAATACCTCATTTGTCCAGTTTGGAAGATATCTTTTACTGAATACACCTTTGTATTTGCTTATTCGCACTTTATCACCAACATTAAACCTTTTAGGCTTTAGTTTTTCAACTCTTGGTTTAGTATTCAGTTTTATACGTTTTAATACAAGTTTTTCATTTTTATTAGTCACCTGGCTTGGTTTCATACCGATAGTTCTATGAAACTTGTTATTGTAATCGCTTATAAGTTTTGGTAACATATCAATCCATACGTGCGATCCTCTGTTAGAAAACATCTTATACATCGCACCTTTTAAAGTTCTGTTGAATCTTTCAATTATTGATGCTTTTACCTCTGAATTGGTTGAGTAATGGTTAATGTTGTGTTTTTTCATTAAATTTGCAAATTCCTTATTGAAATATTCTTTTCCATCATCAGTTTGTAAATGTTTTATAGTATGTTTGTCTCTTTGTATAGCTGTTTCCATTGCTTTTGTAACACTTTTGCCACTTTTATCTTTTAGCGGTAAAGCATCTGCCATTTTTGAAAAACAATTAATAATAGTCAATATGTATTTAAACCCTCTATTTTGTTTACTATAAGGAATCGTTTCGATTAAATCCGCTTGATATAAATCATTTATTCCTTTTATCACTGTATTTCTTCGTGGAAACTTTCTTCTTGCAGGTTTATGAAGCTCGTTGACAATTTCTTGCTTCAAGTTCTTCATATTGCAGGTTTGAATGTTTCATGTATCACATGTATAATCACAATGAATGTTGTCTTAAATATTCACATCATTTATATAGGTCAAGGTCATCCAAACTTGTGTAAAAAAATGGGGAACACGGCGTTGGACTTGCCGTGTTCCCCATTTTTTTACGGAAGGAGAAAGGAATAAGGTCGAAGTTGTAGAAGGACGAAGAATAGGTTACTAGTCGATAGGGTTTAGAGAGTAGTGGCCAAAAGGAAGAGTGTGAATTTTATCCGGCATAATATGCCTTTTATCATCTCGAGCTGATAGTGCCCTTTTAACTTCAGTGACACTGTAGACCTCATGTTTAAAGCTTCTAATAGTGTTGAACGTTGCAGACATTGTAGAATCTTCAAACAAGCAGGTCTTGTAATGGTCAAATGTCACATGTTTCTTCAAGTACGATGTTTTGACTCCTTTTGCTTTCTTGACTGTTGGTGTGTTGTTTTCGTTGTACATTTTAAATGAATACAATTTTGCCATCAGTGCCACTATTTCTTCTAAAGGCATTCCATTTGCTTCATCTTTAAATTTTCCGATTACTTTTTTATTCTTTTCATTGTAATTTGGATGGTTCTTCGGATAGTCAGAGAAGTCAAAATCGTTTTTGTATGGGAAACTCCTTAGGTCTTCATACATGTCCAAAGTCTTTATCCAGTAGATAAACGCGTCGGTATCCATGTATGCAACTCCAATGTTGTCTCTTCCGTAGTGTTTAACCATTTTGTTGTAATGGAAATCATACATCAGAGTTTTACTTATATCCAAAATCGACATTCCAATGTATAACGGACGATCCATCACTATTGTTGTTTTCTTCATACTGACGGCAACTAGATCTTCGTTTATAATCATGGATGTTCCAAAATTTGGTTTTTGCACTAATTTTTCCAATTTCTTAGGATCACTTACTAATTTTACAATCTTGTGTTTCCTTTTGTTTTCTAAGGTCTTCCCGAAGATGGCGTTGTTCATCAATTTGTAAAAGTCCTTTTCAAATGCTGATGTTGCCGCTGCTCTTCTTGTAGTGTTGGAATCAATATATGGTTTCAACCAACAAGACTGGGTGAATTCAATTGCTCTATGAATTCTCACTACACGTAGACCCAAATCAAGAGCTTGTTGAACTACCCAGTAGTGAGCCACATACCGATCTTTATTCTCCAACGCCATCATCAATTTCGGCCATCTTCCTGTCGGTGAAACTTCAGTCTTGGCTAGGAGAGGCAAGTCGTAGTGATGGTCATGAAGGTGCTCCGGGTATTCAAAATCACAGTCCAAAATATAGCCTTTTGGACCATCCTTTGGAATCTGTGAGATGTCTCCGATGGTGGCCGGGTCGATCCATTTGAAGTCAGCGTAGGGAAGCGGATTTGACATTGCCCAACCATAAAGGTTGTTTGCGTCAAAGTAGCCAAGGTAGACCGATGGTTGTCTCTCGTCGAAGCCTGGGATGTACTTGTTGTTAGCTTTGACATGACGTGTTACAGCTTGTGTCAAACCGCCTCGTACACCAGATTCTATCATGAGCACCATATCAATATCTGTTAGAAGTTCCAATCGACAGTTGGTTGACTTTAGCATAGCTTGCCATGCTAATCCTGGAGATGTGTACGAGTGTAGAGGGTCCAGTCCATAGGCGGAGAAGCAGGTGTTTCGAAATTCTTCCATCACATCGCACAGCAGAGTTACGTCCAATTTTATGTAAAAGTCAGAATATTCCCCTAAGGTTTGAATGTTTAGTTGGTTCCAAACATTACAAGCATGATTGTAGTCTTCAACGGTGATTGCACTTTCATTTAACTTGCTATTGAAGGCTTCAATCGGTGGCAGACTGGTTTCTTCAAATTTTTCTGCAGAAGTTATGTAATCATAGGGGAACACTCCTTTACGCATTACTAAGTCCAATTTATCTTCAGGTACAATTTTGCTGGTTTCTTTTAGGTCTTCTCTTCTTAGGTTCTCAGACAATTTACTCAAACTAGATGACATAAATCTATAAGAGTCTACGAAGCGAAGTTTAATTTTACCTACTGTTTTTGAGAAACTGATGTACTTCTCCAATGTTTCAGCTAATACTTCAATTTTTCCATCATCTCGTCCTAACTCTGGGATAATGAAGTGAGAGTCATAGCCGCTAAGATTGTGTAACACGACAGGGATAAAGTTTGGCAGTTTGTAATTTATATTGCATGAATTACAAGCAGCTCCTCTGTATAACCCTGTCAGGTGATCGTGATCTCTTACTTTTTGATTTTCTTCACTGAAGCTCTTCTTGCATAAATAACATCTTGTTGCCGAATTGCATTCTTCTTGTTGATTTTGGTTCAAAGGTTTCATAGGTACAACATTACCGTATAAGCGTTGCGCCTTTTCAGCAATGTCGTACAACTGGTCTACAAAATACTTAGCGGCTTCTTCACCACGGTAGAGTATTGGAGTGGATGTTAAGCCATAGTCTTGCAATTGTTCTTCAGGTAAAGTAGATTTCACCAATAAGCAAAAACTGTTAGGTTGATGCAATTGATATTTGGTTCTTCTAGTTACTTTACCATCCGGAAGTTCCTGTGGCACTAACGTGGATTCAAAGTCAGCGTAGATAACTAGTGGAATCCGGTATTGGTGAACTGTTTTATTGAACTGGACAAATGCTCTAGATGGTGGTGGCAGACTAATCTTCACTTCATAGTTGTCATTACAAAGACGTTGGTGTTCTGACAACCACTCTGATCCTCCACGTCTCAAGTCTTTATTTGTGAAACAAAAGCATCTCTTACACACTGTTACTCTAATTTTATTTTTAGTCACTTGTCGTCCAACCAAAGTTTCAAAGTTCTTGATGTAAACATAATGTGATATTTCACCTTTGGTCAATAGCAGTAAATCCGTATGATTTTGACGTTCAGTCTTTGTAACTCGTAACGGGTATACGTTATTTGATTCGTCTAAACCAAACACATTAACTGAAACTCCTGGGTTTTTTCTTTCAAATTTAGCAACATCATTAAGACTAACAGGATACGACATACCTTGGAAGTTATAGCGGTGTTGAACAGCTTCGTATGCTATGCTAGGTCTACAGGAATGGTCTTCCACATATTTTGCTAACATTGCATACCGGAAACATTCATTATCCTCATTTTTCACATTGATACATGATCTTGTATCTCGGATCACCTTTGGTAGAGGGATAAAGCTGCTTCCTCTCATACCATATCCATGCTTGTGAACCCTCACATCCATACCTTCAATTGATGATAGCGTCCAGCCGGATCCTCTTCCTTCATGTTCTTGAAGTTTCACTAGCAGTTCAACCAAACATTCTTCTAAAATTTCGTTGATATCAGATGTGGTTGTAAGGGTTCGGTTTTTAGCAATGAATGCTCTCGGTGAATTTTCACCATCGGTATTAGTAAACATAGCCTCCAACACCAATCCAAATTTAATAAAGTTCAATCTTGCCAATTCTTCCGTCAATGTTTTTACAACTAGTTTTTTAGCTTGAGTTATAAAATTTTCCAATTCTAATTGCACGTTATTAATTTTGAAATGAATTACAACTGGTCCTGGCAAGGCTGTAGTGCGCAGTTGTCTTATATCTTCCATATCCTCTTCTTGGGTACGCAGTTGTCTTACATCTTCCACTTCTTCCGTATCTTCTTCTTCCATTTTCTCTTCTTGAATAAATCCTCCAGCTGTAGATGGTCCAGCTCCGGCAAATTGAATAACACTTGGTCTTCTTCTTTGCATTAACTGTAAATAGCTAGCCCAGTCCTTCTGCTTATGGGGTTTTTCCAAAAACCGATCAATCGCATCCAAGTCTTCTTCACTTACTACAATCTCTTCTTTTCTGTCCTCTTCACGATGCAATTCTCGGTGTAACTGTAGATAGCTATCACAGTCGTCCATCTGCTTCTGGCAGTTTTCCAATAACCGATCAAACGCATCCAAGTCTTCTTCACTTACAACAATCTCTTCTTTTCTGTTCTCTTCATGATGCAATTCTCGGTGTAAAACAAAGATATCTTCATCTTGGAAAAACTCACCACAAATATCGCAAAGAGCCATTTTTTTACAGTTTGGCTTTTAGTGTGCACTCGGTGAATGTCCACGCAATAATGAGCAGCGCGCTCAACCGGGTCCCTTTATACCCGAGGTTGAAGGGTGGGGGAAGGTGACGTCATATACATCCAGTTTATCAATCATGTAGCAGATTTGGCTTTTAAACACCCATTTTCAATTTATTCTTCAACAGGTTTGATAAACCAATGATCTTTGGTCTAAATCCACTACTTTGTACAAATTTTTTGTTTGGGCACTTCTCGTCCGGAGCAAAAAACTTTTTGGTCAAGGTCAAAATTTTTTCTCAAAAAAAAGTTCCGGGGGGGGGAGGGGATGGGGGAGGGGGTGGGGGAGGGGGGGGGGGGTCATTACTGTATTTAGGTCAAGGTCACGAAAAAACTTTAAAAAAATTAAGCCCCACCTGGGGCACTTGGGTTGTCATCGCTGTAGCCTCCGAAGAGACCCAACTATGACAACAAGGCAACATCCAATGTCGTGTTCCCTTCGCCACGCAAGACTTGTAAACATTTACTGCATTGTCTTTTCAATAGCTAACAAAACATTTACTTAATTTTGAGAGAGGTTGAGGACAGCCCTAGTGGCTTACGTCCTCGGTCCGAGTGCAGAGGCCGCCGCAAATTGGCCACAGCTGTGGTCTGCATGCCAGCGTACAAACGGACCGGTTCCCAACCCAGCCGCAATATTGCATGCCTGAGAGGACCCATGCTAACATTGGTTTAAAATTGCTTTACACGGGGGTCTACTCCCGTACCCTATCTTTAATATTTCACTTTATCAATGCAGTAAATTTTTATAAATCTTTGTGGGTCAAGGCCACACGAACATTAAAAAATTTCGGCCCCCGTACATCCATGGCTAACCACGAATGTTCGGGGGCCTTGGGGACTAAAAAACACAAATAGCTAACAAAGATTCATTTACATAATTTTGAGTTTCCAGAAGGGAAACAAGAGGTTGAGGACAGCCCTAGTGGCTTACGCCCTCGGTCCGAGTGCAGAGGCCACCGCAAATTGGCCACAGCTGTGGTCTGCATGTCAGCGTACAAACGGACCGGGTCCCAAACCCAGCCGCAATATTGCATGCCTGAGAGGACCCATGCTAACGTTGGTATAAAATGCTTTTACACGGGGGCCTACTCCCGTTCCCTGTCTTTACAATTTACTTTGAGCATTGCAAAAGCTCAAGGAGGGGATTGCTAAAACAAGCGTATACACTTTAGAAACATATAACACACTTACAATACAAAATTGAGCTCAACGTAGTCGATGCTGGAACAAGCACATACACATTAAACACATATAACAAACAAGACACAAAGGGTAAAAGACACACAGGAGGCATAGGGTACAAGTAAAACAATTCGCAATACCCAAACGCAAGCGCAATATCTTACAACTAATACAAGTCTTAAAGTTAGAGTAGACTTCGCTAAACACTGAAGGCGCCATTCAATGTTTAGTGATGCCTATGGCGGTCCGTCCCGATCGTTCACGTTCAACGTGCGGGAGCGGACTGCGAGCCGGCTCTGGCCGGGCCCCCTTATATCCCCACCGGGGCTGCCACGCCCAGGATATCAGGGGTGGGGGAGGGGGTGGGGGTGGGGGTGGGGTGGGGGGGGTGGGGGGGGTCACTTCTCGTCCGGAGCAAAAAACTTTTTGGTCAAGGTCAAAAATTTTTCCGAAAAAAAGTTCCGGGGGGGGGAGCCACTTCTCGTCCGGAGCAAAAAACTTTTTGGTCAAGGTCAAAAATTTTTCCGAAAAAAAAGTTCGGGGGGGGGGGGGTGGGGGGGGTTCACTTCTCGTCCGGAGCAAAAAACTTTTTGGTCAAGGTCAAAAATTTTTCCGAAAAAAAGTTCGGGGGGGGGGGGGCTCGCACTTTTTGTCGGGGGGGGGGGTCAGGTAAATTAAGTGGTTCAAGGTCACCCACAACACTTGTACTCTAAGTGTCGGCTATACCCCCACCACAACTGGGTCCCTAGGCTGCACAACACCGCTTCGCCAGTATGTCTCCGGCTTCCATGCGGTGCGTCTCGCTGTTCTCTAGCTCTCTATATGTAAGTAATTTTACAAGTTCTGAATGTAGGTCACTACACTTTAACTCTGGGACGATATCGACTTGTAGTATTTCAGTGTTTTGACTCAAGGTCATCACACTTTAACTCTAGCACATCGGTTATCGTACCAGAGGTGCTTAATAACCTAACTTGTAATGTTTAGGGTGGCGTTTGCACGCCACGTAGTATCACCATGAGTGTCCAGTCCGAGTTATAAGTTAAATTAATTTTACTGTAATCTTTTCCATTTCCACTTCGTTTTGCCAAAGTATAAGGTGTCGCTTAATAAAGTGGTATTTCTCTAAAGTTATAGGGGATTGCAGGGATACAATTAGTTTATTTAGGAGACTCTTCGTCTTGGAGTTTAACACAATTTCCACTTTGACTTTGCTTCCTCGGCTATCACAGCCTAAGCTGTACAGAAATGTTTCTTCTAGTGCCAACTCGGACCAAGAGAACAGTGTGTTCACTGTAGGACAGCTCATGGTGAAGTGATGCGATACTCCAGCGTACCACCTCACCTTCCCCCACCACTGTGACCTTCCCCCACTCCTGCTGTTTCCCCCACCTCTTTTCCCTTAACTCATGCGCTACAAGCAGTCTCTCAGTATTGTGCGGACTTTTGTGAGGAGAAGCCATGTCGCGGGACACTTTAGGTAAGAAACTTAGCCGTGTTAAGGCTTTATTAGTTGCTCACTGTCCACCACTCAAAGTTAAGAGAGTTTCGACTTAAGCTAAGTGGCGCAAACTGTTGCGCGGACACCCTAAGTTTTATACAAAACAGACTAGTGTCAGTTTTACTGATGAGGATTTGTTTAAAATATTGGATGAAATGACTTTTCCTTGCAAAATTCAGTTAGTTAATCCCATTCCTGACAGTTTAGAGTCTTAGTCTCTTGAGCCAATATACCTAGAGTGCACAAGGCCGGACAGTCAGTCGCTCGGTGTCTGTCGTAGGGTGCGCATCGCGGTTGCAGTAATGGTTAAAGTAAGGCAGCTGGGCTAGTTCAAGGTCACCCGAGCGGTGTCACATGACGGTTTAGGCAGAGTCACGTTGCAAACTTCAGGTTTCCTCAGCACTTTTGCTGTTTCTCATCTAATTTCGCTCCAAGTCGTCAAGGTCACGGTAACCTGACTGAAACTCGGAGCATAGTGTGAGAAACAGCAAAGGTGCCAAAAAATTTTAGGTTTCAGCGTGACCTTGACCTTTGTGACATCGATGACGTCATCTTGGTGACGTAAGGGGTGATGACGTCATCAGCACGTCATTTCTGTGACGTCATGGGTGTGACGTCATGGATGTGACGTCATTGGTGATGACGTCATCAATGATGCAATCGATGACGTCATCGATGAGGTCATTGACCTCGATGACGTCATCGATGACGTCATCGCTCGGGTGACCTTGAACTGGCCCAAAAGCCTTACTTTTGCACTACTACTGAAGTGCGTGAAAATATTAGCAAGTGCAGGAAACAAAAGGTCATATACTCATTTTTATTGGTATAAAACACTTAAACAATTGTGTTGTGTTGTGGTGTTGTGTCGGCCTACCAAGTGTTTTGGTACGTTTCAAGACCAAACATAATATTCATATTTTTTTACAGATAGTTACTTTGACTGAATGTGGTAAAATTTTAGTGCCAAACGATAGTTTACAATATATATGTATTAAGCTAAAATTCCCATTTACTTTTACGAATATAAATTTGTAACTATTATGTACTTTATAATATAATTGATGCCATATTTTTTTAGATAAAACACTTAGCAGGTTACAATGAAAAAAAACACTTATGTTAAAATTCCGGTAACTGCAATGAAAATAGCTTTGAGACTTGGTATATTTAAACAAAAATCAGTTAAATATTATAATGGAATGTACTTACTAAATCAATTTATTGACACAGGATGAATCAGCATCGTACCTGAAAAAGTAAATATTTCACATTAGTTGAGTTAGTAGACCCAATCATCATAACGTAATATTTCTGATTACTGCATAACATAGTAGAAGTTCATCGGATTTCGTCAGAGTGTTATAATATGTGCTTTACTTTGTTAAACAAGTTTTCATCAATGCTATTATTACATAGAATTATTGGAAAATTAGTATTATTAAATAGTTACTACAATTTGTATTCACGGAAGTAAAATCAAACAAGGAAAGACCATATTACCTCGAACTAAAAAATTAAACATAAATAACCAGTTAAGACTTCAATGAAATTTTTTTTATTTTAATTTTTAAAATCAATAAAAACATAATCACAATGAAGCTCTCCCATACAATAAAACTTAATA
Source organism: Neoaliturus tenellus (assembly GCA_030545055.2). NCBI lineage: Eukaryota > Metazoa > Arthropoda > Insecta > Hemiptera > Cicadellidae > Neoaliturus > Neoaliturus tenellus. The sequence goes on along the minus strand of CM061532.1, from coordinate 24,056,732 downwards.
CTGTATAAAACAAATTAAGGTGGTTGTCCTTAAAACTCATCTTGAACAGAGCATGATTCTTGTATGCTTTCTTCTAATAGTCATTGTTGTTTTTTTGTATCACCTAAACATCCAGCGCCGAAGAGCAAAGTAGTATTCAATGTCAGAGTGGGGCCCAGTATAGCCAGTTAAGTGGGGGCATCCGAAGCATTCGCCTGCCACTTGATATTCAACGGGCGTTTGCAAACTATTACTTTTACCCCGGATTGCTTTCGACAATGTAAACACTTTCAATCGCCGACTCAAACCTCCCTTTATTTTCATTGTACCTCAAAACGAGGTGCCCGATTGATGAAACTACCCTCGGTGGAGTAAGAGAGTGAATTAATTTCTAGAGGGGTAAGTATTTATTGCAGAAAATTTAGTTTAGTTTGTTTCTCATATTTTTGAATGACTTTCAATCAATGAGCATTGTTGGAACTTCAGAATGAAATTTTAGAAAACAATTAATGTTTGTCAAGCAATAAAAATACTATGACAATGTATAAACATACTACAACAAGTATTGTTTTCATACCCTTAATCATTTTCAAAAGAGCAAAATTTACAATTATGAAACGTGTGTTCACTATGGCTTAGCGTAGTATTTAATATTTGACAATTGTATTAACCAAAATGGACTAATAGTTCTGATTTTTCTATTATACAATTAATTCGCTTGAAAAGAGTTTTTTATATAGATTGGTCTAATAAATCAAATTATAAACGATCATTCATTAAGAATACTTTTGTTTTTTCTATACATATTCAAACTCGAAATATAAAAAATTAAAGTCCAAGAAAAGATATTTATAATTTTTACAAAAATATTTTTCCAGTTCCTTTTCAAATAAGAAAAGGATATAAAGTCCGTTTAGTCCTCAGGTATCCTAATTATTTTTTACTGTACATTAAAACACAATGAACAAAAAATAGTAATTATCGCAATTTGCGTTAGCCTTATATCTTCTTTAGATCATAAATATTAATACTGTTATAAATATTCATTTTGATTGAAAACTTTGTTTGAGACAACAAAGTTACTGTTAATTTAATTTACGTTCTCTCTTCGACCACTTAATGTTAATGGAATAATTTAGTGTTTAAAAGTACAACAAACTTTATAATTAGTTTTTACATTCAAATGTTTATCCAAATCAATAATAATAGCCGCAAACAAAATAAAATTTTTTAAGCATTGAAAAATAATTTAATTTTATTTTAAGCTCCATAATCCAACTTACAAAATAGTGGGTCTACAACATCAAATGTGGTATAATTTGCACCACAATTTTGCAAACATAACTACTATTTATTTACATTATTCTTCCCTATTAAATCAAGAGGAATGGAACAACATATTTTCCCCGGTTAACGCTGTAGTCGCTGCTTTACCAGCGTGTGACGGGAAGTTGAGGTTAGTCGTAACAATAAATTCAACAACAGTGACACTAACACCAGTGTTTGTTTTTTTCACAAAGTCGCGAACCGACAAAAACCCCGACCCAAAGTACTATGTGAAAACAATATGACCTTTTTATAAAGTTCTACATTATATTTTTCTTTTATAAAGGGAAAGTATTACATAATATATCGTGCTTAATTTTTACAATCAAAATTTAAGTTGAAGCAGATTCAGTTTTAAATTTTCTTCAACTAAATAAAAGCAAATTTTTGCGTAAAAAATTGTTTTTAAAATATTGTTTTTAGTTTTGAACCTTGCTTATTATATACAGCATAGTAACCATTGTAGCTATAATGTAAAGTTTTTGTTAACATACCTAGTTACAATTATTGCCAATGCAAAGAAGTAAAAAAGTTACTTTCAAAATAAATATTTAACAAATGAGTAATTTCTTGTTAAACTGGTTTTGTTGTAATGAATTTGTTAAAGCCTTGGTGTTTGGGGAAACAAACTGACGTTTTGAATATTTTGTACTCGTATATCAGTATGTATATTTTTTATTGATCTAAACCTTAACGAGTTGGGTATACTTTTTTAAATACTTACTTTGATTAATTATTATATGACTTGTCACTAGCAAGTCTGATGTATCTTAAATTAATTTATAGTAGTCTAAATAAAATTTAAAAATGGCGTAACAAATTAAATATAAAACTAATTTATATTATTCCGTGGAAAAATATTTGCAATATTTTATTTAAGACTAAACAAACGTAATAAACTTCAAAATCTTTTAATTTTTGAATGAAAAAGTTTAAAATCCACACACTAAATTCTTAGCCTGTAGCAATGTTTTCCTTATTACCTTTCACAAAAGTGCATTGAAGTAATTCTTCTGAATGACACCTCACCGAGACTCCCCAATATCATCAACCTGCCATGTCAATCTGTAATCTGCATATCAGAATCATCGGTTTACCAAGTTGAAGCTGCGTTTGGCAGTTTCAATTAAGATCAGTCAGTTGTTCCACTGTATTGTGATTATTATTCCATTCCCTCAAGAGTTAATTGGTAACCGCATATTGTTCTGAAGTTAAATTTACATCTTAAGTAAATTTTAGTAGACCCGATCATCATAACGTATATTTCCAATTACTGCATAATATAGTAGAAGTTCATCGTATTCTGTCAGTGTTATAATATGTGCCACTTTATGTTAAACAAGTGTTCATCAATGTTATTATTACCTAGAATAATGGAAAATTAGTATTATTAAACAGTTACTACAATTGGTATTCACGGAAGTAAAATTAAATATTGATTACGATACTACCTAGAGCTCAAATATTAAATATAAATAATCTGTTAAGACTTTAACTGAATACTTTTCTTTTCTTTTCAATAATAAATAAAAACATAATCACCAAGAAGCTCTCCCATACAATAAACCTTAGTACTGTATTAAACAAATTAAGGTGGTTGCTTTTAAAACTCATTTTGAACAGAGCATGATTCTTGTATGCTTTCTTCTAATAGTTGTTTATTTACCTAAACATCAAGCGCCGAAGAGCAAAGTAGTATTCCATGTCAGAGAGGGGCCCACTATCGCCAGTTAAGTGGGGGCATCCGTGGCATTCGCCTGCCACTTGGTATTCAACGGGCGCTTGCAAACTATTACTTTTACCCCGGATTGCTTTCGACAATGTAAACACTTTCAATCCCCGACTAAAACCTCCCTTTATTTCCATTGTACCTCAAAACGAGGTGCCCGATTGATGAAACTACCCTCAGTGTAGTAAGAGAGTGAATTTATTTCTAGAGGGGTAAGTATTTATTGCAGAAAATTTAGTTTAGTTTGTTTCTCATATTTTTGAATGACATTCAATCAATGAGCATTGTTGGAACTTCAGAATGAAATTTTAGAAAACAATTAATGTTTGTCAAGCAATAAAAATACTATGACAATGTATAAACATACTACAAAAAGTATTGTTTTCATACTCTTAATCATTTTCAAAAGAGCAAAATTTACAATTATGAAACGTGTGTTCACTATGGCTTAGCGTAGTATAATATTTGACAATTGTATTAACCAAAATGGACTAATAGTTCTGATTTTTCTATTATACAATTAATTCGCTTGAAGAGAGTTTTTTATATAGATTGGTCTAATAAATCAAATTATAAACGATCATTCATGAAGAATACTTTTGATTTTTCTATACATATTTAAACTCAATATATAAAAAATTAAAGTCCAAAAAAAGATATTTATAATTTTTTCAAAAATATTTTTCCAGTTCCTTTTCAAATAAGAAAAGGATATAAAGTCCGTTTAGTTCTCAGGTATCCTTATTATTTTTTACATTAAAACACAATGAACCAAAAATAGTAATTGACGCAATTTGCGTTAGCCTTATATCTACTTTAGATTATAAATATTAATACTGTTATAAATATTCATTTTGATTGAAAACTTTGTTTGAGATAACTAAGTTACAGTTAATTTAATTTACGTTCTCTCTTCGACCACTTAATGTTAATGGAATAATTTAGTGTTTAAAAGTACAACCAACTTTATAATTAGTTTTTATATTCAAATGTTTATCCAAATAAATAATGGTATAATAAATAGACACTTACGTGTTTAGCCAGTGGTGTCAAATTTAAGGTTCAATGCAGAACCGGTTTCGTACTAATTACAGTACATCTTCAGCTGCCTCTTCTTGTTAAAACATAAGCCCATCTTGTGGTTGTCAAATATTGTTAAAAAAGTATTCTTCTTAGTTTAAAATAAAGCCCATCAAATGGTTGTCATAATTTAAAGAAACTTTACACAAAACACAAAAATAAATAATTACAAACACAATTTTTTTTAATTGTTTTAAAAAAAATTGTTTGGTTCAGTTTTGAACTTTGTTATTATATCCAGCATTTTAATTATCTTAGCTATATAATTTTTTTAACATAATTACAATTATTGCCAATGCAATGAATTAAAAAGATTATTTAATAAATATTTATAGTTGCCTAGTACCAATTTATAGTTTTCTAATTGAAATTAAAAAAGGAAGCAACAAATTAAATAATAAAATAATTTCTATTATTCCATGGAAAAATATTCTCAATATTTTATCTGAGATCAAATGAACGCAATGAATTTCAAAATCTTTCAACTTTTAAATGAAAAAGTCTAAAATCCTCATACAAAATTCTTAGCCTGTAGCAATGTTTTCCTTATTACCTTTCACAAAAGCGTATTGAAGTAACACTTCTGAATGACACCTCACCGAGACTCCCCAATATCATCAACCTGCCATATCAATCTCTGATCTGCATATCAGAATCATCGGTTTACCAAGTTGAAGCTGCGTTTGGCAGTTTCAATTAGGATCAGTCAGTTGTTCCACTGTATTGTGATTATTATTCCATTCCCTCAAGAGTTAATTGGTGACCGCATATTGTTCTGAAGTTAAAATTACATCTTAAGTAAATGAGGCATACCACCGAAACATTACTGAAGCAAAGCAGAAAGTTGAAAGAGTAAAGATCAATTTAAATCATTTAACAAATGTCCCAAAATAACGAGTGTTTTATTTTTTATTGGAGTTAAGAAGGGTAAGCTAATGTTAGTTCAAATAATAATAATGTTTTAGATTTTTATTGTATTATCCATTTTTTTATATTACAGTCGTAGAGCTTGAAAGTTCAAACTTTATGCTAGTCATGTTTAATTTTCAAAGAGAGAAAAACTATACATTCTATATTCAATGCTCATAATTAAATATTACTGGACTTAATTCAGTTATACATGTCGATAACGTGGTGGTCAAATTTATATAATGTAAGATATTTTACAATTATATTTCTGTCAAGTTTGTTAATAAGTATAAACTAATGTCAGTAGATTTCTCGACTCAATATTTTTAATGAACACATTGAACTTTTTCCTTAAATTTTGATTGACAGGAAGTGCAAAAGTAAGGATTCGGTTTAATTTGGTAAGTAATATGTATGTTAGAATAGGTTAATTAAAAAAAATAAATTAATTTTAAAACCATAGATAAATGTGTGATCAGGTAAAATGACCTAAAAGAAAAATATGTTTGTTGAATTCTTAAAAATACATCGTTGGCGTTTAGTTTTAGTAAGGATAAAATAACTTTTTCGAAAACGTTTTATTATTGTTTAAATAACATTGCACCCGTATCTGCTTTATATAATGTATTGGTGAGCAGGGTTGGTGTTTACAACCAATAAAAATAAAGGACAAAAATTGTAATGCGTAACAGAGATTTAACTGTTAGAACAATTAATTATTACTTTTGTTTATAAATTGATTTGCATACTTGTTAAGACATGCAAATAAAACTACCTGATTTTGGGACCATTGCTATACAGACGTTAGAAATGCATGATTGGATAATTTCACACCACCAAATTGCTCCCCATTGAACCCTTGAGGAACTGATCTGCAATTCAACATTCTCATCAGTTATGGCCAACCTTGGGCTTAGCTGATTGGTAGGTAGCTACTCGTCTACAAATCAGAGTAAATCAATACACGAAGAACGTTTAATATTGTATGATGATGATCTAACAACGAATAAGTAAAATTATAGTAAATTGAAAATTAATAACGTGTAAGCTTTCACTGAGGTATATTATATGACATTTAATAATATTTATACACTTCTTTTGCAGGTTTACTCTTTTATTTTTAAACCTGTTACCTTTAATTGGATATTAATAAGTGAAAAGCAGTGATAAGAGAACCCAAGTGGAAAAGAAATGGGTTCCATTGATTGCATTTTAAATTTTCAAATCTATACTTATTAAATACGCTAAGGGTTTTTTTGTCTTGAGAACTCCTCCTACAATTTTTAACCGATTTTCAAGTTTTTGGTGTCATTGGATAGAGCTTGGCCTGTAGTTGTTTCCGCCAAAAATTGATGAGAATCGGACTGAAAATAAAGGCGCTATCCACCATTGAAATCTCAAAGTTTCCCATTTAAATAACATTGGGATTGAATAAAACATTTTAAACATATGTTAATAATCAGCTGTAAGTACGTGTTAGTTTTGGTGATTAAAGAGATTCACAATATTGCATTGGTCGGATGTATTGATTTAGAGCTAAAAGTAACTTTTGTATTGTATTAAAATAAATTGCTCGATTTCGAGCAACACGTATACTAGTTAGTTGTTTTCAATGCTTGAAGTTTTGAAGATAATGCATTTCAGGGTATTCAACCTAGTGTATTTATGAAAGTTTTACAAAACTTCTAGCCTATAATTTATGTTTGGAATTTGAAAATGATGGGCTACAACAACACTCAATAATAAAAAATTAAAGAGGTATCATAAAGTAAGCTGGCCAACTCATAAGAATAATAGCACAAAGAAATAATACAAGAAAAAGTTGATCGTGGCTTCTAAAACCATTGAAATTGAATTAAAATGAGTAGGTGAGATCCATTTGTGTACTTTCCCTGTCCCATCTACCCTCTCTGCTGTAAATTGAAAGGGTGGCCAAAGCCCTCTTGTCAACGGCTCTTTCGGTTTTCAAAAGCCTCATTCGGTTTCAACTCACGCGATGACCTTCGCAAACAGATCTGACTTGGATTGGGAATGCGAATGCACCCGAATGGAAATGAAGAAGCATTTTCAAAGATGTACTATATTCGTGAAACAGAAAAAAAGTTTGCAAATAGTTTAGGAAACATTATATGTAAAGTTGCTTGTGGGTGATATAAAAATGTATAGGTATATTAGGGCTGAGCAGTATGTCGTATCCTCCAATTTTAGTCTTAAAATACTAGTATTATATTTTTCTTGGCCCTTGAATTAATGTATAATATAACAAAGACCAATTATGTGGCCCTAGGGGCTGTCCCTACTTTAACCTATCTTATATATTAATTAATGACAAAGGTTTATACACAGCAGATAATTTACAGCAATGCACCAAAACCGCCTTGACAAGGTCAACTATGTTTGAGATTGTTGAGTAATTACTTTTTTGGTAGGTAAAATGATTTTGATGTACTGAGTGTAATTTATTTCCCGTCCAATCGCCCATTTAAGGTTGCCTTTGTGCCATTATTTTCGGTTAAGTTGAGACTGAACCTAAATAAAAAATAATAATAATAAAAAAAACAAAGTTTAATCGTTTTTGTAACAGTAAGAGGCACGGTTATTATAATGTCTTACTAAGATGATCTATAACGTACACATTATTCTTACTTAGTCTCTATTTAACATTTTCTAGTTACTTCCCATGAACCATAACATAAAGCTTTTAGTACTATTTTGGCTAAGAAAATGTAATTTATCATCAAATAAAGTACTAACGACCAGTATGGTTATATAAATTTCCATTCCTTGAAGTAAATCAATCCATAAGGAGGATCTAAAAACTCACACTCTGTAACTTATTGTGTAATACTTAACGATATTATTATCCTGGTAGTCCTCTACGTCGTACTTTACAATCACTATAGCTAACGCTCCTAAAAGCAAAGTGACTAACCCCAAAACTATAGTGTAATATTAAGAGGTAGTTAAGATCACAGATTCCATTGTTCCATTGTTTGATACATAAAACCCATGAAGCTTTTTTGTTGATACACTATTTACTTATTTTTATTTTTGGGTACCTGTAATGGCATCAAAATATGGATAGTCCGTTACCTTTTACCTTTTACCTTTTACCTTTTATTACAATGTGGGTTGGTCAATTTCTCACTAGTTTAGTCCATTCTGCTTTTACTCTCTTAGGCTTAGGTAATTTTTTTAGAGGCTTGGTTCATTCTGTTTCTTACAAAAAACTTTATTTGTCTTAAAGTTTTTGTAGTTAGCTTTGTTTTACAGAGGATTTATAGAAGTTAAAAAACAACATTACTGAAAAGAAAACTTTAACTTATAAAAATAAAAATGATTTTAGCTTTTTACACACTAACTAAAATAATAAAATTTACTAATCGGTTTAAGTTAAATAGTATTAACCTACAACTTTGGACAACACACTTTGGAGGCAAACATAAGGACGTGGTTAGTTGAACAAACATCTACCAGGTGTGAGAACATGGAAAGAGATTATTAAGGAATGCAGTGTCACAGGTTTGTCCATTTAGCCTTCAAGGAAAATGAAGGACTTGCTTTCTATGAAAATTAGTCCAAAACTGCACTTAATTTTGTGGGCCATTCTGGCTGTAATAAGAATTGTCAAAATGTATTTTGGACCAGCCTTTCAAAATAAATAAATAAATACAAATACAAAACTGATAGTCCATTCTACCATTAAAACAGAGTTCTTTTCTAAATCAGCTGATATAAAAATCTAAAAATCGAAAATTTTTTGGTTAGTCCACTTTGCATTTGGGGCTTCAACTGTGAATAATTCACAAGAAATAAGAAGAATCTTTCCGGGAAGGGCTCTAGACAGCGAATGATTTCGATAGGGCGCAAGCCGGATGTCTTAAAATGATGGAAAGACCATTTAGACTTTGTGACGCCAAGTGTCGGAGAACAACGGGTGGAGAAACCAAACCTATCCTGCTTGAACTTGTGTTGGGGTGTGAGTTACTGGGAGTTTATGTTGAGGGGAATACCAAGTAAATGCTTTTGTTAGTTGGCCGAGTTAATTCGATCACAATGTTGCAAGCTTTCACCGAATAGTTTTATATCAATTGACTTGAACAGGTAGTGTCAGCTGGTTTCAAGCCACTATATTCAAATTCATGTTATAATGTACTTTGATATTTGACGTGAATAAAAAATATAGATTATATGGTAGATTAGATGTAGAAAATTTTGAATTTTTATGATTATTTATTGTTATTGTTTGAAATACAATATTTATAGGTATACTAGTAAATGTTTTCAGGAAAAAATTAAACAGAAAACTACAAAGATTATAAAATTTTTAACGATTGAATTTTGTCTGTTAAGGGTGGCATACAACTAAATAAAACAGGGAGTTTCTTATATTCCTAATAACCATATTTAATAGCCACTAATGTAAACGATTGACACATGTAACAGATGTAATTTCGAATATAAAATATTGAAAAGAAACTATTTGAATATTGAACAATATTTTCATCTAAATATACCCAAAAGGGTGTAACAAATGTACACATAAATAAACCGTGCAGACTGGTGTAAAACCAGAAATATAATCAAGCGAGTGCGGTTTGTCGAACCGTGCGACCAACCTGTGGAAATAATGTCGGGTCCGCCAATGTTGCCACCACTGCCACCACTACCGTGACGTCACAATTTACCGGCCAACTGACTCATGAGGTGGGCAAAACTGGTGCTGAGACCCGCACACAGATACTATGACACGGATAGCATTGTACATCTACTGACTTTGGGACGGTGCCTGTGTAAAATAGTATTTAAAGTTTTGAACTTAGGCATGGTGTAACTTTTTTATTAGAATACGTGTTTGTAAAATTTCATTGAGAAGGTTAATACATTATTATCAAATCAGTTGAGTCCCTAAAATGATTTTTAAGGGATTAATATTTTTTATGAAGGAATATTTCAAAATGGTTTCTGAGTATGTCGAATGTGATATCACAATGCAAATTTATTGTACTATTGCGTTAAAACTAATATACAGGGTGTTTCAGAACTCCCTACCAATATTTTAGGGCATTGTTCCTGGGTTAAAAACATACCTAAATATCATATTTAAATTGTCGGAAGTCTTAAGTTACTCACACAGCCGCCACTTTGTTTTTTACACATAATAATTTTTATTTCCGTAACGGATGGTTGTATTCAGATCATATTGGGTATAAATCTTTATCATACCAATGTACATTTCCAAGAAAAAAATTAATTTTTTCCATTGTATATTTTAAAAATGGCGGCCATTTTAAATTTTCAAACTCAAATATCTCAAAATCGGTAAATTTTATAAAAATTTTACAAGATACAAAAAAGTTGCCAAATTAAATTGCCTAACCAATGGTACCAAGTTTGTAAGGATCGAACAACAAATAACGGAGTTATTGCGATTTATCTTCATAAAACATTGATTTTGCTGTTAAAATGGCCTTATTTGCATTAAATTCAATGCAAAATCCATGTTTTTATGAAGAAAAATCACAATAACTCCGTTATTTGTTGTCCGATCCTTACAAACTTCGTACCATTGGTTAGGTAATTCAATTTGGCAACTTTTTTGTATCTTGTAAAATTTTTATAAAATTTACCGATTTTGAGATATTTGAGTTTAAAAATTTAAAATGGCCGCCATTTTTAAAATATACAATGGAAAAAATTAATTTTTTCTTGGAAATGTACATTGGTATGATAAAGATTTATACCAAATATGATCTGAATACAACCATCCGTTACGGAAATAAAAATTATTATGTGTAAAAAACAAAATGGCGGCTGTGTGAGTAACTTAAGACTTCCGGACAATTTAAATATGATATTTAGATATGTTTTTAACCCAGGAACAATGCCCTAAAATATTGGTAGGGAGTTCTGAAACACCCTGTATATCATAAGAAATCTTAGAAATCCGTGCAGTTGGATAGTAGGAAAGAAGACAAAGTGTCATCTTTTTTCCGCACTTGACTTAAGTGGATTTATTTTTTTTTAATTTTATGATTAGTTCGCATATTTAAATGTCTTTGGAAGCTTATGTTTTATCATCAATTGTTTTGTGTATGGAAATATATTGATGTTTAAACTTTCATCTACGGATACATTGTCAGTAGTGGGGTATGGTTACTTTCAAAACGGAAGTCGTGCCATTTGCCAGCAGCCGCCGGCCAGCTGCCATCGGCCAGCTGCCAAATCAGTTGCTGCCGCCATATGCCATGCCATATAGCTTCCGGTAAGGGGTAGAGGGTATATATGAGATGCTGTAGTTATATGTTATGCCATATAGGTTGGGGTGGAGATGGCGATAGTGTTGGCGTTAGGGTGAAGTGAATTTGCGCATAAAGTGGGGTTGAACTAAAAGTGCGCATAAATTAAAAGTTAGTTCAAAATTGAAATTCGTCGGTGTTAACGAAACTCTAATAGTTGAACAAAAATTAAGAGTTAGTTTTAAAATTGAAATTCAAACTTATAACTGGGATGTGGAAAATATGTCAAGGTTATCCAGAGTAAGTTTTTAAAAATCCTATCCAACTACCACCAGAAATAGTTCTAAGTTGAAGTAGTTGGTGATAGCGGGATAATTTATTTGTGCTATGGGAGAGGTGTTTATCGTTTGAAAGTTGGCAATCGAATGAGAAGCGCCGCCTAGGGAGAGGGCTTATAAAATGGCAACCTTCCCCCACCACCCCTTCCCCCACTCCTTTAGACCAATAACCAGTAGCCAACTCTATGTGGTGAAACTGAACTAAACATGGCGACCGCCATGGATAATTCTAACCTCAAACTTTAGCTCAGCTGAAGAGAATAGAGGAGAAGTAGGAACTTATGTGTTACATTCGGAAGTAAAAAAAAGACTGAGGTATAAAATGAAGTGTAAAAGGAAATTGAAACATAACACCATAGTAGTAATATTTTAGGTTAGAATTAACTAAACTCATTTAATGAAGTGCCTAGAAAGCAAAACGCTAAATTGCATGTTAGAAGTAATGAAGTATTTTTTTTAAAACCGACCACGTTCCCAACAAGCAGTTGATAGGGCAGCTGGTGCCAGCTGCCATGTCACATAGCTTCCGGTGGGGCAGAGGATATATCAGATGCTGTAGTTATGTAGGTGGTAGTTATCCAACTACCACTAGAAATAGTTGGTGATAGTGGGATAATTCATTCGCGCTAAGAGAGAGGTATTTATTGTTTGAAAGTCGACGATTAAATGAGAAGTGCCGCCTAGGGAGAAGGCTTATAAAATGGCAACCTTATTGAAGTTTTAAAAAAGAGTGTAAAACTGAAATTATACATTTGATGGTTCAACAGGATTAGAATACCAATCTGACCTGTATTTACATCTTTTTATAATATGTGTACAAAAATTATTTGTATTAGACAATGTTTTGTCATTTGATTTGTATGCTCATTGTGCGTTGACAATGAGCAAGATTGAGAGGGTGAAATTTGGAACATATTTGAGGACAACATGTATGAAAAATATCTTGATTTGTAAAGTTTCAAAGTTCGTAATTCCGGTGGCGGACAAAATGTTATGTGGTAATGGGAGCTAAAGTGTAAGTTAGAATTAACTGAATGTTATGTGCTGAAGTAAATGAATAGCTAAACAAAATATCTAATAGTTAAACAAAAGTAAAAGTTAGTTGAAAACTGAAATTCAACAGTGTTAATTAATTCTAACAGTTAGTTCAAGTATTGTGCAGCCATAACAAAAGAAGGTAAATAGTTGTGTTAAGTGCAAAAAACAAAAATGAAGAATGAAACATAACACATCGAAATATATAAGTGTAGTAAAACACTAGGTTATAATTTAGAGTATGTGCTGAAGTAAACAAATTTAAGGTTAGAATTAACTGAATCCCATATAACCATCCTGTTAACGCTATATGCCAATGTAAGCTAAATTATAGGTCAGTATTGTATGTATAACGTATGGCTAATTAGCCAGCCACCAGGTTTTAGAATAGAAAATAAATTTTGCGGTTTATAGCAGCTGAGTCAGTATATGTATAAAGATAAACACTAAACACGTCTAATGAAGTAGCCATACCATATAAATAACGAACAGGTAAGATGCAATCAACTTGAATGCCAGTAAATTAATAGTTGCGGCGCAATGAACAACCTAGTCTTTATAACGCTGGTTATGACTCGACTTGTTTGGGTCAATGACTGGTCACCTGTGGTCGTTAACTCCATCTGGTAAAACTAAACATGGGATCTGCCATGGAAAATTCTAACCTCAAATCTTGGCATGTGTTATGTTTTAAACTGTAGCAATTCTTAATGTCATCAGTTTATGCTTATCTTAGGTTTTTTTATTATTACTGTTTTTGGCGAGATTAATTTTTTGTTATTGCCAAGGAAAGCGCATTTTTTACCTTTTGAATGTTAAAATAAATATATTTTTTGTTTATACAAAATAAAAAAATATAATAACAAACTTCTGCAGATATTTTTTTAAACCATTTGATTCCATTCAATTAATCAGCATAATTTTTGAACGAAAATTACAATGGTAATATCAGGGCCGTATTTTTAAATAGGCTGAAAAGGTTGGAGCCCATAGCAGCAAAATTTTAGGGGCGGCACTTTGGCACTGTACAAATATTGAAAATATTTTTCTAATTTAAAATAACATAAACTTATTTACATTTGTAACATATTTAAGTCTTACAGTAATTAGTGATTTTATTTTAAATATTTGAATAATTTATGAATGGATTGGCTATAGAATAGAGCAAAATATTGGTTTTAATTTATAAAATAAACTCCCCCATGAAAAAAGTAATTTTTTATGACTGGAACAAAATAGTATATTTCGTCACAAGGGCCAAAAGTGGCGTTTTGCCGGCCCCGAGATTGTGTTTCAAGTTTGAGACGAAGTCGAGAACTTGAAACGATCGAGGGTTGGCAAAATGCTTTCGGCCCGAGTTATGAACGATATTTTTCATCACACTATACAATTCAATAAATTCTAAACAAGTGAAAATATTACTTTTTCGTTCATAACAAACAAAACATAATATCAACTAACCTACCGAGATGTACTGCTTGATTCTCCGGTTGCTAGGCAACCAATTTATTTCATTGTTGCAGTCACATGTTTTTGTGATACAACGTGTTGATGTGAATGTTTTTATGTAAGGTCTAGTCCAGCTGATTTTGCAGGCCTAGGCCGGCAAAACAGGTGTTTCAAAGGTAGAAACGAGGGTCGAAAACAGGTGATATCAATGTAGTGTGATGAAAATGTAATTACTTGGCAGCTGTCGCTGTGCCGCTAAACAACCAAACCATCGCCGATTTTATAATCAACAGTAAAAATTTGTAGTGGTGAGATACACACCAGGGACCACAAAATTCTTCTACCACAGACCTTTCACGTTACAACTAGTATCACAATTGATGATGTTAGGTAGGCATACTTACTCTATGATTACTGTCTCAAGAAACCTTACAAACTTCTACTGTTTTTATTTCTGTAATAAAAGTATCAATTGGTGACGACAGGGGTAGCTCAGGAAAAAATATTGGGTAAGAAACTTTATAGAGTCTTAACCCTTTTACTGCCATGGACCGATTTTATAGGATCTACCTGATGTTGTGAAAACCACCACGGACCGATCTTGTCGGAAGACCGCCGCGGGCTGATGTGATCGTCTCTGCAGTTGAGCGCGAGAAACGCCACGGGCCGATTAGATCGTCTTTTTGTATTTTTATTATTGTGTGGTTATTTTTAGCCATATTTCTTTTAATTTCATATTTCATGAAAGGTATAGAATCATTCTAAATAACTGTGCTTTTGTTTGTTTTTTTTATTATTAAAGGTATTTTTTACAATATACTAATATTTAAAGTTGTTGCGATCAATTAGGCCGTGGCCGCGCGTCATTGTGTTGGAGCTTTTTTAGAATATATTTAGAATTATAATTTCATTTAATATTGCTATAAATTAGGCTGTTTTTAACTGTAAAACATTTGTAGATGTAATTATTGCACGTAAAAAACTTCAATGGCTAAATTGTTACAGAGAAATTGTACCTAGCAATGCAATACTCTAAAAAATGTGTTTTATGAAAAATACACATTTTTGTTCTTTTTTGATGGTATTTCTATATTTATGAATATTTCTTCTTAAAACTTTTGCTGTGGTCTCATAAGATAATTATGTTTCCGAAAATGTATAGTTTATGCATTAAAAATTAATATATGTAGACGGTTTATAATTTTTTAATTGAAATTTTATAGTAAAATTAAAATAGTTTTCAATATTTTTCACATTAATAAAACTATACATATAAATGTAAAACCGTTAAAGACCTTTAAAGCAAAAAAAATTAATGCTCTAGCTATTACGCAAGTGGAGTTATGATCGTTTTAATACATGTCAGCAAATTAGTGGATTGCACCGTTCCAGCTGATCACCGTAACAGCTGGTCGTACTGCCAGCTGTTGGGTTGACGACCTTGAGACAGACAGCTGACTTGGCACTCGGCGGTATTTGCTCGCAAAGTTGCATACCTCCATGACACAAAGTGATATTAATTTTTAGAGGAATTAAATAATTAGAATAGTTGACTATCGGTAGGCCTAACTATTATTTGGCCTTTAATGAAATTGCGGGCAAAAATATTTATTTAGCCTACACACGGTACTTTCCTAAACTACGAGTATGAAATGTGAAGAAATATTTAACCACAACAATTCGAACATTTTATTTGAAAATAACATAAAATCTAGCTGTTAGATGTTGCTTAAACTTTGAATTAAAGATTGTTTTGGCCCAAAAATAAGTTTAGAAACAGTTTAATCCCAGGAAAAATCAAATTTGATCTAAATTTAAGTTTAAAAATTGTAATTTTTAACATTGGTCTTATGGGTTGCTATTTTAGTAACAAAATAACAACTAAATGTAAACAAAAATAAAGGAACATTAATGTTAAGCAGACCTTTTGAAACAGCTGTTAACTATGAAGAGGTATAGTTGGTGAAAATATTAAAATTGAATAAAAACCAACGAGCAAGGCTCGGTTAACCTGGTACTGATTATAATTAAACTAGTGGCTCATAGGGGCGAAAGCCCCCAATCATAAAATTAAAATAGCATTAACCATAGTGTATTACTATTTCTTCTACAAGGAAGGTTTCCAGACAATTTAATTTTAATTTGACGTATATAATGTTTTAACAATACTGTTTGAACAGACTATTAGTCCCTAAGTACTCTTATTAATCTTGTACTATTAGGTCACCTATTTGTAAATGCTCTATTTTGTCTGTTGTTAAACTCATATTGATGTAATGAAAATAAGTTTTGAAAGAAATGATACTCCCTTAATTGAGCTGTGACTGGTTTATAACATAGAAAAGTGGTAATAAACAAAATTGATTTTTTTGAACTCATGTTAGTTTTTTTATGTTTTAGTCATAAATTTGCTGCTTTGTTTTTCGTCATTTTTGAGTTAGGTTATTGTCACAGCAACATCATTGATTGTAGTTTCTTCATTAAAATTTATAAATCAGCGCCTGATGCTTTAAATAAGTTTTTTTATGAATAGACTGGAAATAAATCTTTACACTCTCAATCTTGGTACCCATGATAGTTTAATAAACTTTTCAATGAAAAGTTGCTAGCAGGCAGCCATGTCTTCGTTGATATAATTGATTTTAAGAATAACGTTTAGCCCAACCATCTAGAAGGTACTTTTTGATTATTAGGTAAATTAAATATGCCTATTTCTTCCTCATTGTTGTTAGTACAATCTTTCAAAGTAAAAAAAAAAAAAAAAATGTTTAGCTTGGTTGTAATATAACCCATAAAACTATTCAAAACACTCAGATATTTAAATTAAATTTCGAGTCAATATAAAATCGCCACATTTATGAACAAAATTGTTATTAAATGAAAAATCAGTTTTAAAACATATACACTACACATTTTATAAACAAAACACGAGAAAATTTTATTGAAGTTTACGAAAAACTACCCATGTAAACAAAAACAAATTATTGTTTTGACATTGCCTTTAGGTGACGTCACTAGGCATTTGACGTCAGAGTGCTCCAGCTTTGTCTTAGTAGCAAGTGTTGGCAGTGCCTTTTTTTTACAAATGATGTTTTAGAGCAGCCAAAATTGTTCTAATTTACTTTTATCATCATTTAGAGTCCATATATAAGCTATAAACAAGTAAACGCTAAAAGTGATATCGATGATATATATATATTTTTTTTTGCTGTAAAATTAACTTGTTGTTAAGTAATTTTTTTAATATTAGTATTTTTATTTTTTTATAGGTTATTTAAACAATTATATAATTACAAAATAAATATTTGTTTTTTTAAATGTAATACAACAATTATGGATTTAAATGTGATTGATTTAGATTCATATAATCTGAAATATTAAGTGCATTTTTCTGGGCTAGCTACTGTACACATAGAGACACTAGATGATTGACAATTAAGTAATTTTATTGCAAATTGAAAGAGTACTACGTATAAAATTTGACCGCTATAGCCTTTTTAAAAATATATTACAAAATACAGCCCTGACTCTTTAGTCATACACTTCTCGATTCTTACTTTGGACAAGAGATGAAAATGAACTTGCAAGAGACTGGTCATAATAGCTAGTTATATGCAACCTCCATTACTTTACTTTATAGGAAGGCAGGTTATGCTAGAGCATAAAACCTAAACATTACAGCAAGGTAGGAAATTACTACTTTCTGCATAACTTGTGATGAGTTCCTGTAAATTGCAAACGTACCTATGCGTACCTATGATTTAGTACATGTGATAGAAGACATGGTTTTACAACCCTTTATAAGGCTGATGGAGCTTGTAGTAGCGCAGTTAACCGCTCAGCAGCAACCGTGTTAACAAGGATGTTTCAGTGTCGTCAGTGTCGTAGGACGTACTATAGGTAAGACTAAATTACTTATAGATTCTATTAAAAACAGCTTATTGTTAATTTATAAACATGGTCAGGACATGTTTTAATGTCAGTACATTATTTCTAAGATTTTGTTAATGGTATTTTTTTATCAGGATTGTTGTCTTTAAAACTTTTTTATCTTTAAATTTTTTTTTTTTAGTGTATCTATCTTTTTCCTTTTACTGCATATGTGTAAAATTTCAAGGCTGTACTTAATACCACCAATTGAATCCTATACTATAATATGAGGAATCTTTGAAGGGATGTGTGTTCTATGATTTTGAAATCTAGCTGTTAGATTTTGCTTAAACCTTGCATAGATTTTGCTTAAACCTTTTATAAAAAAATCAAATTTGATCTAAATTTAAGTTTAAAAATTGTAATTTTTAACATTGATCTTATAGGTTACTATTTTGGTAATGAAATTACAACTAAATGTAAACAAAAATAAAGGAACATTAATGTTAAGCAGACCTTTTGAAACAGCTGTTAACTATGAAGAGGTATAGTTGGTGAAAATATTGAAATTGAATCAAAACCAACGAGCAAGGCTCGGTTAACCTGGTACTGATTTTAATGAAACTAGTGGCTCATAGGGGCAAAAGCCCCCCAATCATAAAATTAAAATAGCATTAACCATAGTGTATTACTATTTCTTATATAAGGAAGGTTTCCAGACAATTTAATTTTAATTTTGACATATAAAATATTTTAACAATACTGTTCGAACAGACCATTAGCCCCTAAGTACTCTTATTAATCTTGTATTATTAGGTCACCCATTTGTAAATGCTCTATATTGTCTGTTGTTAAACTCATATTGATCTATGAAAAATAAGTTTTTAGAAAAATTGTACTCCCTTAATTCCTAATCAAAACTCTTAGTTTTGTGTAAACAAAGCAGATTTTTTTTTAAATCACTGCATGGAGAATCTTTAAGGAGAACCTTTCAGAAAATAATCATTCTTATATATTTCCCATTTTGTTGTAAAGTTTTTTAGTTGCTGCATTTTCCTCTAGTAAGTAGGACAAACGTCTTTAATTTTAACTTGTCTTCTATAATCCTGAAATCTATGAAATGACTAAAAGGCTTCTTGGAAAATTCATCTAATAGAATACCAAAACTTTACTGACTGATATACTTTAGGTATTAATTAATGTGTCATTGTCATTCAATATGATCATTTGACATTTTTTTGTTTTAAAATAAAACCAAAACAATGGAAATAATGTAGGTGTTTTTCAAACCAAAATTCATCGCCCATTGTATCTCTATTAACGATCATAAAACATTTTATGGTTTGTATATACGCTCATTTTTTTTACAATTTAAATTAGTAACAACAGTAAAATCAGCAGACAATTGGTAATAGTATGTAAGGTTAACTCTCCTAAGTAATAGACTTTTTTATAGCTTAAAGCAACAAAATGTCTTATTACAGTATAACCACTCTAGCGTTAGTTTTTATCATTTGGCTATGAATAGGTCTTAAATAAATTTTATCATCTGTCTCATGTTTTAAAATAAAACCAAAACATATGTTTCAATGTACACAAAGAAGACATTTTTTGAATCTCCATGCTATTCTAAAGGAGGATGTTTCACTATTTTACTCATTTCTTTGTAACTTTATGGATATGTTTTATGGGACCAAAACTTTTAATTTGAAAATTCCCACCATTTTCCTGCGATTTACAAAATGCTCACAATTTTGCCAAAGAAATTTCTCTTACAGAATTATTACCATAGATTGCTTCTCTTGGTGTGAATTAATATGTTATCTTCACTCAATGTTATCATCTGTGTTTCATTTTGAAATTAAACCATAACACATGTTTTAATGTATACAAAGCAGACGTTTTTTAAAATCCCCATGCTATTCTTAGGGAGGACGTTTTACGTGATTTCTTATTTCCTGTTAACATTATGGACATGCCAATAGTTTTCCCTCGTGCATGGAACCGAGACCTTTAATTTGAGACCCCTCCCATCTTTCTGCGATCTGTATAATGCTCACAATTTTGCTCAAAAAATATAGCTTACAGTAATATATATAGACTAGTGGCTTATAGGGGCAAAAGCCCCTAATCATAAAATTAAAATAGCATGAACCAAAGCGTATCACCAATTCTTCACTATAAAAGTTTGAAGAAAATTTCATTTTAATTTATTTTAACAATACTGTTTGAGCAGGTTATTCGCCCCCAAAGCACTCTTTACAATCCTGTGCTATTAGGCTACCTGTTTGTAAATGCTTCATTTTGTCTGTAGTTAAACTTATATCGATCTATGAAAAATATGCTTTGCAAGAAATCATAGTCGTCTTAAGCAAATCGGCAATGAGAGAAAAATACCCCCCGTCGCAGCAGACCTGTGTAGTCAGTGAATTTCCTATGGAATTTCAGATTATTTACTTTCCCCATAAAAACACCATAGGATCAAGTATGTAGGTTTTCTGCCATTGGGTGCGGTTAGAAAGTCTAAGTTAATTAATAATTCATGAATGTAAACCTACATTCATGAATTATGTACTTAATTCTAAATTTTGTTAATTCTAAATGTTATGTACTTAATTCTATGTACTTAATTCTATGTACTTAATTCTAAATGTTCAATTCAGAGTTTGAATTGTATCAAACTCTGACAATTTTTTATTTTTCCCATAAACCCAATGTAGGTTTGCCACCATATGGGTTTTGTAAGCAAGTATAAGTTAAACCTTATATATAATGAACATACCAAATTTCATTAAGTTATGTCAACAAATAAGCAAGATATAGGGTTTTCTTGATTTCCCGTAAGAATAACATGGAAAACACATTTTTTTTTATTTGCCCCGTAACCAGTTATGCTGTAATAAAAATTTAAAATACTAAATTGTTTTTTTTTTAAGCTCTTTTAAATGGTTTTAGTTAAAATTGATGAATTTTAAAAATTAAGGTCTAAAAAAACCCATTTTTTAACCCCTTTAAAACCCTGTTCCCATAACCCGACAATGCTGGTTCGCGAACTCATGAAAATAGACCTGGTCTTACACCTCCATACCAAATTTTATCAAAATCGAAGGTCCCCTTCAAAAGTTATCAGTACCACGGACACATAGATATATAGATATATAGATAGATATGTATACATATATATAAAAATAAACAAATGGCGTTTTTGGTTTCTGGGGACCTCAAAATGAAAAAGTAAAGTGGTCCCAGGCTTAGGTCTTACCATGGCTACTACTGTAATAGCGTATTCCCTATAGGGAAATTTGCTAAAAATCATGACGGATGTTCAGCACCCATTTTAGAGTCAATTATTTTTCAATATTTTGTATCATATTTATTTAATTGTCTTGTTTGTCCTAAAATTAAATGGATTTTAGCTCTTGACAGATTTTTTATATTTTTTGCCAAGTTTGAACACAGCCTTTCAAAATAGATCATCTTAACTTACTTTTTAATACTTGTCCCTTCAAATTAAAATTTATAATTTTGTGTAAACAAAGTAGGTTTTTTTTTAAATTACCATATATGGAAAAATTTTTAGGACAATCTTTTAGAAGATAATCTTTCTTAAATATCTTTCTTAATATCTTTCTTTCCGACTTTGTTATAAAGTTTTTACCCTGCTACATTTTCTCATAGTATGTAGGACAAACGACTTTTATTTTAACTCTCTCCTATAACTCTACAATTTATGAAATGACCAAATGGTTTCTGAGATAATTCAGCTAACAGAATATCAACCTTTTGTTGAATGATATACTTTAAGTTTTAATTAATGTATCATCATCACTTAATATGATCATTGATACTTTTTGTCATAAAGTAAAGCCATTAACTATGTACACTAATGTGAATATACCTCTCATTCAATGCATTTAGTTTGAGGCAAAAATTTGTAAGTTCGGTGTACACCGCACCAGAGTCGCTGCCATCGATTTTGTTATTATTCAGCTGAATTTTCAGTGTTGCAAACACAATTTACCAAAACATAAACATAACTTTCAGTTATAAAATGTTTCATCCTTAGTTGAGAAGAGTGGGTAATACTGATTTATCTATCATATGTTATGTGTTATATAATATCATATGTCATGTTATGTGCACATGCCATGTACGCCACACGAGATCGCACCATCGTCAATATGCTTTACACATGCCTATGATATAAGAAGTCTACTCACGTTAGTGTACATAGTCAATTGTTAAACCAAAACCTGGATCAATATAAATAAGATAGGCGTTTTTGAAAACAAAATTCATCACCCATTGCGTCCCCATTACAAACAAAATCTATTTTATAATTCGCATACAGGCTCAGTTTTTTACAATTTAAATTATTAGAGGAACATAACAATTAAAAAAAACCACAGTCCATTTTGATTAGTTTGTAGGGTTGTTAACGCTCCTAGTCGAAATTTTTTTTTTTTGCTCAAAGCCTGAAAAAGTCTCATTATAGTATTACCACTCCAGATACATTATGTCATTTGGTTATTAATAGTTCTTCACTCAATAGGTCTATTATCATCTGTCCCTTATTTTATAATAAAATCATAAGTTTTAATGTAGAAACAGAAGACTGTTTTGGAATATATAAACAATTCTTGTGGAGGACTTTTTATGCTATTTCTTATTTCCTTATGGATACGCTGAAAATTTTCCCTCATGCATGGGGCCGAGACCTTTAATTCGAGACCCATACCATCTTCCTGCAAGTTGCAAAGTGCTCTTAATTTCACTTAAAAATTTTTGCTTACTAAATTATATATATAGATTGCTTCTCTTTGGGGTGAATAATTTTATCATCTTTACTCTACGTTACCATCTGTGTCTCTTTTTTTAAATTAAACTATAAGACATATTTTAATGTACACAAAACAGACATTTTTTGAATCCCCATGCTATTTTTATGGAGGACGTTTTACATGATTTCTTATTTTCTGTTAACATAATGGACATGAATATAGTTTTCCCTCGTGTATGGGACTAACACCTTTAATTTGATACCCCTCCCATCATGCTGCGATTTATATAACACTCACAATTTTGCTCAAGAAATTCGGCTTATAAAATTATATATAGATAAATATTGGATAAATGTAGATTTTTGTTTGTTTGTTTTTAGGTTAGGAATATGTTCTTTGAATCTAATATTAAATCCTTGTCCAGTTTGTCCAACATAGGTACTCGGACATTTGATGCATTTTAATTTATAAATACCATAACACAGTTAACAACTATAATACTTTCATCAGAATTGTTGTCTTTAAAACATTTTTTTAATTTTACATTTTTCTAGCATATCAATCTTTTTCTTTTTACTGCATAAATATGTATAAAATTTCGAAGCTGTCCTTAATACTGGCAATCGAGTGATTATAATGAATTTAATGTTGGTCAAATGTAGATTTTTGTTTGTTCGTTTTTGGGCTAGGAATATGTTTTTTGAATCCAATGTTAAATTATTGTACAGTTTGTCGAACATAAGTATTTGAACATTTGACGCATTTTAATTAAATAGCAGTTTTCTCAGTTTTGTTTGATTCCTGTTTTTTTTTTTAATGAAATTTGTAAGTAATTTAGTATTATATATATTCTCACAGCTCAGAGGTCTAAAAATAGAATTCATATTTTCAGAGGTGACCATTTACAACGTCACATTGCTGTAGAACATGAGGGGCGTCGATACCCTTGTAATTACTGTGGATGAGTATTTACTCGTAAGAAACACAGATCTAGGCACATTACAAGATCTTGTGTTAATTTCCGAGCGAGACAAAATGTAGCTGTCGCCCCTAGAGTGCTACCTGCTGAACCACCAGTTGAGGTAGCAGCTTATCAACATCCAGCTGAGAGAGGTTATCCTGTTCCACCCTTAGCACAGCCGGAAGTTCGCCTTGGTAAGAAAAAATAATAAAAATACCCCATTGCAGTAGACTTGCATATTTAGCAATTTTTTCTAATTAGTAATATTATTAGTTTTTGACCAGATAAACCTGTAAACTAAAATTTGTAAATGCTCTATTTTGTCTGTTGTTAAACTCATATATATATCTATGGAAAAATAATCTTTAAAAGAAATTGCAGTTCCTTAATTAAGCTGTGACAGCTTTTTAATATAACATTTAAAATTGGCAATAAAAAAAAACAAAAAATAAATTTTTTAGCTCCTGTCTGTTTTTTTTTCTTTTTTTATGTTTTGGTTACAAAATTTAAACACTGCACTTCAAAGTGCATCTCTACTTGCTATAAATATTTATCCCTCCTAATGAAAACTATTAATTTTTGTGTAAACAACAAAATGTGTTATTATAGTATTACCACTCTAGTATTAATTTTTGCTATTTCGCTATGAATAGTTGTTTATTAAATTTTTATCATCTGTGTTTTGTTTTCAAATAAAAAAATATGTTTTTATATATACAAAAAAAAACATTTTTCAAATCCCCATGCTCCTGGAAAAAGTTTGCGGAGTTCTCCGTTCTTAAGGAGAACGTTTTACTATATATTTTATTTCCTTGTAACTTTATGAGACCAAGACCTTTAATATAAAACTCCTATTATCTTCCTGCGATTTGCAAAACACTCACAATTCTACCCAAGAAATTTTGCTAACAGAAATATTATATAGATTGCCTCTCTTGTAGCTGTCGCCCCTGGGGTGCTACCTGCTGAACCACCAGTTGAGGTAGCAGCTGATCAACGTCCAGCTGAGAGAGGTTATCCTGTTCCACCCTTAGCACAGCCGGAAGTTCGCCTTGGTAAGAAAAAATAATAAAAATACCCCATTGCATTAGACTTGCATATTTAGCAATTTTTTCTAATTAGTAATATTATTAGTTTTTGACCAGATAAACCTGTAAACTAAAATTTGTAAATGCTCTATTTTGTCTGTTGTTAAACTCATATATATATATATCTATGAAAAAATAATCTTTAAAAGAAATTGCAGTTCTTTAATTAAGCTGTGACGGCTTTTTAATATAACATATAAAAATCGGCAATAAAAAAACAAAAAATAAATTTTTTAGCTCCTGTCTGTTTTTTTTTTCTTTTTTTTATGTTTTGGTTACAAAATTTAAACACTGCATTTCAAAGTGCATCTCTACTTGCTATAAATATTTATCCCTCCTAATGAAAACTATTAATTTTTGTGTAAACAACAAAATGTGTTATTATAGTATTACCACTCTAGTATTAATTTTTGCTATTTCGCTATGAATAGTTGTTTATTAAATTTTTATCATCTGTGTTTTGTTTTTAAATAAAAAAATATGTTTTTATATATACAAAAAAAAACATTTTTCAAATCCCCATGCTCCTGGAAAAAGTTTGCGGAGTTCTCCGTTCTTAAGGAGAACGTTTTACTATATATTTTATTTCCTTGTAACTTTATGAGACCAAGACCTTTAATATAAAACTCCTATTATCTTCCTGCGATTTGCAAAACACTCACAATTCTACCCAAGAAATTTTGCTAACAGAAATATTATATAGATTGGCTCTCTTGTAGCTGTCGCCCCTGGGGTGCTACCTGCTAAACCACCAGTTGAGGTAGCAGCTGATCAACGTCCAGCTGAGAGAGGTTATCCTGTTCCACCCTTAGCACAGCCGGAAGTTCGCCTTGGCAAAAAAAAAATAATAAAAATACCCCATTGCATTAGACTTGCATATTTAGCAATTTTTTCTAATTAGTAATATTATTAGTTTTTGACCAGATAAACCTGTAAACTAAAATTTGAAAATGCTCTATTTTGTCTGTTGTTAAACTCATATATATATCTATGGAAAAATAATCTTTAAAAGAAATTGCAGTTCCTTAATTAAGCTGTGACGGCTTTTTAATATAACATTTAAAATCGGCAATAAAAAAACAAAAAATAAATTTTTTAGCTCCTGTCTGTTTTTTTTCTTTTTATGTTTTGGTTACAAAATTTAAACACTGCACTTTAAAGTGCACCTCTACTTGCTATAAATATTTATCCCTCCTAATCAAAACTATTAATTTTTGTGTAAACAACAAAATGTGTTATTATAGTATTACCACTCTAGTATTATTTTTTGCTATTTCGCTATGAATAGTTGTTTATTAAATTTTTATCATCTGTGTTTTGTTTTTAAATAAAAAAATATGTTTTTATATATACAAAAAAAAAACATTTTTCAAATCCCCATGCTCCTGGAAAAAGTTTGCGGAGTTCTCCGTTCTTAAGGAGAACGTTTTACTATATATTTTATTTCCTTGTAACTTTATGAGACCAAGACCTTTAATATAAAACTCCTATTATCTTCCTGCGATTTGCAAAACACTCACAATTCTACCCAAGAAATTTTGCTAACAGAAATATTATATAGATTGCCTCTCTTGAAGCTATCGCCCCTAGGGTGCTACCTGCTGAACCACCAGTTGAGGTAGCAGCTGATCAACGTCCAGCTGAGAGAGGTTATCCTGTTCCACCCTTAGCACAGCCGGAAGTTCGCCTTGGTAAGAAAAAATAATAAAAATACCCCATTGCAGTAGACTTGCATATTTAGCAATTTTTTCTAATTAGTAATATTATTAGTTTTTGACCAGATAAACCTGTAAACTAAAATTTGTAAATGCTCTATTTTGTCTGTTGTTAAACTCATATATATATATATCTATGGAAAAATAATCTTTAAAAGAAATTGCAGTTCCTTAATTAAGCTGTGACGGCTTTTTAATATAACATTTAAAATCGGCAATAAAAAAACAAAAAATAAATTTTTTAGCTCCTGTCTGTTGTTTTTTTTTTTTTTTATGTTTTGGTTACAAAATTTAAACACTGCACTTCAAAGTGCATCTCTACTTGCTATAAATATTTATCCCTCCTAATGAAAACTATTAATTTTTGTGTAAACAACAAAATGTGTTATTATAGTATTACCACTCTAGTATTAATTTTTGCTATTTCGCTATGAATAGTTGTTTATTAAATTTTTATCATCTGTGTTTTGTTTTTAAATAAAAAAATATGTTTTTATATATACAAAAAAAAACATTTTTCAAATCCCCATGCTCCTGGAAAAAGTTTGCGGAGTTCTCCGTTCTTAAGGAGAACGTTTTACTATATATTTTATTTCCTTGTAACTTTATGAGACCAAGACCTTTAATATAAAACTCCTATTATCTTCCTGCGATTTGCAAAACACTCACAATTCTACCCAAGAAATTTTGCTAACAGAAATATTATATAGATTGCCTCTCTTGTAGCTGTCGCCCCTAGGGTGCTACCTGCTGAACCACCAGTTGAGGTAGCAGCTGATCAACGTCCAGCTGAGAGAGGTTATCCTGTTCCACCCTTAGCACAGCCGGAAGTTCGCCTTGGTAAGAAAAAATAATAAAAATACCCCATTGCAGTAGACTTGCATATTTAGCAATTTTTTCTAATTAGTAATATTATTAGTTTTTGACCAGATAAACCTGTAAACTAAAATTTGTAAATGCTCTATTTTGTCTGTTGTAAACTCATATATATCTATGGAAAAATAATCTTTAAAAGAAATTGCAGTTCCTTAATTAAGCTGTGACGGCTTTTTAATATAACATTTAAAATCGGCAATAAAAAAAAAACAAAAAATAAATTTTTTAGCTCCTGTCTGTTTTTTTCTTCTTTTTTTTATGTTTTGGTTACAAAATTTAAACACTGCACTCCAAAGTGCATCTCTACTTGCTATAAATATTTATCCCTCCTAATCAAAACTATTAATTTTTGTGTAAACAACAAAATGTGTTATTATAGTATTACCACTCTAGTATTAATTTTTGCCATTTCGCTATGAATAGTTGTTTATTAAATTTTTATCATCTGTGTTTTGTTTTCAAATAAAAAAATATGTTTTTATATATACAAAAAAAAAAAAAAAAAAAAAAAAAAAAAATCAAATCCCCATGCTCCTGGAAAAAGTTTGCGGAGTTCTCCTTTCTTAAGGAGAACGTTTTACTATATATTTTATTTCCTTGTAACTTTATGAGACCAAGACCTTTAATATAAAACTCCTATTATCTTCCTGCGATTTGCAAAACACTCACAATTCTACCCAAGAAATTTTGCTAACAGAAATATTATGTAGATTGCCTCTCTTAGTGTGAATTATTATGTTATCTTTACTCAGTATTTATTTTTATGAGACCTTTAATATAAAACTCCTATTATCTTTCTGCGATTTGCAAAACACTCACAATTCTACACAAGAAATTTCGCTAACAGAAATATTATATAGATTGCCTCTCTTAGTGTGAGTTATTATGTTATCTTCATTTAGTATTTATTTTTTATGAATAATAATGTGTTTCTTGTCTTTTATAGAAATACAACATCAACCTTTACGTCCTGAAGTGGCGATTAAATTACCATTTCCTCCGCCGAGGCGAATTTTTGCGCAAGAAGCAAATAATAGAGCAGAGCAATGGGTGGAACAAGAAGGAATAGTTGAAATTATAGAGTTGGATTAACGGAACTATAAATTATACACACAATAATACCATGCTTAATTCAAAATATTAACACAACTTTATTGTTTAAAAGATTAACATTAGAGCTTTAAAAATACAACTTTTATATTTTAGTAACTATTAGTTTGTGTAATATTTAAACTAAATCCAATGGGTAAAATAATTTATAAAAGTTAAATATGAGAAAATACAAAAAGGACACTATTTTTAAAGAACATAACTCCCGCTATAATTATTGTTTCCGGTAGAGTAATATGTCTGGTTTGTAAATACATCCAAAATAAATATGAAATTACACATTTGTATTAAATTTGGTCTTGATCAAACCATGTTTACGAGAATTATTATGTCTAAAGACATATATTTACCGCGAAGCTGAAGTCATTAGCCTGTGCCGACCTTGCCACGGTCCCGTGCCGGCCTTGCCGCGGGGTTATGTTGCTCTGCTATTAACTGGATGTTACGACCGTAAACCGTTATTGCTTCCTGACGATTTTGGTCCGAGCCGGCCTTGCCGCAGGCTCATGTTTTTCTGCTATTAATTGGATTTTACAATTACGGTAACGGGTTACGACTGTAAACTGTTATTGCTTCCTGACAATTTTAGTCCGTTGTAGTTTACAAAACTTTGTTTTATTGATATGTTACAGAACATCGCTGAGGCCGAGCAGCCAACGACCCAACCCCCTCTTGAAAACCGCGACACTGTCACACTGTTGGCTATTTCTTATTTCTGGAGGAAGGTTGCATTGAACTATATGTGCTATGTAAAACGCATTAGCTTGTTCTGATCTATTGTAAAGTTTTGGAATGAAAAAGCCGCGGGCGGTGTTACTTCTAGTTGGATAGGGATTTTGGGATTCCATAAATATACTTTGTTTGTTTTTTAAGGAAAATATAATTAAACTCCTGAGATATAATTTACAAATCGTTAGAACTAGGAAATCAATGTAAAGTAAGCTAGACGGGTATCTGGAGTTTTTATTCAGGATTATTTTAATAATCGATCTTTGGGTGACGGAAAGAGGCGCAAGAACAGAGGCTGGGACCCCGCCCCACGCCAGGACTCGTATTGCAGCAACAACTGCACATAGGCAAAGTAAACACACCTGCAGTGATCGACACTCAGCACTTGCATTAGCTGACTAAAAGCATAGGTAATTTTTCTCAATCTTTGTTTTAAGTGTTGAATATGTGGCACCCATCTAAGCTTATAATCTATTAAGACACCTAAATACTTATACTGGGTGACATGCTCAACTACGCCACAGCCACAGGCAGCCGAGTGCAGATCACCACAGGAATGGATTCTAAGCGTCCTCTGACCTGGATCACTCCAAATTCTTAAATTGTGTTAAATTCTTATCAATATCTAAAAAATAACTTACTAATTTTTTATCATAATTTAACCCATTGTATATATCTACCAAAATATTTTGAAGCATAAATTCTGTATTAAGTACTTTTCTAAAACCAAATTGATTTTTATTTAAATATTTTTTTTAATAGGATTTTTCAATATAATAAGTTTTAATCTCAGTTTTTTAGTAGACACTTGGTAAAAACCCTAGGATCACCTTACTTTTTCATTTTAAGGTCTTAATGAACCAAAAAAAAAAAAAAAAAAAAAAAAAAAAAAACACCATTTGTTCATTTTTATATGTGTGTCTGCAGTACTGATAACTGTAAAAGGTATTCTTTACTTCATTGTACTCGAAATATGACCAATATATACAGTTCTTTCTTAAAAAAAAAATAATAATAAAAACTTTTGTTTTAACAATTAATACATTATTAAAGCTCCAATTTCGAGTAATATCACTTGGTTCTATTGTGAATAACCTAAAAATTAATAAGGTTTTATTATATATTTCATTTATAAATATGATACCCTTCACTACATCAATATACTTACAGACCTGTGTAGGGTTTACATGTAAAGGTATTTAATATCCTAAATAAAGTTTTTATAACTACAACATATTTTAATAAAAATATGTGGTTTAGTCCTTTATTTGCATGATATATAGTGATTTAAAGGCTTTTAGATAATTTTTTATACTTAACTAAATATGCAAAAAAAAAATAAATAAATAAAAGACACAACACAGTTTTTATGTTTGTAAATACATTAAGTAAATTTTTCTTTCAATTCAAATAATAGAAATGGATGTTTAAAAAAAAATAGCTCACTGCAAGGCACATATATGACTTAGACACAAGAAAACCGCGGTAACATTATAATGCTCAATAAATAATTTAAGCATCTATATAACTTTAATAAATTTAATAATAGCTAATTCAATAGGAAATCCATAAATATTGTAGAGAGCATTGTACTTATTTTATGTAATTTTATGCTGATATTGAACTTGTTTTAGTTCATTTAAAACTTATTTTACTAAATTAAACCAATTTAATCTCTAATTTTGACAATACTTATGATAAAGGTGAATGCCAAATATTACCTTAATACAATGATACCCATTATGGAAATAAAAATAATCTTGTGTAAAAAATAAAATGGTAGCTAGCAGAATAACGAAGCATTTTAAGACGTATAATTACAGGAACTTTTTTTTTGCTTATTTTTATGTGAGCAATAACCTCCTGAATTTTTAAAACTTTTTCCAAATACCCTGTATATATATGTGTGTATATTGTATTTTTTAATTCCTTTGTTTTTGTTAAAATTGTTTATAGCAAACTGGTATTAAAATATCTACAGTTGTTATGGATTAAAGTAAAATATATGTTTTTATGTAGAACATATTACAATTAATTATTTTATGAATTGTATATTTTTTATCTTAATTTATTTGTCTACATCAATGGGAAATACAATTAGTTATTCTATTAAGTAAATACTGATTTTATCCATATTTTAAATGTTTATTATATGTGTGTGTAACATGTAATTAGTGTCGTTGTTTAACAATGCAACTAAAATTTAAGCGGTTGTTTAACAATATAAATGTAATCTAATTGGCATAAAAATACTTCATTTGCCTGATTATGATTTATAAAAATCTAAATATTTCTATTTAAATTTAATGTCAATTTAGGATTTATATAATTGTAAAAAGTAGATAAATATGATAATTAATTGTATTTATTTTATTTTACTAATTCATTTCTTTTTAGCTACCATTAAATTGTCATCCATACAAAAAAACAAAAACAAACATGCATTTTATTTTAAGTACTGTTTGTAGCATATGCGACATTATAAATTAAAATAAAAATTTCCTTTTATTATAGTATTGTAATAAAAGTTTTTTAAACTGTTTAATGTTATTTAATATTATTGTTCAAACCCCAAGACAACTTAAAAGCTGGTTTAAGATAGTTGTAGTAACATTTGTTAAGTCCTTAAGCTGTAAAATTATGTTAATTTTTTTATGGACATGCCGGGATTTTTCTTCTCAAGTTTTGTGTTAGATCTATATCCATATCATTTATAGTGTCTACTTCTGTTATTTTTATCTTCTTACATATAATTGTCTAGTTGAATTTTATATAATATTTAAATAAGAAGTTTCCTTAAATAATCGGTGTTGTCCACAGAAGCCATTTCAAGTAAATAAGGAATAACTGTTTATAATCCGGCTTATATGATATTTTTATAAGTATCATGGTCATTTTTTAACTAAGCGAGAACTGAGAATAGATTACTAAGCAGAATGATAATTCATTACTACAAAGTAATCTATTCCCCATTCTCTAAGAAGTGTCTAATTAATAACCAAAGTCCAAGTATATTTTTTTGTTTAAGTTTAATCTTTAATTTCTTTTTTTATTACATAGTAGGGTGTAGGGTGGGGGAAGAGTAATTTTGTTATTACACTAGTTGTGCAAGAAAATAGCCACCAGTGTCCACACCTTGTTCGTAGGACTCCATCATAGATTGTGCCCACTGCAACATGCGGTCTCTGTCATTTAGTGTGATAAGGAAAGAATGACTATCACCATACAATATAAAAGAGTCAATTCGTATATAACATCCTAAATTTAAACATTTATCAGCTTTGGCTATAAACTTTTCTATTGTATCAAATGGAAATTGTGGATCAATTGCTATAACTTTACATTATTCACTAAGTTTAACACTATAATCATCATCGTTCTCACTCTCACTATCATTATTTAAAATGTCTTCAGTTTGTAGAAAAACATCGGAAATTTCGGAAAAATTAAAATAGTAATTCACATTAGGAGGCATTTTTTTTTCAAACAAATAATATTGTAAAAGGCATAGAAGAAACTACAAGACAAGCTTGTGTAAGCAGAATGAAGGAGTCAACAACACTCACTGTGCTTTTATAATGGTATAAAATTGATATACTTGACGGCACAAAGTGCGAGTACAGACTAGAAACCTGAAGGTTCATAGCCCACCTTTTATTAATTTAAAAAATGGGGAGGGGGAAGGAATAAGGATTGGGTAGGGATAAGGTGAGGGGGGGGGGGTTGATTTGGTTATTAAACTTGTTTCGCAAGAAAATAGCCTTTAGTATCCACACCTTGTTCGTAGCACTCCATCATAGATTGTGCCCACTGCTGCATGCGGTCTCTGTCATTTGGTGTCACAAGGAAAGTATCACTATTATCATACAATATAAAGGAGCTAATTTGTACACAATATCCTCTGTTTAACCAATAATGAGCTTCAGCCATAAACTTTTTTATTGTATGAAATGGATAATCTGGATTGATTTCTATAACTTCAGATTCTTCATTAGGATTAACGGGATATTCATGATCATCATCAACATCATCATCATTATCATCATCATCATCATCATCTTCACTCTCACTATCGTTATTTAAAGTGTTTTCAGGTTGTTAAACATCAGAAGTTTCAGAAGAATTAAAATATTTATTCACATGAGGAGGCATTTTCAAGCAGGTAATATTGTAAACGGTAGAGAGAAAACGACAAGAGCAGCATGTAGAAGCAGAATGAAGGAGAGAACAACACTCGCTCCACTTTTATAACAGTATGCAAATGAGGGGTAGCAGCTGACCATGACCCAAAGGAGTGGGGAAGTGTTTTTCTTACTACTTGGATGGAAGTAGGTCAGTAGGTCACGGGACTTAGAGTGTTAAAAAATAATGGGGGAGAAACACAACGCTATAACGCATTGTGTTTGTCCCCCATTATTTTTTATAGCAAAATTTTGAAAAAACTATGTGAATTTACTTTTTACGCCCCCACCTTGTAATACGATCCTTTTTATCCCTGAGGAGAAAGTCTTGAGAATCTAAATTGTTAAATCTCTTCTCTTTACACAAATTCTCACAAACTCTAATTTTATATTTTAAGCCGTTACATTTTGCCAAAATGTGTTGGTGGTCAACAACACTTAGAAAAAAATATTTCAAACCTTTCTTAAGCCTCTCTCCTCTGACGGATATTATTTTAGGATCGTCTTCAACGGTGGGGATTTCTGTCAGTTGTGGTCCAGAAAGATGTTTCACGACATGTACACGGCAAAAACTTTCGTTTTTAACACATTTCCTCCCACAAGCTGATCCTTTCTTAGTTCCCCTAGTAAGCATTTCAGGGCAAGTAGTGGGACGGCTAAATGCCCTACGACGCTCTTCTTGTAATGATCGAAATTGCTCTGAAGGAGCGGGTTTAGGAGTGGGTTTAGAAGCTGGTTTAGGAGCAGGTTTAGAGGATTCAGTTTTATGATAAGTATGGTCTTCAGGTAAAGTAAGTGGTGGGGTAGGAGGCAATGGTGATAGTGGGATGATGGGTGTACTAAGGCGATGAAGAATAGTTTCAAATGAAGGAGTCTTAGGATGGGGAGCTGGCTTCTTCGGTGGCGGCATCATAGTTGATAGCGGTGCAGAGTCGTTTGAGAGCGAAGTCGAAGGCGAAGGTGGTGAAAAAATACTACGAAGTATAGAAGAGTTGGTTGGCGGAAGAATAGCTCCAGAAGTTGAAGGTTGAGATGAAAGCTGCTTCTTATACCAATCCGGAGAGTTTTTCAAGCGAATAGTTTTGTTTGATGCAGTAACAGCCGTAGAAGTCGAAATTGAGGTTGAAATAGTAGAAGTAGTAGAAGTAGTAGAAGTAGTAGAAGTAGTAGTCGGCACAGAAGACATCGTTATAACTCCAAGTTCACAGCGTAACGTCTGGAATCAGAATGAAACACTAGCCGCGCCCGACACGTCTTTTATAACGGTATGCAAATGAGAGGGGTTAGCAGCCGGCCATGACCGGTCATTGGCCCGGGAGGTGGGGGAAGGACTGGTGGGGGAAGGGGGGGGGGGTCATTGACCCTTTCGAAAGTGGGTCAAGGTCATTCAAGATTTATAATGATCCAAGGTGATGGGAACAGTAATACTGTTAACACCACCCTGTTTGCCTAGCGGTTCCCACTCCCAACCCACTAGTTACGTTCTGCGAGGGAGGTCCCTGGACCGTCCGGGTCTACCGTAACGGTCCTGTCCGGGTCTACCGTAACCATTAATTTAAAGGGAAACTGGAACAGCTAATGCAGAAACGCAACTCTAACACCCACCCAAGCTAATCCCACCCATTATATTCCTAAACAAAATGCAAAAACCTAGTCCGCTTACCTACAATTTGCGGATGTCCCACCCCTTCTAAGTGAAGTTCAACGGAACTTCTGAATTTACAATTAATCTACCCCCTAACATCTAGCTGTAAGGCAAAACAACATTAATTAGTAATACCAACACTTAAAACTAACAACACATTATTATTAAAAAACCAAATAATTCAACACAATCAAATACCATTATTATTCTTAAAATTAATACACCTTAATGCTAAAAACCTCTTAAAATTATACCATCATTATTCTTAAAATTAATACACCTTAATCCTAAACCCAACTTATAACTAACATCGCAATGCGCAAATAATTTCTTAAATTAAATACAACTTAAAACTAAACACACACACACACACATACCACATTGCATTAAAAAACGCAACGTAGTAGAAGAAGTTCAAATATATATAGGCCTACTATATATTTGAAACCTCTTGTTGAATCACCAACAACCTTTCGCTATGAAAGTTTGTTGGCGACTAACGCAAAGATTGAGCTTCTATCGCTCCTCCGGTTTTCAAGTAGTGGGGGAAGTTGTTTCACTCCAGTACAGTGTTCAATCCAGTCCAGTTCGCAGCAGTATAAAAGGTAAAGGAGTGGGGAGCGGCGCATGCGCAACAACACAAAACCAAGTTTTGAGGTTAGAATTATCAATGTGCAGTAGCACTAAAGTGAGTAATACAGGACTAGGCGCATGCGCATAGCATAGACTAATTCCGATCCGGAGAACTCGTTGCATGCGCAGCAGATTTGAGGTTAGAATTATCCATGGCAGCTGCCATGTTTGGTCTGGTTTCACCACATAGAGTCAACAACCGGTGGTGACCGGTCATTGGCCTAAAAGGAGTAGAGGAAGGTGGTGACCGGCCATTGACCCGGAGGAGTGGGGGAAGGAGTGGGGGAAGGGGGGGGCTCCATTTTTTCGGGGGGGGGGGGGGGTCATTGACCTTTCCGGTCGGTCATTGACCTTCTTTCGTTTCGTTTTCCTCTACGAGGTAACCTCGTATTGGCTCCCCCTACCCTCACGGGTAGTCCGTACCTGGCGTTAGCCTCAACCGGACCAGTCTTGCGACCAAGGGAGTTATGGAACATTAGTCCCAAATCACATTGAGGCGGATTAGACCCCCACAAAACCCGGAATTCACTAGGCCTGTGGTACTCAACCGGCGGTGACCCAAAATAACCATCCGCTGTGAGTGACAGTGGCACCACTACCCATGGTACTTCTCAGCTTTCGTTTGTGAGCAACGCCCCCAGATGAGGCTGGAGGGCCCCCCACAGCCGAAGCTGTGTGCCGAGCATATCGACAACCACTACCCCCTCGATTCCAACCCAATATCCGGACTGGCCGAAGCCAGGGGCTTGAGCCGGATCCCGAGGTTCCCATCTTAGGTTTTACTTGGGTCATGGGTGGATCCCAAGCGGAATAACTAGGTCACTGGAAACCCGCACGCCAAAGGCGCCGGCTGCACTGCAACCATACCCGAAGGCACGGAAGCCCCAGATCCCCGACATCCTGACTCATTCCCTCCCTTTTTGGGGGGAGGCTGGAGTGAGACACCCAGTAAGCGCGCGATTGACACAAGGCCACCTCCGCCAGGGCTCGGAACAGCCGAAGCTGCCCTACTTCAGTTGATAAAGGGAGCCACGCCCGTTACCCAACTCAGTGCTTCGAGCTGGGATTGGGTAGTGGACATCCCAGTTCTAGGGGTGCAGGCCCTGAAGTACAACATACACCCCACGGTCATTGACCTGAAGGAGTAGGGATGGACACAGAACCCTACTTCTCTTACTACTCAGGTGAAAGTCGGTCAACTAGTCATTTGCTCGCCATCTGCCGCCATCTGGCTGGAGTTATCGCCTCTATAAAAGTGGGTAGTTTATCGCGCCACGAACATTCATTGCCTTGCATCCGCTCAGTCATCATCTCTCATTAGTTTTACGTTATACCTACTTTGTTAACTAAGTTTGAGGTTAGAATTATCCATGGAATCGACTTTGTTACTTTTAGCATTCATATTGTAGGTTAATTCTAACCTACAAAATTACTACTCCAGCGTTTTGTTTCAATTTCTTTTACACTTCATTTTATATCTCAGTCTTCTTTTAACTTCTGAATGTAACACATCGGTTATGATGGCTGCACAGTGTTTAAAATTGAAGCTCTTGCGAACACAACACATATTACGAAGTACTTCTAAACCTTCAATTTCAAAGTGTAAAACTAATTTAAATAGAGTTAGAAAGAAGTACAGTTTTAACCCATTATACTCTTCGATAACTTCGCAGGTTAATGTTGATGATAGTGTTATTTACGACATTTTGCGTTCTATGTTACACTTCAATAACTTTCAACTTGTTACACCTATCGACTGTGTTCAACAAGTTTTTTTATTTCACCCCCACTATTCCCTATATAAGGGCCCCGACAATAATTCCTACTTCATTATTTTCTATGCTCTTGAGCTGACAACATCTCCACTCTAATTTGTACTACAATAACAATGGAGACCAACCAAGAAAATGTTCAAGTTCAAGAAATATCATCAACAACTCATCCAAGGGAAAATCCTCCTAGAAATTCAACTTCACCAACTCCTCAGAACCCTGTACAAGTTCCAGATGTATCTTCTACAGCAATAAATGATGTAGAAGCTATTCTTCGGTCCCTTGTCGGTTTTGACTGACCTGTATGATGATCACCAATAAACTGAACTCTTAATAGTTCAGTCTTTTTTAAAACCCCCTCCATATAACCTTGAAACAATTATCCCCTCTCCTTTATATACTAACTCCTACTTCAAACATTAACACCATCTGCTCACCCCTTCTCCACCCCATCATTTGATATAGCCTCTCCCCACCGGAAGCTATATGGCATGGCATATGGCGGCAGCAACTGATTTGGCAGCTGGCCGAAGGCAGCTGGCCGGCGGCTGCTGGCAAATGGCACGACTTCCGTTTTGAAAGTAACCAAACCCCACTACTATTGTCCTTTTATAACTAGATAAAGTTAAGGTGAGGAAAACTAAGGATATTCGTTAGTAAAATTATTTCTATTCATTATGTAATCTGGCACAAGAAATTTATTTGAGCTAATTTGTCTACATAATTCCTTATATTTTGAAATTGGTTACCAAAAACCTATATTAACGAGAGTGATATAAAATACATCATACAAGCATCTTGTTGTCGCTGTTTCTTTAATTAAAAGATATTTGCAAAGTTAAGTAAAAAATATATGCAAATAAATATATTTGAAACCAATACTCTCGTTAATTGAAACACAGACATATTAAACAAATAGTGAAAAAAGTTTCTTTGATCAACAGGTGTAACAAATGTATTACATAAATAATCCAGGAAAACCGGTGTAAAACCAGAAATATAAACAAACGAGTTCGGTTTAGTCGGGCGGTGCGACCAAACCGTGAATATAACGTCAGGGTCTCCACCACATCCCCGTGGCGTCGCAATTTACTGGTCAACTGACCCATAAGGGTAGCCGCACCCCGGCGCTTCGAGCCGCACACAGACACAAGGACATGTATAGCCTTGTACACCTTCTGACTTTGGGACTTTGCGTAAACTGGGGTGAAATCAATTAACTCGACATGGTATGACTGTTTTATTTGAATAAGTTTTTTTAACATAATGTGGACGTAATGCCCTGCGCATGGACATTGATTAAAAATAAACAACTCAAGCACAACCAAAATAACCTCCAATGCATTTCTCATATCAAATTAAATTACTGATCATAGTTTATTACTGTTCATAACAACTTCAACAACTGACTTGAATCTACAAATCATTATCTAAAGGATAAAAACTGTATTAATGAATAGGGGAAATCCCTAGAAATCATGATAAATTTAAATATTTGTGACCTAGAATTCTTTTGTTTTATTATCAATGGTTTTGCTTATGAGAATAGACTTAAATATGTAAACTGCGTACATTCGTCAAAACGGTTCCTGCGTGTTTTCTTAATCATGGCTATTTTCGCTGCAACGGCAGCATTCTCAGGTGGTTACACACAATTTTCATCCAAGAAGAATTCGTCACATAAATATAAAATTGACAGTCACAAAATACAACTCATCACACGTAGAGCATTTAATTAAAAAGAATTTTCCGGGTTAGCCTACCGCACTTGACATAACCTTCATCGCCATGCTACAACCGGGATTGGAAGAAGATCATTTTATATTTATTTGACGAAGCCTTCTTTTATGAAATTTGGGTGTAACCACCTGAGGAAGCTGCCGTTGCAGCGAAACTAATCGTTACTAAGAAAACACATGAACTAAGAACTATGCAAATATTAACTAAGAACTATGAAATAAGAAAATATGCATGAATTATTAAGAAAACGCATGTTTTGACGAAGGTACGTAGTTTACCTATTTAAGTAAAAAATATACAGTTCAGGGGATAAAAAGATGGAATTATGAGAATAATTGTTTTGATGTTTCATTACATTCTCATCTACGAGGAAATCGTACTTCTATAACTACATAGAGGTGAAGTGAGAAAAACAAACGCTTGCTTCATCCAATAAGAACTAACTTACTTGTTTGTTACTCCCAAAGTTTTCTAATCTTCTGAGTAAAAGCTGTTGTTTGTACCTGTTATCACCCTTGATTATTGTTATTTGTCAGTTAACCTTCAATTTAATTTTGTTTTCAAAGTGATATAATACCTGTCACAGTTTTATTTTCTAAACTTGTCTGAGATGTTTCCATAACTTTTTTTTGTATTAAGGTATAAAGTTGATAGGTATATTTGTTTTTAGCATTTGTGATAAATAAAGTTACATCATTTAATTTTCTCTGATATCTTTAAGTGATTTATATATTGAAATGTACTAGCTAAATACACCACATATAAACTATTCCTAGCTTATAAATTTATGGATGTATAGTTTATGCTTAATGCATTTCGATGTTTTATACTCACTCTTTTATGGACAGCTGCTCAGTTAAAAATTAAGTAAAACACACAATAAGTTTTAATTGTAATAATAACATAAATTATTCATAATAATATTTGTTTATAGTTTTTTTAATATTTATTTTTCATACAAAAAGTTTTTTTTTGTGGCAAAAATTTAATCTAGAAAATAGCATTTGTTTTGGTGTTTTCATTAATTTTTTTCCTTTTCGGAAAGTTTTAGTAAATAAAACAAAAGAAGCTATGATTGAGGGAGAAGTCAAAGAAAATCAAGAAGACTCGATCATAACTAATGTCGTTTCCTGTGCCAAATGCGGGTCGGTCCGTCTTTGCTACTGACTTTCTATTGTTCGCTTTTTGGCATCATCGTCAAGCTTCCCTTCATTGAATCCTGTTTGCCAATTTCTCCCCTTGTTTTCTCCAAATTTGTTTGGCAGTCTTTTTTTATTTGAGATTTTATGGTTTTCGTATCAGATGAAAAATGGAATTTGCATTATGGAGTTGTTTGATCCTTTATTAGTCTACACTAACACATTATACACTTTTGACATTGTGTCTGCTAAATAGGTATAGAAGGTAAGCCCGGGCGTAAGTATCTCCATTGTTTGGCTGAAATACTAGACCAAGTAACACAAGGCCAGGCCATAACATTAAATTGCAACACCACCGACATTGTGCAGGCTTTGATTCTGATTTAAGGTTAACACAATTAATTGTTAGATATCAGTTATTATTTTTCTATTCATAAAGCAATTTAAATACAGGAAAATTTATCGGGCTTTTGAATTTAATTTTAATTTTTTCAATAGTCTAGTGCAAATTTAAAATAGATTACTTTTTAACAAATGAACTATTAAATTTATATATAGTTAAATTTTTACAGATTTATCCATTTTCAATTTTATTTTTACCATAAGATTTTACTAGGACTTGAGTGACTCATCGGCAAATTACAAATTTAGATAAAACATTTACAAATACGAGTTAAAACTACTAATCATTACAGTTGTAATTCTGTATGATGTGCACACGGCCCAACAAAAATTATTAAACACTTTCATAGTATTACGATCAAGAAAGGTGGCATCAGGAAAATGAGTATGCCCATATTAATACCCAAATTTAACAAACATATAGTGATAGAAGAAAATATTCTGATCTAGGTTCTACATTAAAATATTTTTATTAGAATCACTGGTGAAAGAATCGCCACTGGTAATCACAATAAAAAATTCTACGATTGAAGCGAAACCTTTTAATAAAGTACGATAAAAATTTTAATTTGATATTTTTTTAAGAAAGACACTTTTTGGTCGTTTATTTTTAAAGAAAAACTAATATAAAATATAAAAAAAACTAGCTTACTTTCAACTTAACAATAGAATACTAAAATGTTGAAATATATAGAATATTTTTCTTTACTAATTACTAAACTCTGGTGTATATGTAACGCAGTACACAGATAAACATTAATTTAAACTTTTAAGTTTTATTATATCTTAAAAAGGATAGCCTTGTAAATCTTTTTAAGACAATTCAAAACGACACAACAGAGCTAGACTGGAAACTTAGAGTCATAAATACCAATTTACTAAGGGCAGAGTATAATGGCTTTCAATTACTTGATTGGAAAACTTTACACGAGCCAAACAAAGAAGTTAGTTGGTAATTCGATGAGCGATCTTTGGACCGCCTTGTTCTGTTGAATTGAATTACAACTTTCTTTATCAGTAAATTATCTATGTTGAAATAAAAATAAATTACTATTCTGTGGAAAATAATATTATATTGTTTTAAGTAATACTCTATTTTAAATATCATTAAATGGAATTGAACATGACAAATATTTTACATTTTCATGGAGAAGTTTTTGCTTAAAATAAGCATGAATAAGTTTTTGTATTGTAATTAGGTATTTCACTTACAATTGATTTGTTGAAATCATATTTATCAGTATGTATGTGGTGGATCAAAATTATCATAGACGTATAAAACTATTGTGTATGAATTCGTATCCCCTTTTCATAATTTTTATTGTAGATTTCATCTTTTTGATTTTTATTTAACTTTTTTAGAGTACATCATAATTAAATAAATAATATTAATTATGTTACACTTTCAGGGAGGTTCTTTTGCGAGTCGTCCGTTAAAATTTTAATAACGAAGCTCCTTAGTATTTTAATAGTACCATTGACTATTTCAAGCTTCTAAAAGTTGTTGGTCCAAAGAAGTGATTTGGCCTACCAGACCACCTACTTTGTATTCAAAGAGCAGATTTCAACCACTACTTAAGCCTCAGATTTCTTTCAACAAGCCGCACAAACTAAAACAAACGTCTCGTTATTTCCCTCTCTCAAACAATTCTATCAGAGTTTTAAACGTCACTGTGGATTTTTAAAAAATAAATGCAATAATAAATTATTAGAAAAAATATTTAATAATGAATTAACTATACCAAAAAATTAAATCAAATCAAATCAAAATTTTTTTATTTCCGAAATAAAACATTAATACATTACATATTTTACCTCCCAATGCACCTCATGGGCGCGTGCGGGAGTGTAGTTGGCTATTCTTATCTTTATTAATTAATTGTCTTTTATTCAGTTTTCTTCAAGTTTCTTCGTCACTCAACATCTTAACATAGGCATAGTACAATCAGTGCGGAAAACAAAAATAAATTAATAACAAGCAATAAATATTTAACTTAGAGCATAACAATATAATTTAATTTTAATAAATAATTTAAATGCATTAAAATTACACAAAATGATAAACAAATTCAAATTTAATACATAAAGTTAATTTTACATGTATTTATAAAGACTCTTTAACAAATTGTATAGCTTTTATCTTAACTTTATGCTTTTTCTCAAATATCACTTCATTCCCAAAAAATCTCACAAATTCATTAAACAACTTTGGACCGAGATAACAAAATTGATGCCTACTTGATTCCTTAGTGAAAAATGGTACAACAAGAAATAAAAATTGACTAGATCGAGTGTTTCTGTTTGACAATTTGAAGTTGAACATAAACAAGTTTCTGAGGATATACATAATAGAGGCGTATTTGTATACCTGAGTGAAAGTTAAAATATTGTGCTCTTCAAAAAGATAGCTCATGCTTTCATAATATTTCACATTAAACATATTGCGTAATGCATGCCTTTGATTCATTACAACT
This sequence comes from Neoaliturus tenellus, assembly GCA_030545055.2. Lineage (NCBI taxonomy): Eukaryota > Metazoa > Arthropoda > Insecta > Hemiptera > Cicadellidae > Neoaliturus > Neoaliturus tenellus. The sequence goes on along the minus strand of CM061532.1, from coordinate 24,013,532 downwards.
GGCTTAAGAACAGTCTTATATGCACCACCAAAGTGCAATACTCCATATCTCATGGTACTCTCAAACCAAGACACATACACTTTCTTCAATTGATCATTTCTAATGAACTTTTTTAGGTGGTACATTGCATAATTTATTTTCCTCAACCTTTTTGCTAAATAATTTACATGCACATCCCATTTTAAATACTGATCAACATATAAACCCAAATATTTGACACTTTCAACTATTTCTATACTTGAACATTCACAGCCATATACACAATGATGATAGTGACACCGCAAATTCAACATAGTTTCTAAATATTCACTTGTTTTATCATGATCAAGAAATGCAATACATTTAGATTTTTTCACATTTACAAGCAACTTGTTTTTGATCAGCCAGTCAGAAATTTTTTGCAGGTCATCGTTGATTTTTAGCATCAATGACTGTTTATTGATATCCCCACATACAAGTGCAGTATCATCCGCATATGCAAACACAGAGGAGGTTAGCTGCATATTTAACAAGTCATTTATAAAGATGAGGAAAATTATTGGCCCTAAAACCCCTCCTTGTGCTGGCCCATAGTTTAAATTCAATACCTCACTATACTGATTGTTAATTTTTACAACCTGTTTTCTTCCTTTACAGAAAGATTCCAACCACAACAATGCCTGACCCCCTATACCATACATTTGAAACTTCTTAATAAGTATATTGATGTCAATCACATCAAAAGCCTTTTGAAAATCTAAATATATTGACAGTGTGTATTTATGGCTATCTAGAGACGTAGTAATACTAGTAATATGTTTTTTCTAAAGCTTGGTCTGTTCCTTTCCCCGGAAGAAATCCAAATTGATTCATAGAAAACAATTGTCTACTATCAAAATAATAAAGTAATTCACTTTTAATAATCTTTTCAAATATTTTAGCGATTGAACTTAAAACAGAGATTGGGCGATATGATGATACCTCTGATTCATCTCCTGACTTGTACACTGGGACCACTGCAGCTGTTTTAAACTCCACTGGCATGACTCCCTGCTCCAAAGATTTACGAAAAATATCCAACAACAGAGGCGAAAAAACATTAATATTATCTTTTATTGTCAAAATACTAACACCATCAATGCCACAACTTCCCTTATTAAAGTTACTCTATCTTGTGTAAAATTGGCACTTAGAATAAACAATTTATACTCCTTCTCATTCATTGCAATAGAGCAATAATGTATTTGAAATTACCACAAAACGCATCAAATGTTAAATTAAAAGAACATATTTTAATAAAATTAACCTAAGTGTTAAAAAAATATTTAAGGGCTTTACTCCTTTCATATTAACCCTACGTTGCTAAACCGTAATTTCATACAATTAAAATGGGGAAGTGATACTAAATTTATATTAAATAAAACTAACAGGGAAATATTTTCAAATAAAAAAAATTCCCGTACTTAAATTTTACACTTTTAAAATGAATCATGGATGTATCAACACCCTGTTTGTATCAGGCAGTTAGTCATTTAAATGACGTCAACTACACCTCCACGTGATCATCAAAGCCTTATCCTGATATAGTCACCGGCCGCCGCAGTGCCGATCTCCAGGGGGAGGCTTTGTCCACTGTCACTTGTGGGGGGGGGGGGGGTCAATATTGTTCTCATAACGTTTGTTGCACGACTAATGTCCTTGTAAATTAGTTTATTATTAACAATTACGTACCCAATAGCTCATTGTCTCGTCCATGAAATTAACGCTGCTCTTTTACAATGTTATGGGGGATGAAAATGAATCTTTTGAAGCTTCCTTGCTTCATTAGGTTTATAAATAGCTGCCATTTGAGCATATTTTTGATTTTACGCACTCTATGTAATAATTTAATATTCATGTCTAAGCCTAAATAAAATTATGATTTTTTTCTTTTAACTTTATTATTATTAGATTAAGTGTAGTGGTATTTTGAAAATTATCAATATTCGACTTTTTTATTTTTGTTTCTATATAACTTTATTTGATATTAATAAAAATGTATTTAGTATTACACAGTAAGCCCGGTAATGACTCCATTGTATGAATTGAAAGATAGTTCAAAAATAATACTACCATATATCACATATTAAATGCATTATTTTAATTTATTGGTAATCCGAAGATAACATTGCATTATGATACAAATTTTGAATTATATTTATACAAATTATTACTTAAAAATCAAAAATGTTTTTATACTGTAAATACTACTTGTGTCTCTTTAGTTTCATTAAGACATGATAATACTTAAATCTTGTATTCCGAGAAAAATAAGAAACTATACACTATCAATGTGCTAGTTATTAACATGTCCAGTTATTTCAACAGTTACTTGCAGAACGTACGTATAAAAAATATTATCAGTATTGCAGATGACATGTAACTCAGATAGCATGTGCAATTTTATGAAAATACTCTGATATAGAAGCAAAAGATAAAATTTCAGTAACATCTGCTAAAACGTGAGAAGACCCGGAGTTAGATGGCTCTGCTGCTTGTACGGGTAGAAGGGCCAGAGTTTGTCCTTTGACTAGAAAGCCTTTAACCAATTGTATTCACGTAGGATGATACGTGTTTGGACATTAAATTTGTATTTATGCCATAGAAACATTTATATATTTTTATTGAAATTATAATATTCTATCAATTACAAACGCATCATTAATAACGTTATTGCTTTTGCATTTTCTTTTCTCATTAGCTTTGTTATTTCATGTCTTCTGTATAATAATATTATACGGAGGTTCTTATCTAGTTTGCCGATGGAAGTTCTATCCCAATATATGATTATTATTATTAAAACAATTGTGATGTGGTGGAAAGAATGAGTGGAAATAATTTAGTAATTAAAATATTGGTTTGAAAATATACGTTTTTGGTCCTGCGAGCCGGATATCCGATTGTTTTTTTTGCTAGTGACATGTACAAATGTTGCTTTCCATTACATTTCTATAAATAATGTACAATAAAGTTGGACAAAATTTAAAAAAATTTAAATTTCTTAACTACACCTATATAGCATCGAAGAGCATGTTTATATCATAGGAAAATCCCACTAGACATTTCACTGAATGGAGGAGACACATTGGAGGATACTGGCTTGGACACTAATGCTTTTATTCGCTTTGGGAAAACAAGGAACATTACTTAGGAGAGTGATTGGCCGAAGCCTAACTCCTGCGAGACAATATTAAGTCTTAGGCCTATTAAGACATGACATGTGAAATTTAATGTATACTTAATAAAAATAAATATTATTTTTCTTACGCACTTAAAAACAACAAAATTAAATGATTAAGTAAAATATTTTTATTTTAATTTCTTGGTTGTAAGTATAACCTACTATGATAATAAATTACATTATAATGGTTGTGGATTTTCATCCATGGTTGTTTTATATATGTACCCAAAACGATCTTGACAAGTTGACTAAGATTTATAATAAAAGTTTCTGCTGCACCTTCTCCGCTAAAATAAAGTCCCTACTACACTCATCTACACATCCGATATAAAAAATCTTTTTTATTTGTCTATAAAAAAGGAGTCTAAAGGAGGACTTCTGAGACCAGATAGTCTAGTATTTTTTGATAGACAGCTAGTATCAGCAAAGCATTTATAGCAATTTAATCAATTGTTTTAAAGAAATATATTGATCAGAACTTTCATAGTCCAATTTAATCTTAATGGATGAGAAACAATATTTTCATTTCCATTTCTTCTGAGCTAATTAAAGGGGTAGAAAAAATAAACACTAGCATTTTTCAAAAACACTATTGGACATTCAAACTTTCCAAATCATCGTTTTTGCAGACAGATTTAGATGTAAACTTGTGGGAATGCTTTTTGTGATTCCACAGCAACTGTGCCTTTACGATCCGGAAAGAAAAGCGGGTTCCATCAAGTGTTTGAAGAACGGAATTAAATCGGCTCCATTTCCCAGGAGAAATCACGTGGTATCCAATTTGCTTCTCTTAGCTGCAAAAGAATACAAAATAAAATGTTTTCCTTATGGATAGATAATGTAGTTTTAATTGTTAATAATTTTTTCGGGACACATGTTAAATTATTATAAAATTATCAAGAATAGTGTACTTATTCAAGTATTTTGTTTGGTAAAATATTAGATAAAAGGCATGATAGTTACAAGTTCCATGGAACTATAAACTACAGCATTCAACACCTACATGAAAAGTTTCGACGAACGTTTCACCATCTATGAAGTTTTACAACACATCTAGGTTGTATAATTTGCATAATTCGTAAAAAGTATTCAGTCAAGCGAAATGTGTTTGAAGACTATTAGTCGACCATTTAGCTTTACTGTTTATTGCTTTGTCCAGTTTATAGCGGGTTTCATTCATTATTATTAACATTTCTTTATTTACGTAGTTCCGTTTGAAAAAATTCTGAATTTAGTTTAAAATATGTTCTACGTATTTGCAGCTTTATATTATACATTATTATTTATACTCCTTAAATATGAGTAGAATGATGCCATTTTTTGTTAAATAATTATTTTATTTACTAATACAATTGTGTAACATTTTAATAAAATTATGTAATTCAATAGTTTTATAAAAACTTCAAACAATGTGGTCATTAAATTTTTAAGTTTAATCACAGGAAATATTCAGTTAATCTTTGAAATATTATAGGATTTTGCACACCTTTTGGTACAACTTTTATTCAAGCTTTAAAAGAGGAAGAGCTGGGAGTGAAAAAGACCCATGAGAATGAAAGGTCAGATAAAATCATGAAATCCTGTGTTAAGTGGAAGCACGCGTTAAAAAAGTCCAAAGTGACCTCTATTACCTCTATTCCTCTACAACATTACGACATAAAATTTATGAAAGTATCGATGACATTAAACATTGAAAAAAAATATTGATACGACGTTATACTTTTCTATTTAACTTACGAAAGAATATTTTCTTTTCTATATACATATGTATTGTGTTCAATTAGGGATAAAAGGTTGAAGTTTCGTCTAAATATTTTTGGTAGCTTAAGTAAACATAAAACTCACACACTTCACAGTTCTGTGGTCAAAGCACAGACGGTCCACATCACAACGGCCCACAAAGAGGCTAATGTGAGCCCATCTCTCTCCGTTTGGGCTGCCTTAATTCAATCACGCTGTTTTTATATTTACTCCAGTGCAGTTTCCTAGATTGTAGGAAAAATACTCTAAAGGAAAAAAATATAAAGAAGTGAAAGCCAATGTCCTTTAAAATGCAATAACATTATAGTTAGGGTAATGGATTGATAGATTGTGTTCATGTTTGGCATGGACTCTTATTACAACAATGCTTTTTGAAAGAAAAGTATTATTTTTTCCCGTCAAGTATTTTTAAAATTGTGGCCATTTAAACTTTTTAAACTCTCAAAGCCAGTAAATTTTATCAACCGACACATAAATTTACACATTACACATAAATTTACCGACAGCCGGTAAATTTTACAAGACACAAAAAGCTGAAAAATTAAATTATCTAACCAGTGGTACCAACTTTTTAATGATCTTATAACAAATAATTGAGTTATTGAGATTTTTTGCATACAAACATTGATTTTCCATTATGATGCATGCAAATTTAGGTTAGTTTGTAAAAATCATTAATACTCCGTTATTTGTTGTCAAATCATTACATATTTGGTACCATTGGTTAATTTGGAACTTTTTTCTCTCTAGTAAAACTTTGATAAAATTTGCCGGTTTTGAGATACTTGAGTTAAAAATATTTTTACTGCCGCCATTTTGAAAATACATGACAGAAAAGAACAATATTTTTCTGTCCATAAACATTGTTGTAATAAATGTCCATGCCAAATATTAACCTAATCCATTTATTTGTTACATAAATAAAAATTGATAAGTGTAAAAAACAGAATGGCACTTAGCGGGTTAACAAAGCATTTTAGGAAATTGTTATATGAACTTTTTTGTTTATTTTGGCTTGATAAATAACAGGAAAAGTTTCGGATAGTCGAAGCTGGACACCCTGTATATCGTTAAAGAATCAGTAAATATTATTTTGTTTTAATTATACTTATTTTTTAATATTACTTATATGTTAAATACAAACTACAATGGTACATAAATGTATTAAGATGTTATAAATATTTTAGAAATTATGTTTTATAATGTTATTAAATAATTAATTTTAAAATTTACACAATTTTTTAAATTTGATGTTACGTTTGATATTAATAAACCTGTTTTCGCTTTGTTAAAAATTCAACGAAAAGCCAGTTCTACATAAATTTGAACATATTTACTCAGTTTCTAATTTTAATAAGTATATATATATAATTTTTCATGATATTCAGTTGTTGATCTACAGATTTCACATTCATTATAAATTCGTAGTACAAGATAGAGACCATCTGTTGTCATTACATTAATGAGCCATAAATTCCGCGGAGGTAGTGGCAACACTGGAGATGGTCATAAACACTCACTGAGGAACGACGTTGTTACGGTAGGTTGGCACGACTGCACCTGGTGTTATGTGTTTAAAGTGCACATTGGTATTAAGGTCAGTTTATATGGAAATACAAAATAGGATAACGTTCTCTTAGCTAATTAACCTATACAACATCTACTAGTTTAAAAAAGCTTGAAACTAAATATAAATATATACTGTTTAGGACAATTTTGACTTCATAAATGATTTTGATGTTTTTTCAATCCAGAATCGAATTTTAAAATGGGGGTTTTGAAATTTCGGTTATTCTAAAAAATCTATTGGACTAGAATAGTAAAACTCACTATTAATGAATTAAAATTAATTGAAAGGGCTATTCTACAAAAATAGAATGGAACAGTTATCAAGTAACATAACCCTGATTTAAAAATATTTCATATGCAAATAACAAACATAACTACGTCTTCAAAAAGTTTTTAAATTTTGGTGATTTTATTGTTAATTTAAAATAAATAGACAATTTGTGTATGTAACATGTAGTAGCTCATTTCAACTAATATATAATCACATCTTTCCTAATTTAAAATGTTTGTATTTATTTTTATGATATGATACAATAAGACCAGGACTGGGGAAAACTGCTGTAATGTAATAGACAAGGGCTGTTTCATTAGAGAGTAAAACGATGTAAAAATTAGTACCCAAATCGTCATTAGCCTGATCAGCTGGTACATTTTATTCTTATGGACATCAGATTGATTACGTCATCGGCCTGACTCAAAGGCGGCATTTTTCAACATCAAAGGAATGAAACAGCCCTCCTTTTGTTCATATGTTCTCCGCAGTCCTGCAATAAGACACCTAGTACTGCTTTTAACTCATTGTGTTTGTAAAATAGCTAACCTTTTTCTGACTAAGTTAAACAAAGTAATCACTCTTTGGTTTGAATATTCTCAAATTGTAAGAACACGAGTTTTTGTACATATATTAAATATAAATATGATCAAGATGTATTGACTTGAAAACAATTATTATGATCTAGTTTTTCTACGTTCTTGTAAGAATAACAATTTAGTTGAAGAAATTAAAGAAATTATCCTCTCATAAATGTGTCTTCGAAGGTAAAGGGTATTTTTAGATTGTCTTCTCAATAACTATAAAAAACATATATCTAGTAGCGTATCATATATCTATGTGTATCAGGACTCATTTACGGCCTTATAATGGTGATATATACTTAAGAAGTAAGATATATACTTCTACTCCAGACATGAGGATCATAAAGAGGAAAATCTTGGTTGGATGATAATAGAATTTTAATGTAATGAACGAACATCCTGCTAGAGGGCCCCATTAAAAAATTAGTATTGTTATGTGGATTTGATATTTCATTTTATTTTTCTTATAAATATGAACGAATGCAAAAAAGATATTAGTACTTGAGTTAAAAGTAATGATATATCGAAAATAACATGAAAAACTATTTATATTTAGGATCAGGCCCGTGCTGGCCCACCGGGACACCGGGACGTATCCCGGTGCGCCCTCAGCGTAGAGAATTTTTGGCGCCCTCCAGTCCCAAACAAAAATTTTTTCAAAGATGACTCATGTAACAGCTTTAAACGTCGTCTTAAGTAAACAAAACAATAATTTATATTAATATAATTTAATCCGGATCATTCATGGACTAGGATAATCGACGATATTACCGAGCGAAAGTATGAATTCCATTACTAAATAGAACTCATGGTCCATACGGCAGGGCGCAGGGCGCCCTCGGCCTCAGTTAGTGATGAGTGTAGGAGGGGGGGGGGGGGTGGAACGAGAGCCTGCCATTGCCATCTTCATTTCGTCTGCCTGTTGATATTTATCACTATAATCAGTGTCAAAAACCTCAAGCAGTATGCCTATTTGTGAAATGTGTGGTACATTATTCTGAGATTTTTTGCTCTTCTAGTGCAAGTTTCTTATTCCTTATAATAAAGGTATCTTAAGTGGCGTTGTTTTTCTGTTGTTTATATCAAGGCTGGAACAACGAGGTTAACCTCGTTAACATAACATCTTCATCTTCATCTTCTTTCAAAAAATCTTCAATTTTATAATAGCATTTTTCTATTAGGTTTTCTTTTAAAGTCTTCTTAAATGTTTTATTACTTTTGATTTCTCTAAGTTCTTCTGATAGATTTTTGTAAATTTTAGTCATCATATAATTTGGTCCCTTTTGGTAGAAAGTGGTGTTGCAAGTAGGTGTGTCAATAAACTTTTTTGTTCTTGTATTGTTATTTGAAGGCTAAATCACTGCAATGACATCAGGGTCTGCCAAGCAACTAATGTCAAATAGTGAATAACTATGAACGAAGATCGAACGCGTGGCCGAATCTGGGCAAGGTGATTTTCACGTGGCAGGAAGTCGACTAGTAGTTTGCCGGTCTTCATAGTCACCGCGACTGCCCAACGCCCAGCAACAATGGTGAAGGAAGCTGTGAACTGTGATTACGGTGATAGGTAACTGTGATTTTGAGGTTATATGACTCGATCAATAATATTACCGGTCATAATATCGAGGGGGAATTGTCCCCAGACACAATGTTTTGCTGTTTCAAGGCATATCAAGTCTAAAACCAGGAATGGTGAAATAATAAGTATTTATAAATTTACTTAGGCTAATTAATTGTGATGCGGCTTGTCAGTAACTGGGATCGCGTCGCAGTGTCGTATATGGCTGCACCGGTGTGGCACCTTACAAAATTTACATAAAAATTATCGAATGCTATATCGAAAATTGTCTCGCCTTAATTTTTTAGTGTTTGATACTTTTTTTGTTAGTAAGTTATCATTGTGTGTTCAGTGTTATATGCAATAAAGAAATTATTTAGTAAATTCTGGCAGTGTTTTCTGACCTGTATGTCATCGAAAAATGTCTTTAGTTTTGGTTGTTACTAGGCCTACTTTATTGTTACTGTATTTTATTTATGTTTAGTTTTAAGAAATTAACTAGTAAATTCTGGCAACTAAAAAAATGAATGTATAAAATATTTATTTTCTTAATTAATTTTTATGTTAATTATCTATTGTTAGCATTTTGTTGTTATGCGATTTTAGTATCATGAAATTGAGAAATTAACTAGTAAACTCTTGCAACTTTTTATTGAATGTATATATTTAAAATTAATAGTTTGTGGCAGTTGTTTTATTGTTAGAATGTTGTTTTTGTGTGTTTATCATACCAATGACCATTTTCAAAAAAATTATTATTTTTTCAGAAATGTATTTCAAAATGGCGGCCATTTTTTAAAGTTTTTAAATTCAAATTTTTCAAAAACGGTAAATTGTACAAAACTTTTACAAGAGACGAAAAGGTTGACAAATTAAATTAGCTAAACAATAATACCAAAGTTTTAAAGCTCCAACAACAAATAACGGAGTTATTGAATTTTTTTTTTTAAGAAAATAACTTAAATTTGCATTGTAATAAATGCAAAATCCATGTTTTTCTGGAGTAAAATCTCAATAAATCTGTTATTTTTGTGGTCGAATTTTTACAAATTTGGTATCTTTGTTTAGATAATTTAATTTTTTAACGTTTTAGTATCATGTAACATTTTTATACAATTTACCGTTTATGGAAATTTGAGTTTTAAAACTTAAAATGGCCGACATTTTGAAAATACAAATCGGATAAACATAATTATTTTTTTGAAAATGGTCATTGGTATGATAAAGGTTTGTGCCAAATATGACTGTAATACACATATCCGGTACGGAAATAAAAATTATTAAGTGTGAAAAACAAAATGGCGGCTAGCGGCTTAACGAAGCGTTTTAGAACACATGTTAATGGGAACTTTTTTGCTTATTCTGATGTGGGCAATTACCTCCGGACTTTCTGAAATTTTTTTTTTTTATAAAGTGGATTTAAATACAGTATATCTTTAAATCCAAGCTATATCAAATCGTTTGAGATGTGTATTTAGGGGTTAAAATTTCAAAATATATTCACTATATTCCATACTCTATAAGACCCAAGGTAATTTTCCTTGTGACAACAAAAGGGTGGAAGGGTGTTGGATAGGGGGTTACACTGCCGCCCTTTGGCCATGGCCGTCCACCGCCCTAAGAAGGGAGCCAGCACGGGCATGTTTAGGATTAGTTTTATTGTTAGGCGAGACATCCCCAAGATCACTTTCGCACCTAGGGCTTACGTTTAAACCCTCCATTAAGAATGAATTAATGATCATTAATACTTCAGAAACAAGACAGTAAGAAAATGATTCCCTTTCTTATCTCCAATTAAAAGTTAATTATATATATATTATAAACATTTCTTCATAAATCCAGTTCAGCTGTGTAGTTTATATGCCGGTGTAAATTCAATCAAGCACTAAACAGTTAACCACATCAATCCTGTAAGCCGAGAGCCGTGTCGTGTCATGGGGAATCAACGTGAGCCTCTTAGAGTTATTTGGCACAAGTGATTCATGGGTAGGCGAATCATGTTTACTTGGAAATGTTGAGCAGTAGGCCTATTCGACTGATTAGCCTTTGCTTTTAAAAATTATTTTTAGTATACCATATTTCTTGAGAACCTTCTGTTTTATTCTCCTCATTGAACAACTTACTATGAAATAAACAAAATGTTTAATGAAGTATTATTCACCCAACAAGTGATATTATGATTCTTATATGATTTAAAATACAAAATATCAAGTAGCTACTAGATTTACTATTAAATTTGGGTTGGATGTTGAAAACCTTTTGATATTATTAAGAGTAAAAAATAATTTATGAAACCAACATTTAAAGTATTTTGTCTTAACAACAGCTATGACTAGGTACACGTTATTATTTATATTGATATGTTCTAGCAAACTAATATGCTAATCATTAATGGAAAGTTTTTATGATACCCCATTTTAATATCTATATTTCTAAACAGACTGTTTACGGTGTTTTAAATAGGTTATACAATTAAAAAAGCAATTGGTTTCTATGATGGAGAAAGATTTCTTTGCAATTACTTTAACTGAATGCATAAGGCTGAAGTGTTTTTTTTTAATTCTGTTAAAACATTCTTTAACCAGCTGAAGTGTATTTATCCACATTGTTTGTTTATGGTTCACATAAATATTGTTATGCGAAAGCTTTGTCTTGTTAAACTTTAGTTTGATTCTAAAAACGTGACTTTGTTTAAAAATATAACCAATTAAATTAGTATCGTTTCGTTTAGAAATGTACTTATGAAATTAGGTTATGTTAATAATGTAGCCTATACATTAGACTGAGACATAAAAAAATAATACGGGCACTACATGTAGTTTATAAAAACTTCAATAATTTTTATAAAGTAGTATGGTATACATTCTACAATACGCATTGCATTAACGACGACGCTATGATCTATCACCTCATATTTAGTTACCCTATTAAGAGAAGGTAAGAAGAATTGGTATTTTGTTTTTAATTACACATATTTGTTTCCAATTTTTAACTCTATGTTTTTATTTTTAATCAGAAATGAAAAAATAAGTCAACGTTTAAATGATTAGGTCAAAAAGTTAAATTAAGCTAATATATAAGTCAGATCAGTTAGGCCTATAGTATACAAATAAGGTGTTTTTATGCCTGTGTCATTATATCATGTCCACCAAAAAGTATAATTGATCTTGTTCGAAAATCTAGTTTTTACTTTCAATTCGTCAAGCCATTCCTCATAAAATTACAAAATGCTTGCTGACGAAAAATAGCTGAAGAGGAGAGAAGTGATTTCAATCAGAAAGTAAACAACAGGACCAATCAAAAGAGGGTATACGATCATTGAGGGGGGAGGGGCTGCTTTGAAAAAGAGTAGAGAGGTAAGTCTGTCAGGCAGAAGTAATCCGATAAGAAAAAATTTTCACGAGAAGTTGTGAAAAATGTCGTAACAACAAATTCTTGTTGGTGAAGTATAGACAAAAGCCCATTGCCTATCAAATCGAATACGTAAACAATAAAATTAATTTTCATTAAAATTTGTTACAATTTAATTATTAAACATAATGTTTTATAGAAAATAGTTAAAAAAAAACAATAATAAAATAGTAATAAACAAATAATAATAAATAAAAATATTTTAATGTTATTTAATGAAGTACTTCTGTTACACAATACAGAGCACACGACGCTAGATAAAAAATATTAAAATTTAAAAAAATATATGTTTGAGCATGTTTCTTCAAAAAAGCAAACACGATGAATATTTTTGGTACAGCTTTACCGCACAAAAATAGGGCATACATATAAATAAAAACAATTGCATCGCTAACTGAGGTGGCGGAGGAATAGCGCTAGAAGCGAGCCGGCTTCCCCCACCACTCTAAGGTGATATCGCCGCCGCCGCGCCGCACTGTATGTTAGCTGACATCGTTGTTATTGGAGAGTCTCGTTTGTTTACATTCCATATATTTCAGCTAAAATAATATTTTTGTTGGATCCAATGCATTCTTCTTGATTTTCATTATTTTAATTACCGAATAACCACCTTGCGGTAGTGGGGGAAACAATTTGTTCTTGCATTAGCGATCCAGATGTTCTTATTCATACTAATGAGATAGAGGTATTTATTTTTTTAGTTCATTTTTATTGCAAAGATAATTTAAATTAGTTTTTTTTATGTTTAGCATATGGGCCAAACAAACATATTTTTAAGTACAGTAACATCTAATACTTGAAAAATATTGACATCTGCACAGTCGACAAACTGAGTAGTATATACTTACTTTGTTGGAAAATAATCTGCACAAATCCTAAAGAGCGAGTGAATTCAAATGTTGCAAATTCAAAACTTACGGACGTAAAGAGTGTGAATAGTTCCCTTGTTTGCTACGGAGGCGGAAATGGTGGTCGACAAAGACGGTTTTCAATACTAACCACTTTCTTAAGACAACTTAAAACTCGTGTATTCCAACGTTATCTAAACATCTATAGAAAGTATCTGTATTTATGTTATTTTTGTGTATGGTAAACTTTGACTGAATATATTATTAAGTAGAATAAATAATTAAAATGGTTCCTTTCCCTGTTACTCTATACATAAGACAAATACTATCATCCTTTCTCAAATATAATATTCAATACACCTTTTAGTATCAATAAATACAGTTATAATTATATAACTTCAAAAGAATGATGTTTGCATAGTAAAATATAATTTCAAAGTCATTATATAAATAATGTTTAAATCCTTACAAATTTACCAACAGAATACTTTGTTATCACAACTGTTTTAATTTTAATCCCAAATATATATTACAAATAATTAAAGTAAACTATGGTTTCACGGGTTTTAATGATATTTAAATAAAAAAACAACATTTAAATTCGAGATATTTTTTAAAATATAAGAATTATTGTGTAATTTAATTTTATACAACAATTTTTCTTGGCCCTTCATTCTATTACAAACTTAGTGTTCTCGGGCGAAAAATAATAAAATAAAAGATATATTTTCAAATATGATTTCACTTAGGTTTAAAATGAAGATAGAAACTGTATTAACTTACGTATTTAGGTGATATAGATCCTATGTATCATGTAGTACTACTAATGTAGACCAGAGTCTCTTGGCACTTGTTTTTTATCACCACCTGTTCTGAAAGCTACCCTTAGCTAAAAGTTATGCCTTTCTCTAATGTTCTCCAGATGGTGCTGTATAACACAATTAGGTGTGAGATGGTATCGCTGACTGAGAAAAATCGCCTTAAATTATGTCATTTGGTTTCAAATTATATCAGTGTATTGCGGATTCGCTCCATCTCAATTATTACCTTTTAAATGTGTGTTTTGGATTATAATGTATTTATTTTGAGATTGGAAAAGCTATTTATTTAACTCACTAATTAATGAAATCTCTCATTAAATTAAGCTAATTGCATCCTCTTCAAAATAACAGTTTTTTTGATTTCTTTTAGAAAAATTACTTTATTTATTACAGGATTGATTTTTCATTTTAATCTGGTTTTTAACGTCGGATTTAGACTATACAGATACTAAGGGTGTGTAAGTTATTTGCTTATAAAATTAAATGTATATAGTCAATTTTATAAAAAATATAAACCACCTAAAACTATCAAAACGATTTCTAAAGTGTTTTGGAAAAATATTTTCCTAATTTTATAGTTATTAATTGGTATTCCCTCTTTCATTCACTTACCATAAGTAATATTGACAACGACATTTTTATTGTAAAAATGCTGGATGCCATAATAAAAATCTATTTTTAAAGTATTTTTACTATATTTTTTAGGTTAAAATATATTATTCATATAGATAATAAAATCATTAACAAGGAACCGGACTTTTTACTGATGAAACGTTTAGTACAATCTAGCCATTACCTGTCATGGCTTCGCCCACGATTGAATTTATTTTAGAGGTAATACAATCTTCTTTTTAATACAAAGAAAAGTTATTCCAAGAATTATATTTAAACTTTGAAATTATATACCGTGGAACCCTGAAGGATTTTACAAAAACTTTTCGTCATGAGCAGTGAGCACCTATGAAAGAGAGGAAAGTTCGTGCTAAATTTCAACCACGTAGGTCCTATAGTAATTTTGAAGTTTCTTGGGCGCATCCTTGAAAGATATTTTCAAAAGCGTTTATTAGTGAACACTTATGAGCAAAGAAGAACGTCCAAATTTCAACCCCACAAGCACTAAGATTATTTTAAAATACGTCATAAGAATGTCACTACAAAGAATTTCGAGGTCTGTGGGCCGGAGCCCTGAAGGCATTTTGGTTATAAGGATAACATTCTAGAGAATTTTGAAGTCCAGTAGTTCGGAACCATAAAGAAATTTTTCAAACCCGTTTCTTAGTGAGCACTTATTGGTAAAGAGGATCGGCCTTGCCAAACTTCAAATCCATATGCTCTATAGTAGTCTTAAGGTTAAGGTCTTAAGTCTTAAGGTGTGGGGGGGGGGCGGACCTCTAAAATAAATTTGCAAACCCATTTCTTAGTGAGCACCTATGACCAAAGAAGAAAGTCCATGACAAATTCCAACCACGCAGGCTATACAGTTATTGAGATTCACTGTTTCTTTAATGCGTATTAAAAATTAACCATAAGGATATCATGATATCGGAATTTTGAAGTCATTTTGGGTTGAGACCTGAAAGAGCTTTAGAAAACCGTTTCTTTTTTAGCACCTATTGCAAACAGGATCATCTATTTGAAATTTCAACCCATTAGGCCATATAGTTTTTCAATATCGATGTTTCCTACATTAGTATTAGTAATTGGCTATAAAAGTAATAGGTACTAGATTGAAAATTTTAAGTACTGTGAAGCAGAGCCCTGATGGAATTTTCCAAACCCTCAGTGCAATTCTTGGCGAGTCCCTCTGAACAAAGAGGAATGACCATTTCAAATTTTAACATCGTCGGTTCTATGGTTTTTATGATTTGTTGTTTAGATCGAAAATTTTAAGTCCTGTGGGATTTATTTATTTTTATTTATTAAAAAAAGAGGTTGGCGAACTTCTTTTTGCCTTACTTTGCCCCGTCCACATAGACTATTCATCTGTGCGTGGAACGTATTAGACAAAGTAAGGGGGTGAGCCGCTACAGTACAAGGTGAAAGGTACTGATAAAAGTCACTGGCAGAACGCGGATTCGAACCCACGACATCGCTGCCATGGTCGGAGCCCTGATGGAATTTTGCAAACCCGTTTCTTAGTAAGCACCCATCAACAAAGACGAACGTCGATGGTATAGCAACCCTTATGGTTATGGAAATCCTCTTATACCTGATGGGAATTGCATTTGACAAGTCTTGTTCATTTGTACTAAATTTACTACTAAATACTAAATAGTTAAAATTTACCACCAATTCAAACAAATATTACTTTTAAAAGCGATGTATCAATTACAATTTTTTTTAACACCACTGTATCTGTTACAAATATTTTCACAATATAGAATACCACTAAGTTTGATCATGTTAGTAGGTAAAAAATCCACTTTAAAGAGCAAAGATTGAAATTTAGTGTTGGATGAATAATTAAATAACATCACAATCAATATTTAAGTTCTTTTAAATTTGTACAACAATAAAACGCCATAAAACTTATTAATACCCTGTATGTTGGCGGGCGTTCAGGCCTTGTAACGCCTCCATTGTTAAGTTGCCAGCTCCTATTGTACAGCGTGGCGGGCTAGGGAGAGGCTCTCACTGGATTTATCATGCAGCAAAATATGCAAAACTTAATACCTTTGTTGGGTCTAGTTTTATTCTTTGATAAGCTTGTGTAACAGATGGTCACCCTTTAAATTAATTTTGTTTTGGTATTATTGCAATGTTTTCTAGAGCGACATATTTTATTGCCGTAATGAAAAATTTGCAGACTCTTCTTATAAAAAAAATTCTAATGTTTTAAATAATATTTTAACTGTTATATTTTTATAATTATAATACAATATTATGATGTTATTTTATTGTTATGAAAGTTGTTTATTGTAGTTCACGAGTAGTGGATTTAGTAGGCCAAAATGTTTGCGTAAAGATGATTTATTAGATTTTTTCAACCTATAATATTATAATTTAATATATAACTTTATCCATCCAAATTATTCCTTTTAAACATTCGTATTATTTCATTCGTAAAAGCTGCCACAAAACAAAGGATACTGAAACAAAATAAATATTACCACTAAAATTAATTTTACTTCATGATGAATGAAAATGACTTCGTTAATTAGATATAGAGGGTAACGCCAAAGCATGCCAAATTACTACTCTATCCCTTTACCCCCTCTTATAAGATTTTCTAATTTCCTTGGGGGATTTATTAAGTATTAATTTGAGCCTATAATTGAAATATTTGTAATAATTTCTCTATGTAATTGAAATGTATTTTTAAAAAATACCAAATTTTTAGTGGTGCCAATGATCACACAAGAGGCCTACGATTTAAAATATTATATACTTAATAATTTTAAATCTATTATGTGCTGAAACTAAAATTAACGATTTCAGCAGCATATGCTTAAGCAAGTTACTGATATCACATTGTTAATCGTCCCATTTTGAAAATATTTTCATATTTTTTAGATTATACATTTTTTATTATCCATCCATACAACCGTCATATTCTGGTTATTTAAATAAATAATCTTTTGTCGAATTAAGGTAGGAAAATATTCAATGAGTGAATAAAACCGTGAATGCCTTACTAATTTAATCAAATATTTATAACATATGCAGTGGTCAAGCTCTGAGATAAAATATTTTTGTTTGTATCACCCTATTGGCTTACAGTATTCTTATCGACTTCGGTACGGCAAGTAACCTAGCTAGCCGCGCTGTGTATCAGCTAGTAGTTTTAATGCAAGGTCGACGCTGCGCTGGTCCGCTGGTCTCAGAGGACTTCCATTGTCGAGGAAACGGCGCGGCTCTAACTCACCCAGATAACCTTTTGGGGGGGGGGGGGTTATTCGTGGTCTATACCCCCACGATGATTCAAATAGTCTTATTGGTTTATAAGGCTTCTTTTCTTCAGAGTCCAAAACTTGTTGGTAGCTTTCTTAATAGTTAGATGTCAAACTAATATTATTTGATGACTTATTTTGTAATTTTGAAATCAAGTAGAATACAAAAAAAACTTTTTACTAAAACTTTTTATGTTAACCAAAAATTACACAGATAGGCTAGTTGATTCGTTTTTTTATTATTAACATTTTGTAGCCATAATTTATATTGGTAAAAGTTTAACCAAATAGGTATAGCTTAATCTAGACGGATCATAATATGCTACAAATCCAAAAAGTGTATCAAATAGTCCTAGTCTTTATCGTTTAATTAAATACTCCCAACTTTTAACGGTCTTAATGGGGGTAGGTAAAGCACCGCATGATGTTAAGGCCTTTCACCTTCTCTAAACCAATTTCGCGATATAAATTCATTATTTGTTTGAAGCAAAATATAAGAATCGCAATAGAAATTCAACTTACTATTTATGCAAGAGAAGGGGAAACAGCTTAACATCATGGAGTGCTTTGCCTACTTCCATTAAGACCGTTAAAAGATGGGAGTATTTAATTAAAAGATAAAAACTTGGACTATTTGATACACTTTTTTAATTTTTAACATTTTAATCCAGATTAAGCTATATTTGTTCAACTTTAGACCATGGTTGTTCAAATTAATATGGCTAAAAATGTTAAAAATCCAAAAACGAATCAACTAGCCTAAGTCTTTATCTTTTATTAATAACTTTTCCCAATTTTACCAGGCGTTAAATAAAGGAGCCAAATTTTGAGCAGATGAAGCAATGCATAAAGAATCTTTGACCCACGAGGTCCTTGATACTGTCAGCCTCTAGCGGCAGCCGTAGGAGCTGCTGGGCGTGCAGGCTATGAACGTAGTCAATGATTAGCATCAGAATCCATTACTTCCACGGCCTACATTCCGTTAAAAAATCTCCTCCCTCACCAAACTCTTACTGAGTCTTCTTTGTCACATGTGCTGAGATGCTGCAGAGTTTCTTCAGACACCGTTTTTTACACTGAAAACTGGATATTGTTTCTCGCCCTCAGTATAGTTGTGTAAAAATGTGAAACGTAGTCATATTCATGTAGTTCAAGAAAAGGCTGCTTGACTGCATTTGCAAAATCCTTGCTCTAACCCTTTACCCCCTCTTAATAGATTTTCATATTTCCTTGTGGAAATTTATTAAGTAATAATCATATTTGTAACAAAATATTCAGATCCCAATAGCAAACAATGTTTGAAAGGTTTTAATATTGGTTATAAAAACATGAATTTCTGATGTGATGAATAATTATAGAACTCTTCAAAACCACACTTTTTAAAACATCTACTATTTCACTTTGAGATTACACTGCACTTAATGACTGTAGATTGACGAAAATGTTCCAGTAGAGAAGCAGGATTGAAAAAATTCATCCCGCAGTGGCAGCGGATTGATATTCAAAGCACTGATACTTAGGCCAGCGATTGATTTCAACAAGTAGGTTAGGACCATTTCCAGACAATTAATTGCGATAAAAATGTTGCACTTTATTTGTTTGCATTGTTCATGTCTATGTTAGAGGTATTTTACCCAGTCATTTTACATAATAGCTGTACTATGTACACATTAAACACTTTTTTTTATTCTTCAAAACTCATAAAATGTTAGTGGTCACTCCAGCCATCGAACCCATTGCCTTTTAAATCTAATTTCAATACTATTTACTATTTTATTTATTTGGGCTAGCGATATGCCCAATATTACACCATATGCTTTTTAAGGTAAGTGTTATAAATTTTTATAACACTTACCTTTTTTTTAAGATATTTGAGTTAAAAAATTTAACATGACCGCCTTTTTGACAGTACAGTACCAGGGGGACCGAGCTTAAGCTCGGTAAAATTATTACATTCGTTCTCACACAAAGCTCGTTCGCTCCGCTCACTCGCCCTCTTCCATTTTAAAGACGAGCTCGTTCGCTTCGCTCGCTCGCCAAGCCGAAGGGCTGCACTTTCGTATAATTTCATAAACTACAGCTTAAAGATGTAACACATTGATTTATATCTACAGTTATCAGCTGATTTTTGTTCAATTAATAAAATCTCCATAAGGATAACATGGAAACTTTGAAGGGCTCTAGCGCGAAAACCGGATTTTTCCCAGCTATGGGACCAGCTCCAATCGATTTCTGGCGGCCAAAACCCCCATATTCAATCAAAATATAAAAAATCCTTGGAGTGAAAAAAAACTTTTCCCGTACAAACGGAGCTTGTTTTAGAGTATAAGATATCGGAAATAGTATATTTCGTCACAAGGGCCGAAAGTGGCGTTTTGCCGGCCCCGAGATCGTGTTTCAAGTTCGAGACGCAGTCGAGAACTTGAAACGATCGAGGGTTGCCAAAACGCTTTCGGCCCGAGTTATGAACGATATTTTTCATCACACTACACAATTCAATAAATTCTAAACAAGGGAAAAAATTACTTTTTCGTTCATAACAAACAAAACATAACCTCAACTTCAACTAACCTAGCGAGAAGAGCTTGAGTTTCTGGTTGCTAGGCAACCACTTCACATCAGCTAAGGTCACCAAAACTAATACTCTAACGGTAAGTGACTACAGCTGATTCCAAGGGAAAAGCACTATTTTCCCATCTACGTCATACATATTTAATAGTTGTTATCAGCTGAACTACTAACTACGTCACTGATTTGTTATTTATTGTTGTTGTTGTTAAATACCTTCTAATATTCTAGATTTCTCTGTTACCGTTTCCATTACCGCCCTAGGCCGGAAAATTTTGCCGGCCTAGGCCGGCAAAACAGGTGTTTCGTTGGTGGAAGTGAGGGTCGAAAACAGCTGATATCGATGTAGTGTGATGAAAAAATAGTTTTATTCCTGAAAATTGGTGTGATAAATTTACATACCAAATAGGAACTCCAGAGAACATCCCGTTAGGGAAATAAAAATTCTTAAGTTTGAAAAAATAAATGGCAGCTAGCTGCTTAACAAAGTATTTTAGGACATATATTTATGTGATTTTTTGTCTGTTTTGGCCTGCTTAATAAACTGGAGAAGTTTGTAAAGGTTGAAGAAGCTTAATACCTTGTACTTTAAGAGTTTTAAGAAACAGAAATTAACTCTAAAAAGTGTAAGTAATAACTCGCTCATTTTTCTGAGTTTGTTGCCCCTGAACTGGCGTGATAACTAAACAATCCTATTGGACCGTTTGCTAGATCAATGTTACCTTGATCGTTACAGTTCTTAAATTGTGTGATCATCTATGTGATGATGGTGCAATAAAGCATCGAAACCCGGTTGTATTTTTCACAAACTAAAGAACTGGAATGATCAAGGTAATCTAATACCATTGTTTTGTTAATAATACGTTAACAGGCGACTAAAGCCGTATACCACAATTTTACCGCTCTGTATACTATATTTATTGGTTTACCAAACAAAGTAAGGTATGTATTCGCAAATTTAAAGGAGTAAAAACATGTTTATTAATTGAGATTTAATTTAGTTATTGTTTTCAATCATCTAAATTGCCCGTCACAATATAACCGTGATTAAATTTATAGCATAACCCTACCAAAACTCTAATAAAAGAGCGGAAGTATTTCATTCGCAAAAAGTTTATTACCATTTTAATTTAATGCTACTTTGATTCTCGCCAGTTTTTTTTTTTTTTTTTTTTTTTTTTTTGTAACCTAATAAATACTGTAGTTTTGAGATAGAAAAAAGAGGGGGGGGGAATGGAAAAATTATATAGGATCTTCAAGTTTAAAATATATAGTAATACAATGTGTCTCTAGTGCTTAGCATCTTATAAATAATACAAATCAAATATAACAAATTATTTTATTATCCTACTTTCCCTTGAGGTAATTAATTTTGAAATGCCAGTATTCATTTACAAATTTTTCAGTGTACACCTAAATTTTCAATACCACTGTATGAAGTATCATTTTAAATTTAAATTTACAGTATATGGCAATATAAGGACATTAACTAACAAATTTAAGGTGCATTAAACAAATTAAAATTATAATTTATGTATATTTTGTAATACACAAACACTAAGGATAATTTTGGTAACAGACTGACAAGTGTTATACGTAGCTCAGTTTGATAGACAGATTCTGATAAAGGCAAACCTCAAGTCATTTGAAATGGGTGTCAAAACAGTCTATTGTCAGACTCAGGGAGTATAGAATTTACTTTAATTGTTACAGGTAAGTAAATGTGTGTTAAAATAAACACACCACCATTTCAAGTGAAATATGCTTATTATAATATCCTTGTAAATCTGTGAAAACAGGTTGTTTAAGAATTACTTGTTAAATCAAATCATTATTGGTACAAGTTTATCTGGAGATTTTTTTTATTCTAAGAACTTGTTTTTATTGAGTCAACATTAACTTAAAATATATATATATATATATATATATATATATATATATATATATATATATATACTTTAAAAATTGAACTTACCAAGAAAATCATTGTAATTTGATTTAGAACCCAAAACGGTGCCATTGATTTAAGACATTCTAAATACAGAGAAATGAGCGTTTAGAAATTTGAAATGAGAAATTAGCCTTGTTTGTTGAACGTTGTACAATACTTTGACCAAGATACCGTGAAATCCTGTGGGAAGTATAGACAAAATGTTGGTAAAAAACTTAACATTTAAAAAACTTAACTGATAATCAAATAGATGTCATTTTTGTGTCTGGAGTTCTATTCCCAAAATACAGCAATTATATAATGAGAATCTAGGTTTCCATACTAATTTTCACTTACAATATTTCGTTTACTAAAACTAAAGCACAATTTCTAAATTAACTGAAAAGACAATATTAATTTTCACTGTATGCAAAATTAACGTAAAATGGACCAAACAATAGAAGCAGTTAAGCTTTATAGCCATCTATAAATCTCCTAACACATCGCGCTCGACTAAATTTATGCTCGGTAAATATTTAATTCAGCCTAACCTAGTTTATACCCAAGAGCAGAGACAGGCAATGTTTATTTAAAGGTCGGATGCAAAATATAGTTATAGGGATTTCTTTGAATCATTTATATGTTTAATTCGTCTTACTATTGTTAGGTAATAAATTTAGAGTGTTTATTAACAGAAAGAAATTGTATTCCTAAAGAAAGGATTTCCAATTAAATTGTATTTTGCAAAAGCCTGCACAATAATAGGTTCATAATATGTAATTTTGATATAAATCCGAAGATGACCTGGGGAGATTGCCGATTTGATGTTGAAAACTACGTCCATGCGCGGTTATAGTTTATTTAAACTTTAACGTATATCGCCCCAAAGGAGTTAAGCTTCAGCCAATCACTCTCCTAAGTAATGTTCCCTGTTTTCCCAAAGCGAATAAAAGCA
Source organism: Neoaliturus tenellus (assembly GCA_030545055.2). Lineage (NCBI taxonomy): Eukaryota > Metazoa > Arthropoda > Insecta > Hemiptera > Cicadellidae > Neoaliturus > Neoaliturus tenellus. The sequence continues at coordinate 23,990,167 of CM061532.1, read as the reverse complement.
TTAGTGTCAAAGCCAGTATTCTCCCGTGAGTCTCCTCTACTCGGTCAAATGTCCGTCCAGTGGGACTCGTCTAAGTGATAAGATGGACAGTAATGACCTTAGACTTTAAAGTTTGTACTGATTTATAATTAATTATGTAGAAGAATAATTAATTAATTTCATGTCAGAAGAGTAACAGACATTACTAACTTTATACATTCAGGATAACGAATTAGTAGTCTAAGAAGTGTAGAGTGTTAAATTTACAGGATAAATTTGTAACAAATAAAAATTGTGCCACTATGAATAAACCGGTTACGCGATATTGATTGACAGTGATTCCAATGTACAGAGTGTACTACAAGTCACTTTATCAGATCGGAAGTTATTAAATTTAAACACAATAGTTTTTATAGCTTTTTTGGATTCTACACGTAGTTTAAAGACAACTTTACAAATTAATTTTTACTCATAATCCTAACGGTTAGGACATAATGGTGGTTGCAATTTAGATTTTTCATATAAGAATAACATGAAAAAAGTTTAAATTCATTATTTCTAAAAATCTTTGGTTGAACAAACATGTTTCAGCAAATAACTGACTTAGACTCTCCTGTTCAATACTTTTGCATTATAAATTATCAGTTCGTTATTAATTATTTAATTTTTCCTTCAAGTTTTTAATATGGTGGTGATTATTAAAAATTTATGAAAAACTAAAACTAATTAAATGAAAATCAATATTTTATGATGGAATATTATTCAAAATGTAGTTGAGATACATTTTCATGGTTGGGCAGTTATGTTCAAACGTAAAAATGGTCATTGAAATTTTCCCCATGTTATTCTTCTAGGGAAAAAACTAAACTTCAATCGCAATTGTCTTAAACCGTTTTGCTCGGGGGTACAAATTAAATTGTAAAGTCGTCTTAAAATTAAATATAGAATCTGAAAATGTCATAAAGGGTTTTATACTTAAAATTAGGGACCTCCGATCTATAGATTTGTTACTTCTGGTACACCCTGTACATTGAAATTAGTGTAAGTTGATAGAGCGCAACTGGTTTACCTATGACAGCACAATTTCTTTTGTGAAAAAATAATTATTTAAAATTTAAAAGGGATCTACGGGTGGTCTGAGATACCCAGTACATAGGTAACACATTCGGTTCTAAGTAAATCATGTTAAATAAATAATAATGACACTTATTAAACTACAATATATCTACATACGACAACACGACAATGTTAAAAACTCCAATGAAGTTCTTCATATTACATTACGGATACGAAAGTACAGTATCATGTTAGCCCAACCAACCACAAAGGTTGCATAATTTTTTAGCGAAGAGGTAGGAATCCCTTTTGCGGACGTTTTGTGGGACCTGCCTGAGCGTACACATTAAACCTACAACTTCTTCACGCTTTGCTCCTCCCCTCAAAACAGTTAGTCACAATACTTCGGAAGGGACCCTCTGTTTTAGATCACCGGTATTGGGCCCTTTCTATTCTCGGAAAACAAGGCCATTTTCTTGTTTCCTTCTTTCTAGCCTTCGCTTTTCTAGAGGTTATTACTTGGCTTGTTTAATTTTCCAGGGGTTGCTATTTTTTGTGATACATAAAGACCGCATGGGAATTAATGATCGCGCAATTTTTATGATTCTAAAAATTACGATTAATTAGTTTTAGATTTTGAAATGAATAGACATAAAGGTAGTGGAGGGTCAATCAACTGCAAGATTTGATTTACATTAATATTGTTATTAACCGTTCGACAAACGTTATCAAAGCAGTATTGATCCCCTTATGCCATGGACAAAGTCTCCCCCTATAGAACAGCACTGCGGCGGCGGCTTGGCGAGACTTGATAAGGTCTGACAATTTTGTGAGGTGTAGATGGAATAATTTTGTGAATTAAGTGATTGATAAAGATCTTTGTTAGGTATTCATACGTTTAATCTATTTAACGTTTATTTATTCTAAATTATGTTTCCGGTTTATTTTGAATTTCAAATTCATGCAACTGTTTATCATTTTGGGTAGTTCTCTTAAAACCTATAAGTTATTCAATTTATAACACTTGTAAATCACTCGAGAACTCTGAAACAACAATGAAATAGTGTATGGAAAGTAACAAAAATCTCGTTACATCAAAGTATTCTCTTAAAAAAAAGTATTAAATTGCATGGCATGGTATTTACTTTTCTCGTCATGAGAAATGTCCGTAGACTACTGTTTAAACAACGCTACATCCATTTTCTACACGCTAATGAGAAAACTATAGAATACTGTTTCTTAAGATATGCTCACTTAAAATACTTTACTTAGAAAGATTAAAAGTTATAACATTTATAATTATTATGAAGTTTACAACTTACTTTAGACTGCTGAAATGACATTAAAAAATTTCTTTCTGAGTTATGTTCACAACCATAGGTTTGCAAACATAAAATTGGAAAAAAATACCCAATCTTGTCGCATTTGATTATATGTTTGTAAACATAACAAAGCATGGCCTACTATATACCTGTTACATCTTGAACGAACATGCTGTATTGTGTAACACCTAAAACATATATGGAAAATAAAAAAATGAAAATAAATCTATCCTGTCTATTTGTGTTGTAACTAAAACACTCGAATTAGAGTGTCTCAGTTTCAAATACATTGAAAGTCACGTGAAAAGAGTGAAAATTGTTCTTTTCCTTTTACTACTAGTGACGTGAAAAGATTGAAAATAGTTATTTTCCTTCTACTACTAGTGACTTGAAAAGAGTGAATATGGTTTTTTCCTTTTAATACTAGTGACGTGAAAAGAGTAAAAATGGTTCTTTTCCTTCTACTACTAGTGATGTGAAAAGATTGAAAATAGTTATTTTCCTTCTGCTACTAGTACCGTTAAAAGAGTGATATGGTTCTTTTCCTTCTACTACTATGTGACGGCTCGTGCCGCCAGCACTCCATATAGTAGCGATCCTCGATGCACTGGCCACAGCGGCGTTATCCGACAGCCTCTTTCTAGAACCTTCTCGAATCGCTCCGCAAAGTGAAACACGGTCTCTCTCGTCCTTGTCTACCTTCGAACTTCATGGATTCGGCATCACGGCTCCGGAAATATGCATAAGTATTAGTCAATATTCTGGGGGGGACCGTCAGGTCCCAGGACGTAGGTGGGGGATGATAATTATTAATTAATCTCAAGTAAATTTATTATTTAACCAATCAATTTAGGCTATAGTTTGTTCTGTAGAGGGTAGTCTGGAACCGTAACCTTCGTGTCCTTTCAGGACAGGGCCATTAGCTATAGGATGGGTTTAGTTTTCTAGTTACAGTTCATTATTAGAAATTCACCTTGCAATTAATTTAGTATACATAGATTATAATTAAAACCCTCATCAAAATGGCTAATAGGCTTCTGGTCCTGTGCTTGGCTACGATCCGTCTCTGGGTAGTACCCACAGTATGTCCTTCAGATACGTTACCTAGGTTCAGTCAATAAATCACGTAATTCCCAGGTATCTCACTTCACGGTTTAAACCTGAATCCTCACCCATTTCCACAGTCACCCTTGGTTAATCACCCCCAAACCTAGAAATGACCAGTCAGCCCCCATTCATGTTGTTGCTCGAGCCCAGTAGTCCATCAATTCAGTTTTCCAATAGCTACTCACTAGTTCAATACCACCATAGGTCCACAATCAGCTTATCCGAATACCCATTATCCATAGTTAACCGACATATCCCCGTTTCAACTAGTGACGCGAAAAGAGTTAAAATGGTTCTTTTCCGTCTACTACTAGTGACTTGAAAAGAGTGAAAATGGTTCTTTCCTTCTACTACTAGTGACGTGAAACGAGTGAAAATAGTTATTTTCCTTCTACTACTAGTGACGTGAAAAGAGTGAAAATGGTTATTTTCCTTCTTCTACTAGTGACGTGAAAAGAGTGAAAATGGTTCTTTTTCTTCTTATAATAGTGACGCAAAAAGAATGAAAATGGTTCTTTTTCTTTTACTATTTACGTTTAATATCTAGTAAGAACCTAATTTCCCTTATCTTCATTTTCATTTACTGCCAAGTACATCGCAGCGTTAACTCAATCAAGCACTAAACAGTTAACCACATCAATCCCGTAAGCCGAGAGCCGTGTCGTGTCATGGGGAATCAACCTGAGCCTCTTGGAGGTGTTGTACTCCAGCGATGCGTTGGTAGACAAATCATGTCATCTTGGAAATATTTAATATGATTAACCTTACCCTTTAAAAATTATTTTGTTGTTGATATTACTTTATATACATTTTTTTCTAATTCAAGGGATAGTAATATATTCTGAGATATTTCCATTTTTTTGTTCAAGTTTTTACGTGTACGATAATTGAACGATAATCTTATGCAAGTCGAATGTGGTCATGTTTGATTGTTTATGTTTTTCATTAATATCCACTATGATCAACCCTTTATCCTTTGACATATTTTGAAGCCAACATCTAGTATAGAAACTTCTTCAGTGAGTTTCGATTGAGTAACGAACATTGACCAAACCTTTTCAACATGTATTAATTTTCTAAAGCCATTTAAATATTTTTAAACATGATTTGTAAATGTATTAATTTAAGTCTGATTTTTCACCAAAACAGTCTTCAGTGTTTAAAGCGGCTTTAAGGTGACGAAATTGGTTTCTTGCGTCGTAACATCAATTGAATTACTGCTCTAATCTTCTTCCCTTCTTTTTAACTTGAAATGTATTTCAATATCATTATTTTAATCATACTAAAACGTTTATAAAAAGATTCATTTGCTGTTTGTAAAGAAAGATAATTTTTTTTCTAAACCCAAAAAAGTTTTATGAAAATATTTATTACAAAGAAATAATATTTGAATCAAGTAAACAACGTGTATAAAGAAGTGTGTTTTGAGTGCTGGGGTTGGGTACTTCATCAAGGGAAACCATTTCGATCACAGTGAGTTTGTTCTAGTGGCTCAGAGATTCTTACATTTCAAAAACTTAGCAATGCAATCATTGCCTTTAAAATGCTATCTCCGATTATTTCGACGAAATAGATTATTAACTAAACTATTCACTCGTACCTAATTTAAAACACCAAAATAAAACTGTTCATCGTGCTCTTACCATTGGTTGTGGGTGTAGTATTTATAATGTTTCAAATCCATGACACATTACTAAAGGTTTATTAGACAAAAATCTATATATTAATACGCAAGCATGTTTCATTTCCTCCTTTTTTCTCAGCTCGTGTGCATCATAGGATAAATCCGCGCATACCATTAGAAAGGTATAGTTCTGTAGATGAGCAGAATCACATTCTAATTCAGATCGATCTCCAGGGCTACGCCCCACAGGCTTTCAAATTGCCAATGTTAATCTTATGGAGAAAGGAGAATTGAATGAATCATTAGACAGCTGTTGTAAAAACAACTGCTAGAAAATTAGGAAGAACAGATGTTTAGTTCTAAAATGTTTTTAAGCTTCTTGGGTCCAGATCAACTGAAATTTTTATCGAATTTCGATCAGGAGGCGATCTCTAGTAGGAATTAATAGGCTAAAATCCAGAAACTATCATAAGAATTGTTTGTTAAGGTAATTTTATTTTCAAGTACCATGCATTTGAACTGCAATTATATTTAGAACATACATAGAAAACAGTCAAATTATATTAATAGTGCAAGATAAATAAAGTGTGACAAAGTTAAAAAAGATTTATGACTTCCATGGTGTAGGGTGAGAAAATTATAGAAAATATACCGACATGTCTGTACCGGATGCGGATATGGTTATCATTAAAGACACTTTTGAATATTAACGACTTCCTTCACTTAAATGTCAGGAAAAATAAAGCTCAAGTTGTGATTTTATTGACATGTTTGCATGTAGTATTTCAGTGCTCTGTTTAGATGTGTTTGGTAAATTATTAATTTAAAACTTATCTCAAAAATGCTTTTGAGTTTTGAAATATTTTTCATTTAGCCTACAACATTTAGATAACAAACTAGCTAAGTTTTATAGTTAATTTCAAACTAAATTTTAAATTAACATTATTTAGTTATAAATATATTTTCCTCGATATGGCCTTATTCTTCCACCACTCACGAAATGCCATTTAGCTAGCCGCTACCGCGCCGGCCGCCATGTATCAGCCAGTAGTTGTTATGCGTGGCTACGCTGGTCTCAGAGGACTTCCATTGTTGGGGCAACGGCGGGGCTCTAACTCACCCAGATAACCTTTAGCTGCCCTTGGAGTTCCATGTTCAATATGCGTCTACAATGTTGCCCCAAACGGTCGTTCTTGTAGTCATAATTTAATGAAATAAACTTTTCGAACACATTATTACGATTAGTAAATTAAAATCAAGCTGAAACAATTCCGTTTAAGATTAATGAAAAGGCGTTAAGGAGCATTTAGTATTGTTTTGCACAAAAATTATAATCGTTTAATCTTAAACCATGTTGACTAATTAATTAAATTAACGGATTCTCATTTCATTTATTATGGATCCAATAGTATTGTAGGATAGTTTGAACTTGGCTCGGTCGATCAAGTTGATTTATTTGGTCTTATCTCGACAATATTTTCCCGACCATACTGACAAGGTTGCTAGTAGGATGAACAGATGTATTTTTCCCCGACGAAGACTGCCTCAGTTCACAGAATCTTACAGCTTATTTGTCTTCTTTGTACCCTCACTCCATATTTGGAGTTTTCAAGCTACCATTTGGGAAGCTGAAAAAGTTCGCACTCAGAAATTATTCAGACAGCAGAAAACTAATATGAAACTTTTTTTGGTTTGGGAAGGCTTGAATAATGCAAAATAATATTTTATGGTAATAATTTAACGACTTTACCCTCCACTAATTTTTTATTCCTCGGCATTAAAAAAAATCCTCTTTCAGATAGGCCACACTTTAAGATTTAATTTCAACAATGCTGAAACACTTGCAATCCCTCGCCATAAAATCGCCTTTTTCCAGAAAAAATGTGTAATGATGTACTCCATATTCATTAAGTAAACTATCAAATCATTAAAAAATTAGTAAAGTAAGAGAGGAGATAAGTTTTTAACGTGTAATATTCACTTAGGAAACAACCTATAATGATATCTTTCCATATTATTTATTTTTACTATACTTAAATCGTTAATGTTAACATTAATGTTAAAACAATACACCAGGTGCAGTCGTGCCAACCTACCGTAACAACGTCGTTCCTCAGTGAGTGTTTATGACCATCTCCAGTGTTGCCACTACCTCCGTGGAATTTATGACTCATTAGGCTAATGACAACAGATGGTCTCTATCGTGCACTAATTATTAAAGTGCAAGTCTACGGATGGATAATAGTTCTGAGTAATGTGTGTAATGTTTTTAATAGTTTGGAATTTTTTACTGTCGCTTTAAGTCAAGCCTGTGAAAATACTATCTGTACATTTATTACACGATAAAAGTGTTCTGTAATTATTGGGTTTTAAGCATAAATAAATATTGAATAAAGTATAAGTAAGTAATAAAATTCATTACGATATAATTTTATATATTTAAAATAGAAAAATCAAGCGTAAATGTTCGACCACATAGGCATGCTCACCTATATATCGTCAGTAAAACTTTCAATTATTTATACAGGGTTAGGCAAAAGTCTGGACACCCCCAGTTAACTTTTTAACGCGTTGCAGTAGGAAACCCAAACTCGGCACATGTTTACAACATAAAAAACGGCACTTTTTCATCATCTACACAGCTTTGCCCCTGACTCCAAAATGGGATATTTTTGGGGTCAGCCCCAAATTTTTAAATGTAAACCCCTTCTTGAGTGACCCCTCATTTTAAACGGTTTATTAAGAAAAAGTAAAGGGCGCAAACCGGAGGTCGATATCTCACCCCTAACCAAAATGGCAGCCATTCTAAAATTTGAGATGGGCCAGCAAGTTTTAAGTTTGGACACCCCAATTATTCTTTTAAAGCATTGCTGTAAGAAAACCAAACTCGGCACATGTTATCAACGCAAAAAAAAATCCAATTTTTTCATCAAAGAAAAAACTTTGCCGCGGCCCCCAAAATGGGGTATTTTGAGGACAGCCCCAAATTTTCAAATGTAAACCCCTGTTGAGTGACCCCTCATTTTAAACGGTTTATCAAAAGATACTGAATGGCACAAACGGAGGTCAATATCTCATCATTAACCAAAACGGCAGGCATTTTAAAATTTGCGATGGGTTGATTGACATTCAATAAAATTAAATCGGAGAATAGCTATTTTAGAAATATTTTAGAATTGAACTTACTAAATCATTTCTGCTACTAGGTTCAATTCTAAAATAATTCCAGAAATTTTGGATTCTAGAAAAAGCTATTTGTCCGATTTATTTTAACGAATGTCAATTAACCCATCGCAAATTTTAAAATGGCTACCATTTTGGTTAGAGGTGAGATATCGACCTCTGGGTTATGACGTTCAATTTCTCTTGATGAACCGTTTAAAATGACGGGTCACTCAATTGGGGTTTACATTTGAAAATTTGGGGCTGCCCCCAAAATACCCCGTTTTGGGGGCCGGGGTAAAGTTTTTTCTTTGATGAAAAAATAGCGTTTATTGTGTTGATAACATGTGACAAATTTGGTTTTCTTACAGCAGTGCCTGAAAAGATTAATTGGGGGTAGCCAGACTAAAACTTGCTTGCCCATCTCAAATTTTGGATTGGCTGCCATTTTGGTTAGGGTGAGATATCGACCTCCGGTTTGTGCCATTTAATTTCTCTTGATAAACCGTTTAAAATGAGGGGTGAGGGGTCACTCAATAGGGGTTTACATTTGAAAATTTGGGGCTGACCCCGAAATACCCCATTTAGGGGGCAGGGGCAAAGTTGTGTAGTTAATCAAAACGTGCAGTCTTTCATGTTGTTAACATGTGCCGAGTTTGGTTTTCCTACTGCAACGCGTTAAAAAATTAACTGGTCGGTGTCCGGACTTTTGCCTAACCCTGTATAAATTTAATAAGGATCACTATGAAAACTATTCAGATGTTTAGTATGAATTGACTTTCTATTTAATTTTAAAATTAGAAAATAAAACTAATGTTGCAATATAATGCATCCAATAATGGCTCTAAATCCAGAAGCACATTGAAGTGGATCTAAAAACGCCCTGATTGAATTAGGACGGCCCAAATGGAGAGAGATGGGCTGACATTAGCCTCTTTGTGGACCGTCTGTGCTTTGACCACAGAACCGTGAAGTGTGTGAGTTTTATGTTTCGTATACAGGGACATTTTAGATTTACTGATATAAAACAAGTACTTACCACTCATCTCAATTCTAAGATAAGGTAAACAAAATTTTAAACAGATTGTTTACAATAAATACAAATAGTTAATGAAATACGAAGGGGAAATTTTATTATTTCTTTTCATTAAAACATACTTGATTTAACACACTTGTTGTTGTAACATACTTGTTTAACACACTTTTAACACTTTTTTTATACAATTTTAAAGCCCTAAAACAAGAACGAAGCCTTATGGTTTACTTGTGAGAACAACTGAATGTTTTTCAATGTTTTACACAGATAAGAAACATCTATTAAGACAGATACAGATAAAGACATCTATTATACAGATTATTAAGAAACATCTTGAAAACAACATACATAATTTACCTACAACCTATTACCTTAATATATTGTGCTGAATATTATTGTGCTGAATATTATTAAAAAGATATACATTATTTTTACTAAGACACTAGCCGTAAACGTATTTTAAATTTGTAGGTACTCTGCAACATTATTTTAATCTAATTATTGTTTTATGCTGTAAATAGTTGTACATTAGAACCATATCAAATTTAGTCGTCACCCTAAGTATGTCGTGCATATTTTGATATTTTTACTGTGTCAACACATATATTTAAAAGTGTAATCAAGTGTTAACAAATTTATAGAACAAGTTTGTAAGGATTCCTTTCCCTTACAGAAATCCTTAATTTTTTTTATTTAACTTTGTTTAACTATTGTATGAAAAAAATTGAGTAAATAAGTTCATCAAAGAATTAAAAAATGGACTCCATTACTTTATTAAGTATAGGAAATTTTCTTGGCCAGTAAAAATGTCATAATAACTTTTAACACTAAGTAAATACATTTTTATCACGAATACAAATTTTTACCACCAAATAGGTCGTAGATCAAATATAACCACATATTAAACGGAGTAATTGAGTTTAAAATGACCACCGGTTAACAATGATCCCCACAAAAACAGCTGACACTAACCTAATTTACAAGGGCATTAGCCGTGCAACAAACGTTATCGGGGCAATATTGACCCCCCGATGACCACGTGGACAAAGCCTCCCCCTAGAGAGCGACACTGCGGCGGCGTGGGGGATGATCGGATAAGGTTATGATTTGCTGACATAAGGGTTGTAATTTATAATGACCTTCTGGTTGATTATATCGATTTCATAATTTTAAAATCTATAATACAACGACTTTTGAATTTTGTATCATATTTATATTGATGTGCAACCACTCGTCGCTTATTCAAACAGCTGTAATGCTCTTTGATTACATATTATGTAATGTAATATGTAATGCTCTGCTCATACTTTCTCTTATCTGTATTGACGCTGTTATCAATACATAATAAAATTTGAACGGTGTTTTACGTAAAAATGACCAATAGCGTACGGTATTTTATGTCCGATTACGCAGTCCAAGACGAGTTAAACGCTTTACTGGCAGCAGTGTTTGACCTTATGGCCTTTACAGACTTAAAATTTTTTACGGCTGTTTATAAAATACTTCTGAGTTTAATATAAAAAAATTAAATTTGTGTAGATTCCCTATATATAAGAGTAAATAAAGTATGAATTTCAAAGTGTTTACTGCTTGTGAGCAACCGCATTAATAATAAATTTATTAAATAAAAACTAATACTGTTTCATTTAGTTGTTTTAAGTAGTATTTATGAGTATTAAGTAGTATTGTTAAATAAAAGTAATATCTAGGATTTCATAAAAAAATAAGTTTAATAGTAAAATAATTTCAAAAAGTCAAATTGTTTCATATTTAAATGCTTTGCAATGTAGCTTAACAAATGAATTCTACTCGTAATTGTGAAGCATAATTCCATATAATAGGTACTCTGAGTCTGACAATCGACTGGATTCATCACATGTCATGTTACAATGTCTAGAGTTTGCCTTTGTCAGAATCTGTCTATCAACTAACTGAGTTTAACTGGCAGCCGGTATTGCAATTAATTATTCCTAAGGTTTTACTACAACGGATAAAATAACGATTAAATGTATTAAATAATTATTAAATTATTTAAGCATTTTATAAGTAAAATACATTTATTTTTATATTAATATATAGCTGTATGGTTAATGTTAAATAAATTATAACCAAAAGACTTTCTTTAAATAACATTTTTATAAAAAAAAATCTTCGCGTTATTTCTTATTATAGACATTTTTATTATTAAAAAGTTCTTTACTATCCAAGAAAATATCGCGTTTTTGTATTTAAGTAATGTTAAATAATCCTTATGCATCCTTACATTTTCTAGATTTAGAGGTTTGAGGGGTCTAATAAAACTATTCGACTAAACACTCACCAAGTTTAAAGACAATCGGTTGAGTAACAGCGTCCGAAACAGGGGAATGCAATACCATGTTTTGCATTAAAAGCCGTATGGTTAACATTGATGACTGCGCAACAATGGGCTACTGGCTCAGGGGTGAAGGTGACTCTTAATCGTTTGAACATCATCCAGGGACTACAACATGGCTCTTAATTTTTGAAATTACCAAGCAAGAGCTTGGTGACCCGTTACTTTACCATTATGTATATATTTAATTATAAAAGCTCAAAAGGCTTGATATACCAAATAATGTCAGTTATAGTTATTCATCATCAATTGAAATGATCTATTTGACAGTTAGAATCATCAAAAGTACCTTAAACACCATATAAATTAGTTATTTTGCAACATTACTAATAATTAAAACTATTTATACGGTATTGCATAAAATGAATATTTTGGAGTATTTTGAATATTTTTTGGCAGTAAAATTCTGCAAGAGCCTCTCCCTATACGCCACACAATAGGAACTGGCAGATCAACAATAGGGCATTGCACAGCCCTGAACACTTGCCAAGATACCGGGTATTAATAAGTGTTATGGCATTTTATTGTTATCACATAATTTGTTTGATATTTTACAAGAGTTGGATACTAAATTATATAAAAGTAGTTCACACTACCTAAAAGGTGTTTCAGATGTAATAAACAACATCGCTTGATGTATAGATCTTATTCTGCTTGTAGCTAGGGTATAAATAATTTTACTATGAAACCTTTAACAACATTTAAAATGGTATATATTTTTGTTTCATCTGGTCTACAAGGAATATTTTTTCAATTATAAGTGGTGGTTTTCATTTTTATTCCGGATATTTTTTGAATCGACATAATATATTCGAATTGTTTGTATTTATAACGTTTAGTGAAAATTAGTTATGCTATTTATTTGAAGAAAACCTCACAAAATTATACACTAAAATTTAATAGTAAAATATATATATAGGATATTAGAAGACTGTTTTACTGTGTGGATCTGGTATTATATCGCATATGAATTAATTTGATGGACAATAGGCAAAGCCTAAGGTCGTATAGGCAATTAAAGTTGTTAAGATACTTCACCACGTTCTAGTCTGTGACAAAAAAAAAAAAAAAAAAAAAAAAAAAAAAATCGAGTATAGCCGTTTTTCCGTGAACTGCGGAAAAAACCGGGTTGTTGAGTGAGAAAGACGGAGGGAAACACAGAAATTTATATTACAATAGTTTGGATCCTGCGATGTTTGAAACTTAAAAATTAGAAAGATTTCAAGATTACCAGCAATTCATAGACAAACCTCTAATTTTATTGATCTATTGGTTGGATAGTAGTAGAAATACCTATCACTCAGACAATTTAATATTTTATTTCGACCAAAACCAAATCCGTTGAAAACTTATAATCTTGAGTTTCAATTATTGAGATAGGATGTTGAGTTTTTAAAAGATGTGGCTTTGGTTAAAGTCCAGTGCGATGTTAATCAAGATGTGTTAAAATTCTTAATAGCCTTTTCCCAATAATTCCTCGAACATTGCTTCAATTTAAAAGATTATTTGCAAACAAAAGCCTTCCGGAGATCCATTATTAGAGAGGGAATGTGGTGCTAGCTACCTGAAGGTGCTCCATCGCATTGTTGTAAGCAGTAACAGTTCCTTTTAACGACCGCGCCCTGAACGCCCCAGCCAAAAATGTTAACCTTTGTAGCTTTCCAACCGGATTACATTATGTGAAGCAGCATTGGATAGGAGTTAAGCAAAGTATAAGTTAAAACAATTTAAAAGTATTTTTTTAATTATTTTCATATTTCGTCTTTAAACTTTAAGAAAAGATTTTTAACGACAAAGATTTCAAAATTATGTTGTGATACAGAAGTAAAGCGAATCTTCTTCATATCGGTATTCGTTTTTAATTTGTTATCTTGTTAAATAATTTGTTTTAGCACTATACAATTGAAATATTTTAAACGGATATTTAGGGTTCGCTAAGACAGGTAAATCGGGTCCCAGTAGTTTTTAGTACGTGATACTAACTATTACCATAAAAATAACCTAAGGTTTAAGTAATATCATCTAGAGAGATCCTAATGATATCATGATATAATGACATAATTAAAATTTCATTTTAATAGCTATTTAGTAAACAACTAATCAGTAATATTATATAAAATATATACTAAGTTTAATACTGTTTTATAATTTTAGTTTAGTTGAAAAAACCAGCGTATAATTTTGTTATTAGCTAAATTAGTAATTATTGTTATATTAGCGTTGCCAATTTTGCCTGGTTTAAAAATATTACGTATTCTTGTAGTATACACGCAGAATTTTCAACTAATCATGAATACCCCTCCTCCCCATGCCAGAATAAAGACATAAAATATACACACTATGGAGTATGTGCAATTAATACTTTTTTTACTGTAGGAACCGTTTGTTTGTGTAAATAATTACTTATAAAAACAATATCGTACTAGTAAATCTCGAGTAAACTATATTTTTAATTCATAAGTTTAAACAAACCTATGAAAGGCTATAAATTTTTGTTATTTAATTTGGTAAAAAGTCTGTTTTGCTAAAAATAAAATGTAAAATGCTTTTAGATTATGTAAGCAGCACAACTGCAACAAAATGTCATAGTCTGAGGTGATTATTTTCAGGCGAGTTCTGTAACTCCTCCCTAACTGTGTTACAATGTTTTGTATCCCCACCTGCAAAACGTTAGGGAAGCCGTTACTTTAAAATAAGGTAGCGTGTAAGATTGACAAAAAACGTTAAATTTGCTCAAATATACACTAAAATAATGTTGAATCTATACTAAATTAGTTAGAGTTTAAATTGTTTTAGATAGTTTTTATGCAATAACTTCGCCAATATTTCCCTGAATATTATGTTCACTGAGTAGGCCTATAACTTCAAAAGATAACTTCATATTAATACCCCCGTCATTTCAAGTGCATGTAACTAAATTTCATCAAAATCTGATATTTTTCATTTCTCCCATAAACCCCATTGGGGTATTGGGGTTGAGTAAGTAGATTTGTCGCCATATGGGTGCTGTAAGTAAATATAAGTACTACCGAGTGAATTTACATACCAAATATGATCAAGTTATGTCAATAAATAAGTGGGATACAGGGTTTTGTTAATTAACCATAAGAATAACATGGAAAACCTCTTTTTGTATTTTCTCCGTAATCCGTTAACCCATGTTAAGCATTCTAAAAAATGTTAAACATTCTAAATGTTTGTTTTTTTAGATCTTTTATATGGTTTCTGTTCAAATTGTTGAATTTTGAAAACTTATGTCCAAAAATGCCAAAAACCCCCTTTTGAAACCCCATGAAACCCCGTTCCCTGGTTCGCGAACTGATGAAAATAGACCTTAGTCCTACACCTTCATACCAAATTTGATCAAAATCGGAGGTCCCTGTCAAAAGTTATTAGTAGGCCTACCACAGACACATTTATATGAAAATGAACGAACTGTTTTTTTGGCCTCTGGGGACCTTTAAAATGAAAAAGTAACATGGTCCCGGGCTTAGGTCTTACCATGGTTACTACCGTAATAGCGTATTCCCTATAGGAAAATCTACAAAATGTAAAAAAATATAATAATAATAAATTTTATTCCTCTGACAATAATTAACATTGTATGGGAATTTACATTTTAAGAAAAATATAAAGTTTTTACGTTATTCTCTGCTGTTTATTATCCAACCAAGTTATTCAATGTGAATTGCAAAATATTTATATAATTTTAATGTAGTATAATCTATACTTGTATGTGCACAAACTTAACGCTTAAGTTATATTTTTAATATGGTGTATCTCCGTGGCACCTTTACCAGAGTTGATCAGTGATTAATCCAGAAATAATTTAATTATTTACCGTTAAAATAATTACTATTATAAATGAAGGACTAATATTTATATTTGACTAACAAGCAGTTACAGTAACTCACTTATGCGAAAACAAAAATACTAATATAATCAAAATATTAAAAAAGTCTTATATTTACTACTCTGAAATTATTTGTTTGCCTTTTATTTGTAGCGCTAGTTAATGAAGCAACTAGGAAGTAAAAAAACGGACAAAATGTTTGCTGTGAGTAATAATCCTTAAGCTACAGTTTCCCGTCTAGACAGAACGTTAAAATACTTCCAGTGTATATTCAGGAACAGCTATAAACAGGGGATTTCAACTTTTAGAACGGAGGAAGTTGTTAATATTCAAACGCTACTTTAATGACAACCATATCCGCATCCGGTGAGAACTTGGGGCCTTTCACACTCTTTACATCCGGAAGTTTTTAATCTCCTGCCATTTTTGTCACACTTTATATGTCGTTAGTCACTAGTTTTTTATAGACACTTTTTTTGTTGATACTACAATTGTTTTTAGACTAATAGATAATTTTGATTTTTGGATACACAATTCTTGAATACAATTAAAAATCTAGTTTATAAAATAATTTAAAAACTAATATAAATACATATTTTTCATATACGCATGGCAGTGTAAATAGGAGAAGATGATTATAGATTTATGGTGAGTGAGAGCAGCGAACGAGCTAGGCCCGATGGTGAGTGAGCGTAGCGAATGATCTCACCTGAAGGCAAAAAATTCCTAAGTTTGGATTTGCATAGCATTCTGGGTATGCTTGTAAAAAAGAATTAAGATTTATGTTAATTTTTTGCATCGGTAGTTGGGTTAAAAAGGATGGCAAAGAAGATTAAAGCCGTAACTCAATCGGTTCTCGACGGCGCGAGAAACCAATTTCATCGCCTTAAAGCCGCTTTAAACACATAAAACTCGCTCCAGCCGATACTTAAGCTTAAATTCACTTTCTATTTTTTCCAAACTGTTCTTAATACAACTTTTTAGCAGAATAAGCATATATCTAGTTTGTTATTAGGAATTTTTTATTTTTTTAACGTGCATTTGTTGCATTTTATTACTAATTATATAGAATGTAAAAAAAAACAAGAATATGATTGCTAATACTGTGGATTCCTTTTACTGATATGGCTTTCTAACTAGATAGGTAGTTTAAACCAAGTATGAATGAGAGATGAGTTTATGATGCTTATGGCGATCTTGTAGTCTTGTTACTGACTAAGGCCGACATTCTCCTTAGACAGGACTGTTTATTAATAGTCCAACAGCCAATGGTATCTAGGGACCTACAGTTTATTAACATGGGATCTACAATTTCGATAATTAATAAACAATTAAATGATCATGTAATATATTTTGAGAGCCACTTACAGCCTTAGTGGATGGAATTACGATTTTCTCAAATTATTAATAAACATTCTTTATTCCAGGAGACATATTATTTATTACTGTGGCATCGTCCTGTGATCCAACTACTTGGAGGTCACGAATTGTGGATAGTTATAAGCGATGGCTTGTGGATGCGATATTCCCTAGTGGGGATTAACGTCCGCACTGGTGAATACTAGTTCATCCATAAAGACCATCCTGATAAAAATACCAGTTCGTATATATGAGGTTGAAATCGATGTTCGGATCCCACGTTAAACCTTAAGTCCCTAAAATTGGCTTTTGGGCTATTTATCTATAGCAATTTAATTAACAGTCCTGTCTAAGGAGAATGTCGGTCTTAGTAACAAGACAACAAGATCGCGCAACAATCACCTACACTCGTCTCTCATTTTAATTCAGGTTGAAATACCCACTATGTGAGGTGCCTGTCTCAAAATAGTGATATAATGATAAATTACAGTGCATTGGTATATAATTAAGTACATGCCATAAAACGCTTGATGATGATGATGATGATGTACATATTATTAGTAGCCTATCATGGTAAGGCATAGTAATATATAAATATACTGAAGTAATTGAGAATTTAAATCCCATTACTACTTTATCAGTATTATGGCTTAAAACTTTTTAATAAAAAAGGTTTAGTTTTTTTATTTTGTTACATTACGATTTAAAAAAAATATTTCACATAACTTTATCTTAGAATACTCAATGCATTGAGTGTTTTGTAAAAAAATATACTTTACGATTTACATGACATAGGCTACTATGAAATTTAAAATACCGTAGTTAATGCTTCTGTAACCAAATATTACTTTTTCAATCAATCAATCAATCAATCAAAAGTGCATTTATTTACAATTTCTTCAGTTTACAATTGACTATTTACATATTGCACACTAAAAACAATGGTCTAGGACCGTCTGTTTTGGTTGACACTCTGTAAACTAATTATTTAAATATAAACATAACTTTAAATAATAAATAATTAATACATATATACCAAATACTGTAAAAAGTAATTTAAAAAATTAGTAAAATTTTTGACCGAAAATACATAAAATTTCACCTAGTGTTTTACCACAGTTGGTTTATTTATTTAAATTTTTTACATTTGTGAAGTAGCAAATATTACTTTTTACGATTAAGTTGGTAGATTTTTACACCAAGAAACACAAAGAGACCTTAATTAAATTAATTTAAAACTCAAAATGATGTTAAAATACTGTTATTATACTATTTAACTCTTTAAATAATAATAATAAATATAAAAAAATACAGAGTGTGTGGTTTTTTATTTTGTACACACCCTGAAATTATCAAAAACGCACTGCATAAACTGTGTACACAACTTGAATTTTATGTCAAAATTTGTATTGTATTGTAAAAAGAGTGTAGGAGTATGGTGTATTGTATTGAGAGTAAAAAATAAGTGTATCGGTAGACGTTTTCTATATTTCCAAGACAATATTATTTGCCTACACTAGAGCCCAACACCTCCAAGAG